>JASEVX010000004.1:40981447-41313947 GCA_031761405.1 Serripes groenlandicus
ACAAACAGCAAAGACCCTGAAAAGTGTGCACATTCTTTGATAGGTTTAATAAATAAAAACTTTCAACGTGAAAGTGTACCGGGGTTAAGGTAACCGAAATCCATGTATATTCCCCTCCACACATGCTGATCAAGGTGCACCCTTGGTCTTGTCCTAATTTCATTTTATTTATATTTTATTTTTATTTTATTATCAAAACTTAAAATGCTAAAATATCCACCTTTGCGGTGATTCTCCTTTCACAGTAGCGATGCGTCCAATATAAAACTGAAACTACAGAATCATGATTAAAAAACTTCACACATTCCCAACATAAAATCTGCAGCATACGACTTTGTAAAACACTGTGGAAAATATGTATTAATGTAGGTATAAGTATTAATGTAGGTATAAGTATTGTAAAGATTTGCTAGTATTAATAGTTAGGAGCAATTTCTTCATACCTACAGTACTTTCATATAAAGTGTATGATGCAGTATAGAAGTCATCTATATGAGGGTAAGGGTTAATTAAACCTTTTAACTGTAAACCTTGTGAGGATTCATCGTCGTTAATTGAAATGGAGTTGATTGACCATTCATTCGCTTAGGTTATTAAAATGGTACAACTTGAAAACTTGAAATTTGGTCGAGTGAGATAAACGTTTTGAGAAAGGATACCTAGAATACTAGTTAACTTTAAATGAAAATGTTGAATAACTCATAAGTGTAAAACAAGAAAACATTTTAGTTCATTTATTGTTTATCGCTTTAGTGACACTCTTTTAGTGTATAAAAATCTAGCATTGCGTCTCCGAAAGTCTAATATAGGTAAAAGATAGTTTTATAAATATTGGATTAAGTTATTTCAATATATCTTGATTAATAATGGATCCAGTTAATTCAAGATAATCTGATTTAAAAAGGATTAAGTTAAGCACAATATAGTTTTATTAATAATGGATTAAGAAAGCTCAAGATAGGTTGAGCAATACTGGATTAAATTAAACTCGAAATGGTTTGATCAATATTGGATTAAGATAAACTCCATATAGTATGATCAATAATGGTTTAAAATAATCTCGGATATTGGATTAAGTTAAGATCAAAATGATTTGATCAATAGTGGATTTAAGATAAGCTCAAGGTAGCTTGATCAATGTTAGATTTAAGATAAGCTCAAGTTAGTGTGTTTAATATTAGATTAAGTTAAGCTGAACATTATTTGACCAATATTGGATGAGGATTAGCTCAAAATCGTTTGATTAATATTGGATTAAGATAAGCTCAATGTGGTTTGATCCATTTTGGAGTAAGATAAGCTGTAGAAGATAAGAAAAAATTTGATAAATATTGGCTGAAGTTAAGCTCAGGATAGTTTGATTAATAATATATTAATATAAGCTCAAGATACTAGTATGATCAATAATGGAATAAGATAAGCTCAAGGTAGTATGATCAATAATGGATTTAAATAAGCTCAATATAGTATGATCAATATGGATTAAGATAAGTTCAAGATAGTATGGTCAATAATGGGTTAAAATAAGCTCAAGAATTGATTATCAAACATGGATTAAGATAAGCTCAAGATCGGTTGATCAATATTGGATTAAAATAAGCTCAATATGGGTTTGATCAATATTGTAGTAAGATAAGCTCAATATAGTTTAACAAATATTGACTCAAGTTAAGCTCGGGATAGTTTGATTACTAATGGATTAATATAAGCTTAAGATAGTTTGATTACAAATGGATTAAGTTAAGCTCAATATAGTTTAATCAATACTGGCTTAAATAAAGCTCAAGATACTTTGATTTAAAAGGATTAAGTTATACTCAATATAGTATGATCAATAATGGTTAAAGTCAATTTCAAGATAGTTTTATTAAAAATGTAAAGAATTCAAGATATTTTGATTAATAATGAATCCAATGACGTTCACGGCAATTTAGATAATCGTGCCTTAAGTATCAAAGTTAATTTCGGTCTGATGAGAAACAGGAAGTATGTACCTATACGTACTAACGCATCTATAGGTCTGCTGTTTTTCGATCCTTTGTCTGTATATACAGGCCGTTTTTAAAACATGTAGGCCTACATCTTTGTGCATATATAACTATATTCAAATTGTGATAAAATCATTTCCTCTGTTAATTCATCGAATTGCTTCCATATCTAACAACAATTTCACATTTAAACCAAATTGCATTGATACACAGACAGGGTTTTTATCTTTATGGATTGATTTTTATTCCCAGATGTAATGCATCTGGTAGAGTGGAACTTAATGGCTGCATTAATTGTTGATTGTTAAATATTAATGGACTGATAGATGTATCACTGCTTGCAGCATATATCTCCCAGGAAATACTGAATTCAGATAACAAGTTATATGGGTACTTGGACACCATGATAGGAAAGGTATTTGATTTTAATAAACTTTGTTTGCATGATGATGCAATGGTTACTGAAACCTTACTGCGTCCGCGACTCGTTCGTGTAAACTATTATACGAGAGGGATATCTGCTTAATTGCATGTCTTAATACTTTAGTATTTGTCTAATAGATGCCCTCATCCTTCGAATAGTTACACTGTTTTGTCACATTTCTATTCGTTAGTACACAGCTTATAATGTTTATGTTATTTAAAGATGGGCGGTGTGTCGTTATTAAAAATAAAAAATTGATTTCAATATCAAGAAATTTGAATAAACTGCCGGTGTCCTTAAGCATTCCTCATTGTTTTCTATAAATATAAATATATAAGATCTTATCTATGTTCCAATGTCTCTCAGACACTGTAGATAATGATACGAGAGATATTCAAAGTTGCAGTTATCATTTTCTGTTCACTGATGGTGGCGGGAACTCATGCGCCCTTGTCGGTAGAACCTTACCGATACAACTATCGGACAAATGCTCAATTGAAATGTAGTGATATACACGGCAACTAAAATACTATTAAAAGCCCGTTAACATCTATCTAAACCAACGACGTTGGAGGAATGGAGGACTTGCAGGGTTTTAGCTTTTCGATTATTGTTCTCACACTGTTTTAAAAAGATGACTACTGCAAAGGCATCTTATATCATCTGTATAACGGCAATAAAAAAACCTTTATGTTCAACTTTCACCATGTGTGTTGGTTTTAATGGTGTTTAGCGCCGCTTTCAGCACATTTGAGTTGTATCGATAAAGCGGCATTTCCTATGTAAGTCAATCATGATTACTTACCCACTAATCCTGAGCAAGATATATTGACATGTGCGTTTTATTTTTGTCTAGATTATTCGAGAAGACCTGGTCACAGAACTAAGGTACAACCTACAGAGGTCCCCGGATTTGATCGACACCACAGACAATGCTGGCTATGCACCTGTCCATGTGGCCTCCAAATATAACAAAGTTAACTCCCTTGCTGTCCTTCTCGATTGGAAAGCAGGTACATATGTAACGTGTATGGGTCGATACGCATTAATACATTTAAACAATGATTAGGAATTAACGTTTGGACTCTCTTGTCCGCTGCTTATAAATTTGATCTCAAAATGATTTGTTAAACAACTGTAATTAAGACGAGTCGCATTGATTATAAACTATGTGCAAAAGTGATCATGAGCAATAGTCCCCAGGCTATACAAGCCTACCGCTCAGCCTATAGCAATTTAATCCAGCTATAGCTCAATAGCACCGGCATTGGATTCTTGTATTTCAGTGGAATGTCTGCATTTGCTACTTTTCAAGCTGACGATAGTTTACAAGATGAACTAGTTCACTGTTCGCATAACCACAACACTACTACGATAGCAATTTACACTCGATCTAGCCGGAATTAATAACTCGCTGTTAAAGTGAGTTAACTCTGGAACGACCGCGGCGAACTAACTCATACCTTTTGTTGGTTGATTGGTTGAGGTTGTTTACCCTCGCACTCGGCAATAATGCCATTTTGGCGATCAAAAATAACTCATTCCGTATAAATTCGCGGTATCTGATTTCTTTGTGTTGACAATTGCTCCTTTCTCATTAATGCTTTCGAATGTCGTCCGCTGCAAATGAGCGTGAATGGGGTATAGGTAACAATACCTTGCTGTGGAAGCCGGCTTTCCTAACGGTTTTGGTAGAGAGGTTGAATTTTTCACAAAGTAAAGCAATGTACATAACCACGTACATCGCGGTAAGAGACTAGATTGGTGGCCCGCGGTGGCTTAACTCCGTGAAGGACCCGGCACACAGTACACATGCATCCGTTGGTTGTGAAACCTGTTTATAATTCTTGCAAATTATAAGGTGGTTTGAAACAATTACTCGGGGAAATGATGGACCTATGACAATATTTCATACCGGTTGAAATAACTCGCCACAAACCATATTGCGATGATGTGCAGATAGCGTGTTTCCAGGTCTGTTGAAGGTCGAGGTCAAAGGTAATTTGACAATACATATAGTTTGTGTCCGCTGCATATCTCTTGTACCTGCATATGTTTTGTACCGCTTGGAGGATTTTGAAATAATTACACAACTGTTCTCAATAATGAGACGATGTGCACAGTGCATTTTTCTGCCAGTTTAATTGAAAGTCAATTTCACATTTGTTATATGACTATATTGCTTGTCCTTTCTACATCTATAAGGATTGTGAAAAAAAACTCGCCACAAATATCCACTAAATTGAGATGGTGTGCATATTGCAGAGTTTCTTCTAGCTCTGTAACAGTTGACGGTCAAGGTCAAATTTAGAGGTCAAATTTCATATAAGCTTAACTAACATGTTCAGGCTATGTAGGTGACATGTAGGGTGCATGTAATGTCCGTCCGTCTTTCTGTCTGACTATTCCTGTAGGTATTTCATGCGCTGACTGAATTCAGACAAAACGTTAGTAGGCTGTATTCATGCAGTTTTACAAACATGGCTAAAAAAATACCTTTTTAGCCTGAAGGACTGATCTCACTCCATTTCAAAGGCGATAATTCCTGGCCTATGTACTCGAATTCCTCCAACTGATTGTCATCTAACAACCATTTTTAGCTCGACTATTCGAAGAATATGAGAGCTATACTACTCACCCTGGCGTCGGCGTCGGCGTCCACGTCACACCTTGGTTAAGGTTTTGCATGCAAGTACTTAAATACTACATATATTGCATTGAAACTTTCTTCAACCCTACCAAACTATCACACCTATGTAGAGTATCAAGTTAGATAACTATCCTGCATTTTATGCAAGTTATGGCCCTTTTTTTAGAAATTCTGGTTAAAGTTTTGCATGCAACTAAATTAAATGTCCATATCTCAGTATTTACTTGGTGCATTGCAATGAAACTTTCTACAACCCTACCCAACGATTACACCTGTGTAGATTATCAAGTAAGATAACTATATCCTGCATTTTATGCAAGTTATGACCCTTTTTTCACTTAGAAATTCTAGTTAAAGTTTTGCATGCAACTACATTAAGAGACTATCTCTTAGTAACTACTTGATGCATTTCATTGAAACTTTATACAACCCTTCCCAACCATCACACAGGTCTAGTAACTACTTGATGCATTTCATTGAAACTTTATACAACCCTTCCCAACCATCACACAGGTCTATGTAAACAATCAAGTACCATAACTCTATCTAATATATTTTGCAATTTATGGTCCTTTTTTAACTAGAAATTAGGGTTAACGTTTTGCATTCAACTACATTCAGAGTCGATATTCTAGTATTTACTTAATTATGCATTGCTTTGAAACTTTATACAACCCTTCCCAACTATCACACCTATGTTGATTTTCAAGTTAAATAACTCTATCCTGCATTTTATGGCCCTTTTTGGACTTATAAATTCTGATTAAAGTGTTGCATGCAACTACATTTAGAGACCATATCTTAGTAACTACTTCATGCATTGCATTGAACCTTTATACAGTCCTTCCCAACCATCACATCTATGTAAACAATCAAGTATGATAACTCTATCCAGCATTTTATGCAAGTTATGGCCCTTTTTGGACTTAGAAATTATGGTTAAAGTTTTGCAACCACATTTAGAGTGTAATCTTAGTAACAACTTGAAGCATTGTATTGAAACTTTATACAACCTTTCCCAATTTCACAACTATAAACACAACCAATTAAGATAACTCTATCCTGCATATGGTGCAAATTGTTGCCCTTTTTTTACTTAGAAATTATAGTTCAAGGTTTGCGTGCAACTACATTAAGAGTCCATATCTTATTAACTAATTGATGCATTCCATTGAAACATTATACAACCCTTCCTAACCAGCACACCTATGAAAATAATCAAGTTAAATAACTGTCCTGCATATAATGCAAATTATCCGCCTTTAAGAAATTCTGGTTAATGTTTTGCATGCAACTTCATTAGAGTCCATCATCTCACTAACTTAAATAAGCAGTGGAATAGTCAAGCGCGCTGTACTCCGACAGCTCTTGTTTTGTTTAAGCTAAATTGCCACCCCTTTTGAAAACAAGGACGTTGGTTTCACTGGTAACCTTGTTGAGGCACTGAAAGAGCAAAGTTTATCCAACAGTTTTTGAACACTGGTGGTTGTGTCCGAAATTAGGCTTATAAATGTCGTCAGTGGAAAATTAAGACTAAAACCTGTACTATGTCGGGGAAGAGTTGTATGCCCTTTTAGTTTACATCACTATTATCTATTAGTTTAGCTAAGCCATTTACGAAGAGAAGTTATAATGCTGGTGAAATTAAACAGCCTTGTTTGAGTCTGATCCGACTGGCAATGGATTAATCCTAGGCTATGTTTTATGAGGAAAAATGGTTATATGATTTCTTTTCAGATCCGAATGTGGTTGGACCTTATGATATGCACCCTCTACATTTGGCAGCTAAATACAATTCTATTGATGCTGCACGGTATATTCTTAAACATGGTGCCAACGTTATGTGCCGAGATTGTAAACAGAAAACTGCAATACACCATGCTGCACGGAAAGGACACCAACAAATGATTGAGGTATATAAACTGTTTATAAACTGTCTTTGAAAGCTGGAAAAGTGCTGACATTTTAGAATTCTCTGAACCCTAGCTATCCCACTTACAACAAATCTGCAGTAGACTACTTTTATTACATGTAGACAGATATGTGGAATTTCTTTATAAATTATAGTTTAATTATTGAGTTGAAAACATGATGAGCAATTTCTCATTTTGTCACACACTGTTTTCAAAATTCAACTGCTGCAGATGTGTCGAAATATGTCCATATGTGAGAAAGGGTTAAACAAGTGTCTTGAATTTAAAAACAAAGCAACACACATTCAGATAACATGGAAATTAATAATTATATGTGTATTATGGAAGGCTTATATTGCTAAATGTATGTAAAAGAGAAGCGAACAATGTATAGACCAAAATGAGCGTTAAATTGTTCTCAAATATTGTCTTGAATTGCATGCAACAGCCTTAGCGTTGGATAAAATGGTAGATATCATATTATCAGTTTAGTAGATTGTTGGCAAATGAAATTAATGGATCCATAGAATCATATTTTTTGAAAATCTCCATGCTATACTTTGAACTTCTGAAGATCATTGTGAGACTTTGTGAACCCTGTGCTAAGTTAGAGGAAAACAATCGTTTTAGGTAATAAAAACAAGCCAGCTTCAATTGAGACCTTTATGATCTTCCTTTAGGCATAAATTTTTTCCATTACTTTCACAAACACCAAAATGACAAGATGGTAAATCAGGAAGACCATTATCTTGCTGCACCGGTGCATTGGTAATCTTGGTTTTATTTGTTTGCCAATCCTGATGGTCAGTTTTCCATAGCTCATACCATTTACTGTATTACATACTGTACAGGCAAATGCTCAGATGAGCATTGCAGGATTCAATAAAAGATTCACTTTTGTAATTCTATAATTCAGAGCATGAGGTTAATCTGGCAAATCAACTTCTTCAACAATATGATAAATTGCTGACTACTTTTGTTTGAAACAGAAATTAATGTTGGCCAATAAGTTTTCCATGGACATACAAGCAGATAGAGCTAATTCTATGTGCCCCACCTCCAAATATTTGAGTCCAGGGACGTGAAAATATGTTATATTTCAATAATTATACTTTCAAAAGACAGGCAAAATATTATAGGAAAAGGAGAAATTACTCATGAGCACTATCTTCTTTTTCACAATATGTTAACAATTTGCTGCAAAGCCATCAAAACCTTTCAGTATCATGGAACATTTTATACTGTCCCTGATTTTGACAACTTCTACGGTCAAGAACTTTTGAAACAATTCGGGGAAAATGCATTGCACAAAATAAACAATTTCTCCCTTATACAATGTTTTTGACTCTTAAAATAACCTTCTTGTTTTCAGGATACAAACAGTTAACCCCTTCCCTCATATGACAATTCAGCAGCAGACGACTTTGAACACATTTTGTCAAAAAGTAGAAAATCTCTATAATTGAATGGATGACTATGACTAAAAGTAGAAAACATTGTGGCAAAAGGAGAAATTGCTTGTTTTGAGCAATTTCTTCTTATGTCACTATGTTTTCATAAAGCTGTCTGCTGCAGAGGCGTCAGAAAGCGTCTATATGAGGGAAAGGGTTAAGAGTACAGTGTTTGTTTATTAAAGTATCACCCCTATTGAAATGGCAAGCAATAACTGACTTATGAGACACCTTTTTCCTGAACAATTTTAATATCCTTGTCCTATCTCAGTACAATTATTATACCCCCAAAAAACAAAGTTTTGGGGGGGTATATAGGAGTCACTGTGTCGGTCGGTCGGTCGGTCGGTCGGTCGGTTGGTCGGTCGGGCGGTCGGAAGCCATATTTTGTCCGGACCATATCTTAACAATGCAACATAGGATTTGAACGAAACTTCATAGGATGATACAACACATTGAGAGGAAGTGCGGTGTACAGGAACCATAACTCTATTTTATCTAAATACAGAGTTATTGCCCTTTGTTACTTTTTCTTGTCCGGAGAATTACTTAATAACTAACAGATGGAATCTAATAAAACTGCATACAATGGTAGAGCATACTCAGAAAAGTGCAGTGTACAAGAACCCTAACTCTAATTTACATAATCACAGAGTTATTGCCCTTTGTTACTTTTTCTTGTTCGTAGAGTCTTGTCCGGAGCATAACTTTAAAACTAATTCTTGGAATTTATTAAAACTTCATAGGATGATACAACACATTGAGAGGAAGTGCGGTGTACAGGAACCATAACTCTATTTTATCTAAATACAGTGTTATTGCCCTTTGTTACTTTTTCTTGTCCGGAGAATTACTTAATAACTAACAGATGGAATCTAATAAAACTGCATACAATGGTAGAGCATAATGAGAGGAAGTGCAGTGTACAAGAACCATAACTCTAATTTACATAATTACAGAGTTATTGCCCTTTGTTACTTTTTCTTATTCGTAGAGTCTTGTCCGGAGCATAACTTTAAAACAAATTGTTGGAATTTAATAAAACTTCATAGGATGATACAACACATTGAGAGGAAGTGCAGTGTACAGGAACCATAACTCTATTTTATCTAAATACAGAGTTATTGCCCTTTGTTACTTTTTCTTGTCCGGAGAATTACTTAATAACTAACAGATGGAATCTAATAAAACTGCATACAATGGTAGAGCATAATGAGAGGAAGTGCAGTGTACAAGAACCATAACTCTAATTTACATAATTACAGAGTCATTGCCCTTTGTTACTTTTTCTTATTCGTAGAGTCTTGTTCAGAGCATAACTTTAAAACAAATTGTTGGAATTTAATAAAACTTCATAGGATGATACAACACATTGAGAGGAAGTGCGGTGTACAGGAACCATAACTCTATTTTATCTAAATACAGAGTTATTGCCCTTTGTTACTTTTTCTTGTCCGTAGAATTACTTAATAACTAATAGATGGAATCTAATAAAACTACATATAATGGTAGAGCATAATCAGAGGAAGTGCAGTGTACAAGAAACATAACTCTACTTTACATAATTACAGAGTTATTGCCCTTTGTTACTTTTTCTTATTCGTAGAGTCTTGTCCGGAGCATAACTTTAAAACAAATTGTTGGAATTTAATAAAACTTCATAGGATGATACAACACATTGAGAGGAAGTGCGGTGTATTTTGTTGGTCGGTCGGAAGCCATATTTTGAGTCAAGGTGTTGTTTTGGGGGTATTTATCATCTTCAGTGATAGTTCTAGTTTAACTAGCTTGTGGCTAACTAACCAGCCATACCAGAACTGACCTCACTGTTAAAACTGGTATTTCAACCTTTGACCTCCAGCTCCAGAAGCACTAGGCTATTAGCTTAGGGATCACTTCATAAATCACATGTTTATTTTTCCTCAGATGTTTTTGAAAGTAGAGATAATTCATAAACATGTAATAAGGTCAATAGTTAAAGGAGTATTAGATATAATTTATCTTAATTGATCTAATGATTAACAGATGCTGCTCACCTATAAAGAATGTAAGATTGACGTGGAAGATGAAGACAGACTTACACCTTTACACGAGGCTTGTCAACTCAAACAATCAAAGGTGGCAGAGTATCTGGTGAGTAATGGTGTTTGACTGATCTGTCTGCTGTAAATCCGTGTTCTTGGACGAAACTCTTTCCAAACATTCTATTTGTATGCACCTTTATATTAATTTAGTAGAATCTGCATTTATTCTCATTTTTTTTAAGACCTTCCATCATAATAAAGACGCCTTTCTGATGCCCCTGCGGCAGATGGCTTTTGAAAACATTGTGACAAAAGGAGAAATTGCTCTGATGAATAATTTCTCCTTTTGTCAGAATGTTTTCATCTTAAATCAATAGTTATATAACATTCATTTAAAGAGATTTTTGACTAAATGTTTTTACTGTCTGCTGCGGATTTGTTGCATGTGGGAAAGCATTAAAAGGTTCTGTAATTGTGTGTGTGTTTGTTTTCAGTAGTTTTGTGTTTGGCAGAGTTTATAAGAAAAGCATACAATTGAAAGTGTATTTTGTAGATAAAACATGGAGCGACCATTGATGCTAGAGATATATCTGACGGAACACCACTTATATTTGCAGCAGCTGAAGGTCTGACTGGTATCATTGAACTCATTCTAGAACAAGGTACAATGAGTTTTTGTTTGACTAATTTAGCTTTCAGCAGTATTTGAGTTATATCACAGTGATTTGTGATAACTTACCATTACTACTGGTAAGGTTATCCTTACACCAGTTTTTGTTTTATTTGGGTTTTACGCCATTTTCAACATTATTTCAGGTAAATCACGGCAACAGGTTCACTTAATCATGATCCCTTGGTATACAAACCAGTACTAGGCTTGGAAATATGCCTTGCCTAAGGGCACTCCACCATGACCGCTGTTACTGGGGATCATACCTTGAATGACGGTTCCAAATACCCAACTCTATATACTTGGCCACAGTGGATTTACCTTACACCAGTACATTAGTTGTAATACTATCCCTGTAACCCTAAGTTTAAAACCAACTTCTAGAATTTTTATAGTGTTTAGTATAAACAAACTGGAAATTAAACACAGGGCTCACTTTTTGTTCAGAATGTTTTACCACTTCACACCTACACCAGAGTGTAAGACTTCACGCTTTACATACATTACTATCTATGTTGTGTCAAGTATTCCTGCTGCACATTAAATTGTTGCTGAAAGGTCAGTATTCACTATTTATTCCAATGTAAACTGAAAGGGTAAAATGTAATGAAAACGGATAACCCATGAGCTAATATTTGAACCATTTGAGGACTCTTCCGAACTGCTTGTATCTGAAACAAATGATGACAAAAAAGCAAGACAATTTTTCCCTTTCCTATATACAACAAATCTGCAGCATATGAAAAATGAAAATATGAATACAAAAGTAGGAGCATAATGAGCAATTTCTCATTTTGCCACAATGTTTTCAAAGTTGTCTGCTGCAACATCTGTATGTAGGAAAGGTTAACTGTGTGAGGCAAAACAAGGTTTGTATCTCGTGTGAAGAAGTGACGACTCGTGCAAACTTTCGTTGGTGCATGCTCACCAAAGCTATGGCTGTCTGCCTGCAATTGTAATATCCAGAGTAAATTATGATAGATATGTATAATTGTCGTCCAACTAGTTCACCTTTCACATGCTGCAATACCAAACTGGGAATATGACATGTCATGGCTCAAATGTAAGTATTATATGTAGAGAAAATGTAATTCATATCATTGTGTCATTTTTACCAATGAAGTACCATTTCTGTACAGAATTGAAAACAATTTTGGACAAAGAGATATTGCTCATTCTTTCAATTTCAACAATGTCATAAGAAAATGTCTGCTGAAAAGTGATTAAAAAATAAGTGATTTTTGCAGTGAAAAAGAAAGGAATTGATGCAAAACAGGCTATATTAAACCATACAGACAATGAGGGGATGAGTGCCTTACATTTAGCTGTTCAGAACAACCAAAGGAGTGTAAGTTCAACTGTTGTTATTACTCCTTCTCCACACAATCATACCTCTGATATCTCGCACTGTCTGACCTGTAATATCTCACATTGTCAGACCTGCAATATCTCCCACTGTCAGACATGTGATATGTCACACTGTCCGACTTGTGATTTCTCATTGAAAGACATGTGTTATCTCACTGTCAGACCTGTGATTTCTCACGCTGTCAGACCTGAGATATCTGGAACTGCCAGACTTGTGATTTCTCACTGTTTAGTGATGTGATTTATCTTGCTGTCAGACCTGAAATATCTCAAACTGTCAGACTTGTGATATCTCACACTTTTAAACCAGTGATATATTGTGCTGTCAGACCTGTGATATCTCACACTTTCAGACCTGTGATATCTTGTACTTTAAGACCTGTGATATCTCACACTGTCAGACCTGTGATATCTCACATTGTCAGACCTGTGATATCTCACAATGTCAGATATGTCATATATTGCACTGTCAGTCCTATAATATCTTCAATTGTCAGACCTGTGATATCTTGGTACTTTCAGACTTGTGATACCCACACTGTCAGACCTGTGATATGTCACACTTTTAGCCCTGTGCTATTTCACACTTTTAGACCTGTGATATCTTGCATTGTCAGACCTATATCTTACACTGTCAGACCTGTTGTATCTTCTACTTTCAGACTTGTGATATCTCACACTGTCAGACCTGTGATATGTCACATTTTCAGCCCTGTGATATTTCACACTGTGATACCTGTGATATCTCACTGTCAGACTTGTGATTGTTCGCGCTATCAGACCATATATATCTTGAACTGTCATACTTGTGATATCTTTCAGACCAGTGATATATCACAATGTCAAATATGTGATATTGTGCACTGTCAGACCAGTGATATATTGTACTTTCAGAACTGATATCTCCTACTTTCAGCCCTGTGATAATTCACACTTTCAGACCTGTGATATCAGGCATTGTTAGTCCTGTGATATTTCACACTTACAGACCTGTGATATCAGGCACTGTAAACCCTGTGATATTTCACACTTTCAATCCTGTGATGTCTCACAATGTCGGACTTGATATATCTCACACTGTCCGACCTGTGATATATCACACTGTCATACCTGTAATATCTCGCACTGTCAGACCTGTGATGTCTTACATTGTCAGGCCTGTGATATCTCACTGTCAGACCGGGGATGTTTCACACTGTCAGACCTGTGATGTCTCGCACTGTCAGACCTGTAATGTCTCACACTGTCAGACCTGTGATATCTCACACTGACAGACCTGTGATGTCTCACACTGTCAGACCTGTGATATCTCTCACTGTCAGACCTGTGATATCTCACACTGTCAGACCTGTGATATCTCTCACTGTCAGACCTGTGATATCTTGCACTTACAGACCTGTGATATCTCGCACTGTCAGACTTGTGATATCAACCGTTGACACATATCTACCTCTCAAACTTTCAAATCTCACACTTTTTACACCCATATACTTCTTAAACTTTCAAATCTCCCAACTTTCACTTACATGTTTTTAAAGTAAAAAAATGACAAATCTGGTACTATTCAAATCCCTTAAAGTTAAACATAAACATTTATTATACCTCACTTTTGTCTACAATGGTAAAATCCCATTACCCGAAAAAGAGATATTTTGACTATCAGAAACATTTTCAACCTTTTTGACACGTGACCAAGCGAAAATTGACTGTCAGGTCATGTGACCGCAGTGATATTTTGAATGTCATATAAGGGCAAATAACTGCTTCAATATTTTAGCTAAATCATGACGTGATTGCCTCCCTTATACACATACAGCAGTGACGTCACTTAATTTTGTTCGGTATAATAAAATAAATATCATATGGCAGCATGTGTGACATTGATATTGTCAACCCTCGAAACAGAATGTCACCCTCGGCTTACGCCTCGGGTGACATTCTGCTCTCGGGTTGACAATATCAATGTCACACATGCTGTCATATGATATTTATATATTGTCACATTCATCTACCTCATAAAGTTACAAATAACCCAATTTTATTACTTAATAACCTTTTCCCTTATACAGCAAATCTGCTGCAGACGACTTTGAAAATGTCTAATCAATATTATGGAAAATCTTTATAAATTGTAGGTGTAATTACTGAAACAAGTTGAAAACATTGTGGCTAAAGGATAAAATACTAGTTTTGAGCAATTTCTCCTTTTGTCACAATGTTTTCAAAAGGCGTCTGCTGCAGATATGATATAATTTATTATTACAGGTGATAGATCTGTTATTGGACAATGGTGCTGATGTCAACATTCAAAATGTAGGTATACTATCAAAATATATATAGAACCGAATTTATAGCAATCTATTGTCCAATGTCATGATGTATAAGTTTATCTGAGAAATGGTCAGCTTCCAAAAAATGTTTAGCCAAAAGAAATCTAGAATCCATAATCTTTGTAGACATGTTTTTAGCTCACCTGAGCTATGCTCAAGGTGAGTTATTGTGATCGCCTTTTGTCCGGCGTCCGGCGTCCGTCGTGCGTCGTGCGTCAACTTCTTCTCCTCAGTAACCAGAGGGTCAATTTGGATGAAACTTCACAGAAAGCATCCTCTCAATGACCTCACCAGAATTCCTTCAAATTTTTGGGATCCATGCAAAATTCTGGTTTCCTTGGATGACCCTCTATCAGATTCCTTCAAGCCGTGTTGATTGGTCGAAAAACATGGCCGCCAGGGGGGGCGGGGCTATTTTGCCTTATATGGCTATAGTGAAAACTTAAAAAATCTTCTCCTCCGAAAGTGTACGACCGATTTTCAAATAATTTTGTAGAAATGTTCCTTGGGTGACCCTCTATCAGATTCCTTCAAGCAATGTTGATTGGTCGAAAAACATGGCCGCCAGGGTGGGGGCGGGTCTATTTTGCCTTATATGGCTATAGTGCAAACTTAAAAAATCTTCTCCTCCAAAAGTGTCAGGCCGATTTTCAAATAATTTTGTAGAAATGTTCCTTGGGTGATCCTCTATCAGATTCCTTCAAGCCATGTTGATTGGTCAAAAAACATGGCCGCCAGGGGGCGGGGCTATTTTGCCTTTTATGGCTATAATGAAAACTTAAAAAATCTTCTCCTCCATAAGTGTCAGGCCGATTTTCAAATAATTTTGTAGAAATGTTCCTTGGGTGACCCTCTATCAGATTCCTTCAAGCAATGTTGATTGGTCGAAAAACATGGCCGCCAGGGGGCGGGGGCTATTTTGCCTTATATGGCCAAAGTATAAACTTAAAAAATCTTCAACATCTTCTCCTCAGTAACCAGTGGGTCAATTGGGATGAAACTTCACAGAAAGCATCCTCTTAATGACCTCACCAGAATTTCTTCAAATTTTTTGGGATCCATGCAGAATTCTTGTTTCCATGGCAACGAAACGTAAAAAACTTCAAAATTCTTCTTTTCCCAAACTGGTTGGCAGATTTTCAAATAATTTTGTAGAAATGTTCCTTGGATGACCCTCTACCAGATTCCTTCAAGCCATGTTGATTGGTCAAAAAACACGGCCGCCAGGGGGGCGGGGCTATTTTGCCTTATATGGCTATAGTGAAAACTTAAAAAATCTTCTCCTCCGAAAGTGTCAGGCTGATTTTCAAATGATTTTGTAGAAATGTTCCTTGGGTGACCCTCTATCAGATTCCTTGAAGCCATGTTGATTGGTCGAAAAACATGGCTGCCAGGGGGGGGGCGGGGCTATTTTGCCCTATATGGCTATAGTGCAAACTTAAAAAATCTT
Source organism: Serripes groenlandicus (assembly GCA_031761405.1). NCBI lineage: Eukaryota > Metazoa > Mollusca > Bivalvia > Cardiida > Cardiidae > Serripes > Serripes groenlandicus. The sequence continues at coordinate 40,997,716 of JASEVX010000004.1, forward strand.
CTTCTCAAAAAGTGTCGGCCCGATTTTCAAATAATTTTGTAGAAATGTTCCTTGGATGACCCACTTTCAGATTCCTTCAAGCCAGTAGGCAGGGCTATTTTGCATTATATGGCTATAGTGAAAAAAATCTTCTCCTCCAAAAGTATCTGGCCGATTTTCAAATAATTTTGTAGAAATGTTCCTAGGGTGACCCTCTATCAGATTCCTTCAAGCCAAGTTGATTGGTCGGAAACTATGGCTGCCAGGGGGCGAGGCTTATATAGCTAAAGTGAAAAAAAATAAAAAATCAGGTGAGCGATTCAAGGGCCATCATGGCCCTCTTGTTTCATGGTCAGCATCAGAACTCGTAAAAAGATCTCGACTCATAATTTATCAACTACAAGTTACTGCTGGATTAATATTAAGACAGCTGACAAGTGTTTATTTCCCAGTTTCTCATTATACATATATGCCCTTGGGACAGTTATAGACATAGGATAGTATCAACGAGTCATAGACTTTTTTACATCTTAAAATAGGAAACATCTTTAGATAAAAAGGGGGAATATTTATGTAGGAATTAAGGTTAATGCAATACTTCACCCTGGTCTAGTATAATATAATCATGGCATCCTTCCTTTACCATGCTAGGTTTAGCGTTGTCTGCTTTGAAAACATCTGAGATTTTATACAAAAATAAAGGCTATCAGCTGCTGTTAATATAAGTGGCATCCCAGCAGATATTTCTCTTTTTCTGCTGGCAATATATTTATTTCTGCAGGGCAAGGTTAATTACATTCAAAGAACAATCAAAATATATCTCCAATATCAATGTTGGCTCAATGTTTAAACAGGATGATGTCAAATATTTTTTTTTAAGAAAGGCAAGGAAAAAACATAGTCGCTCAAACCAAGCAATTTCTCCTTTTCTCACATTGCTTTCAAAAGTTTGTCTGCTGTTAACCCGTGAAATCACCCGTATTCTGGATCACTGAAACTGTGTTTACAAAAGTGTGTTTTATACCGTTCAAACAAACCGCATGGCAGTGTAAACCACCTCCCTCATACAAACTCCTTCTGATGCTTCTTCAGCAGACAACTTGTTTAAAACATTGTGACAAAAGATGAAATTGCTCATGATGAGCAATTTCATCTTTTGCCACAATGTTTTCAACATTATTCAATAGTTGTTCATTCATCTATAGAGAGTTGTACCGTTTGTTTGAATAATTGATTTCAAAGCATTCTGCTGCAGATTTGTTGTATATGGCAAAGGGTGAAAAATATTCCATCCATTTTACAAGATTTTATTTTTTATTTTTGGTATAGTCGGGGGAGGTAAGGCATACTTTAAAAACTTGATATTCCATCTATTGTACAAGATTTTATTTTTTGTATAGTCGGGGGAGGTAAGGCATACTTTATAAACTTGAAAAAAATTATCGCAGCAATATTAAAACTTTAGGATTTCTACAAGGAAACCCACAAAATGGTGAGAAGAGTAGAAGTTCCTAAAGTATGAGTCATGTGTGTCAAAATTAAACTTTCAATTTCATGAGGTTTGACTTTTTCCAAGGATGACAATCTTTATACTATCATACTAACCCAAGGTTTAATACTTTTCAGGCTAACCAAATCCTAACTCATATTTCTTTAACATGTTTTAAATCCTACAAATCGGAGGGGTTTGGGAATTTCTCTTTTTCAAATATTGGTTTTAAAAGTTGTCTGTTGCTTCTAGCTTTGCTTGATTCAGGTTTGCTATGCCCCTGTAGTAGGCAACTAGGTAACAGGTTTACTGTGTTAGAGATGTTATGAATTATTCTAAAGAAAAGGAAGAGTGACTGGTTTATTCTAATATATTATTTAATTATTATTTCTCTCCCTCATACAGCAATTCTGCAGCAGACAAATTTAGGAATATGGAAGGCATTTATAATTATAGTCACCGAAAACAGTTGAAATCTTTGTGAGCACAAAGATATTTCCTTTAGCCAAAATGTTTTCAAAATTAGTCTGTTGCTTCAAGAGGTATCATTATGTGGGAAAGGGTTAATTATTATCCCCTCGGCTAACGAAGTTTGGGAGGGGATATAGTAACAGGACTGTCCATTTGTTTGTTTGTTCGTTCACTCGTCCGTGCGTCCAACCGTAACAACCTTGTGACCACTCTACACTGAACATCCTTCGATCGATCTTAACTAAACTTGGTATACAGTTAGTATATGGCAAGGTCTAAAAGCCTATTTATTTTCAAGGTTAAAGGTCAAGGTCAAAATTGGACTGACTTTTTTCCCATATCAACAACCTTAATTGTGACCACTCTACACTGATCATCTCTTGGCAGATCATAACCAAACTTGCCATACAGTTAGTATATGGCAAGGTCTAGAAGCCTATTTATTTTCAAGGTCATAGGTTAAAAGTCAAGGTCAAAATTGGACTGACTATTTTCCCATATCAACAACCTTGTGACCACTCTACACTGATCATCTCTTGGCAGATCATAACCAAACTTGCCATACATTTAGTATATGGTAAGATATAGAAGCCTATTGATTGTAAATGTCAACAGGCAAAGGCGGGGAGACCAGGACAAATTACATGTTGTTTTCTGGTACATAACATTAATAGTAATTTAATAAAGGCAAGGACAAATAACATTAATATCCAGGTCATTGGCCATATTTTAGCCATATTTTTAAATTGAATACCGAGGGGATGCATACGCTTTGCGGTGCCCTTGTTACCTTAACCCTTTCCCTCATATAAAAGCTTTTGGACGCCTCTGCAGCAGACGGCTTTTTGAAAACATAGTGACAAAAGAAGAAATTGCACAAAACGTGCAATTTCTCCTTTTGCCACAATGTTTTCCACTTTTAGTCATAGGTTATCCATTCAATTATGGAGATTTTCTATGTTTTGACAAAATACGTTCAAAGTCGTCTGCTGCAGAATTATCTTATGAGGGAAAGGGTTAATCGTCAAATCATCAAAGCAATTAATAACATTAGATGGGTATTGTTGAATCTGAGTACAGTGTAGACTTTGAAAAAATCCTTGTAGAATAATAGAAAATCTCTATAAATAAAGGTATAAATACTGAAAACAGTTGAAAACAATATGGCAAAAGGAGAAATTGCACGGTTTGAGCAATTTTTCCTTTTGTCACAATGTTTTCAAAAGTTGTCTGCTGCAGAGGCATCATGTTGCATCTACAGGTGGAAAAAGGTAAGTTAAGGTGATTCCGTCAAGAGCTTTCACTGTCTCTCTGCATAACCATTTCCCACTGACACATCTGCAGCAGATGAAAATATAGTGGCAAAATAATGAGCAAGTAGGCAGTGATACTCTTTTTCTTCAGCTTGATTTTGTTTACTGAATTTTAGCTAACTTTTTGCTTATTTATTACTGTATGATGTTACAAAGTTTGAGATTGTTTTCATGCATGCCATTTCTTTACTGACACATTTGTATTATAGCAGTATAACAAAACTTACAAGCTTAAAGTGCAAAATATATTTATATATCATTTGTTTATGAAATCAAAACAAATAAAAATAATAAGCATTGACATATGCTTGAATTTGTTTATTTCCTTTAACCATTTACTAGAATTTTTTTAATTTTTTGACTCTACAGCCGTACTTCGAAAACATCCAATGAAAAACTTACTACATAAAGACAGTTGTGTGTGGAATTTAAATAAATAGGCATCTAAAGTCATCTGCACTAGATTGAGTAATGACTTGGATGAAGAATAGTTTTAAACTATTGCGATCTCCTTTTGTCCGTCGTCTAGTATTTGTTTGTTTACACTCTAGAGCCCTTTTTTTTTTTATCCAACCTATCTTTGTGAAATGTTTTCAGGTTGTTTATCTTTATGAAAACTATACCAAGGTCGAATATTGGTTATGTTGGGTCAAAAATAAGGTCACTTAAATGAACATATTGAAGAATAATCTACTTATTTCTTCGGAAGCAGAATTTGGAACATCAACATTAAACATTAAAATATTGTTGACATACTAGAGACGGCATTTTTTAATTGGAGCATGTTTAAACTTTGTCAGAATTTAGATGATATTTAGGTCAACTTTGAATATTGGTGACATTGGGTTAAAGATTAGAGAACAATCTCGTGAACACTCTAGAGGCTGCATTTTTAGCTCACCTGAGCAGAAAGTGTGGGGCTGTTTTGCCTTATATGGCTACAGTGAAAACTTTAAAATTCTACTCCTGAAAGTTGAAATACTAACTGATACATGTAAGTCATTTTCAAATGTGTAGACATGTTCCATCTGATTCTTTCAAGCCATGTTGATTGGTCAAATGACATGGCCACCAGGGACTGGGGCAGTTTTACCCTTTATGCCAAGAGTAACATTTAGAAAATCAGTTCCCAAGAAAATAAGTGTCAGATTTTGAAATACTAACTGATACATGTAAGTCATATTAGTTTGTCAACAGACAGACAACATATCGATTGGGTTATTTAGCCTTGTGGCAGTGGAGCTGTACGAAGGTCCTCTTTGGCCTCTTATATTAAGCTTACCTGACAACAAAATTAGTTATTGCCATGACAAATCACATAACATAACTCAGGTAAGTAATCCAGGGCCATCAATGCCCTATTGTTCATTTTAGACTGATGCAAATTTGAAAGGATAAGGCTAAGTTTTAATAAAGGTGAAGTTGGGTCCAAAACTAGGTCACTAGGCTAAATTAAAGAAAAATCTTAACTTTAATTCTTTGTGAGGCTTTGTTAGGATTGAATTCATTCACACATTCACACATATTTATTGTAAAGAAACAAACTATTCAGATATATGTGAGAAAAATCTATTACATATGGATTTAAATATGAATATGACAAAAGATATATATTTTTTAATCAATATTTCTACAGTAGACCTTCTTCAGGTTAAACAAACACCATTTTGAGCCTAGTAGCAAAATATGGATCATCAAAGTGTTATTATTTTGTCATATTCTGATTTGGATTTTTGTTTACAGAACACAAGTTTCACTCCACTACATATGGCAACAATAAATGGTCATACAGAAATAGTGAAGTTATTACTAGACAAGGGAGCTAACTCTGAGACTAGAGATGGGGATCACATGACCCCAGTTCACAGGTACTCTAACATTTGGGTGAAGATGCTGGAATTTTGCTTGTAAAATAAATAGCTTTTAGCTTCACTGGCTGAAAGTCAGTCGAGCTTATGTCATGGTGATTTGTCCGCTGTCCATCTGTGTGTCAACTTTTGGCTTCAAACAACTTCTCCTCTGTAACCGTTTGGCCAATTAGGATCTCAAATTATAGACATTTACCTCTCAATTTCCTCTCCTAATTTTTTTGTTTTTTATCCATGCAAATTTCTGGTTTCCATGGCAATAGAAAGAAAAACTTCAAAAATCTTCTCCTCCCAAACTGGTTGGCCAATTTTCAAATAATTTTGCAGGTGTGTGGCTGTTTTGCAATATATGGCAATAATGAGTTAATTGTTGCCTAATGGCAGTGGAGCAATGCTAGCCCTCTTTGGACTATTGTTTAATCTTGGTGTTTTAAATTATAGAGCTGGTGTAATTCTCAAAATTACGTCCAAGATTTGGGCATCTGAAAGCACAAAACCCATGTTGGAGCAAAACATGTCTATTTGACCAAACATGACCTTTTTTGGGGAGTGAAAAGACAACATGGATGCTGATGTTGAGCAGTTTGAGTGTCAAAAATGGAGACAAGTAACATAGGCTATCAGTTTGAATTTGCAATTAACAGACAAGAACTAAAATATACTTAAGCATACTTGTAGCTCATAAATACATGTCTTGAAAGATGGCCTTGCTTAATCCATTCCAATATTCATCAAATCTCCACCAGACTACTTTGAATATTTCTGGGCAAAAATATGCAAAATCTCTATAAATGAAAGTATAATTATTTAATTAACCCTTTCCCTCATACGCCAATTCTGCAGCAGACGACTTTGAACATATTTTGTCAAAAAATAGAAAATCTCTAAAATTGAATGGATAACCTATGACTAAAAGTGGAAAACATTGTCAAAAGGAGAAATTGCTTGTTTTGAGCAATTTCTTCTTTTGTCACTATGTTTTCAATTGGCCGTCTGCTGCAGAGGCGTCAGAAAGCGTCTGTATGAGGGAAAGGGTTAAAAATATTGAGAAAAAGGACAACCAAGTTATCTGCTTGCTAAAATGTCAACAAATGTCATCTGTGTCAGTTTAAAGGTTAAGAAAACATGATAAGGTGAATTTACTAAGTTTGGGGAGTTTGGTTTTTTGAACGGAAGTTGATTGTAAAAATGTGGAAGACTTCTGCCTAGCTTACTACAATTATATTACAGATGTGCAATGTATGGTAAAAAGAATGTGCTAGAAATATTACTGGGAATGGTAAGGAATGATAATTTCATAAATCATTTTATGATGCCACATTTCATAAACTCGTTCATATCTAAACTGAATTCAGAAAGCATCTAGAGTTCTAAACGAAAGATACAAGTTATTATGGCATGTCCAATTAATGATCGCTTTAGATATTTTCTTAATTATTGTTGTAAAGCCTGTCATAGGGATCAATTAAGTTGTGTATATCAGTCCCTTAAACTTTAAATCTTTCATGCATACAACTTTTCTGCAGCAGACACCAAGTGGAAAACATTTGGGCAAAAATGTAGAAACCCTCTTTAAATGAAGGTACATGTATAACAGTTGAAAAGGTTTAAAAACATTGTGGCATAAGGAGAAATTGGTCATTTTGAGCTATTTCTTCTTTTGTCACAATGTTTACAAAAGCTGTCTGGTGCAGAGGCGTCAGAGAGCATCTGTATTTGGGAAAGGGACGAAACTGGTTTTTCACATATCCTACTTTCACTTTCAAACAAGGTCCAAATGCCAACAATGATCAAATCAAACCTTTCCAGTGCATCTTAAACACATTTACAATGAACTCAATGCCATATATTCAATGCATTCTGGTGAAGGTATACACTAATTTGTGTGATAACAAAGTATTTCTTAGGGACTATTTGAGACGTAATTTGACCTTAATTAGACCACAAACAGGGAAGCTCCTGATTAAGCCACATAGTTGCATGCTGATCTGAAGCTTCACTGGTTGGAAAATCATGAAGGTCAGTTTTTGCTTGATGTTTCTCATTCAATGTAGGCCATTGATGATAAGACTGTCTTACTTTCAGGGAGCAAGCATTAATGCACGGACCAGTGAGCAGATGACCCCTTTACTTGTAGCGTCATGGAAAGGTCATTTAGATGTTGTGGAGTACCTATTGTCACATGGGGCCAAGCTGACCACAACAGACAGCTGCATGAAAACAGCATTACACTGGTGTGTTGACAATGGACATTACAGTGTTCTGCAGGCATTAATAAAGGTAAAGGATGCCTGTCTGCTCTTTCGCTCACCTTAGCACCAAGTGCTCAAGGTGAGTTATTGTGATCAATCTATATCCGGCCTCCATTGTCCGTTGTGCGTCTTGTGTCCATCAACATCTTCACAGTAACCAGTGGGTCAATTGGGGTGAAACTTCACAGATAGCATCCTCTCAGTGACTTACCAGAATTCCTACTTTTGGGATCCAAGCAGAATTCTGGTTTCCATGGCAACAAATTGAAAAAACTATTTGGCCAATTTTCAAATAATTTTGTAGAAATGTTCCTTTGGTGACCCTCTATCAAATACCTTCAACCCATGTTGAATGTATGGGAAAAAATGGCTGCCCTTATATGGCTATTATAAGTGGAAACTTTAAAAATCTTTTTTACCATTTATCAAATTCCTTCAAGCCATGTTGATAAGACGAAAAACATGGCTGCCAGGGGGCAAAGCTGTTTTGCCTAATATGGCTATAGTGAAAAGTTTAAAAATCTGATTGACAAATTTTCAAATATCTTGTAGAAATGTTCCTAAGGTGATCCTCTATCTGATTCCTAAAAGCCATACTGATCGGTCAAAAAACATGGCCAACAGGGGGAGGGCTGATTTGCCTTATATGGATATATTGATTAAATGTTTGCCTAATGGCAGTGGAGCCATCCTGGCCCTCAGGTATTTTTTGTAACCAATCATTATAGGCATGTTTTGCTCATACTTTAACTTTTCATGGCTGTTCATTACAGGTTTGTTTTGTAAACAATAATTATAGGCAAGTTTTGCTTCTATATGCCATATAACCTTATATAATGGACAATACAGAACTCACACTGTACTGCCTTTTTCATGGTATCTAGATTTACCACATCACAAAAAAAAGCCCCAAAAAACTGCACAACAACAACAACGAAACACAAACAAACTTTTCTTAGCATTTTAGAATTTAACTGCAGTTTGTATCTGCTTGCTTATAATGTTTACTTCAGTACTTAACCAAAATTGTTACCAGGATAAATTTCTGCTCAAAAATAATTCTCAATGTTTCAAGTTATTTACACTGGCCTGTAATATTTCAATAATATGATTTAACTTTAGTACCTAAAACTTGCATAATTCTTTCATTTTAATATAATCAGTCTGAAAAATACAATCAGTGCAACTATTCGGATTTGTAATAATGGATATGGCATGTGTTTCATTTAAACAGTGACTTCCAAGTGCCTATATTGCTTTTATGTGTAAGACATGAAAATTTAATAATACCGACCCTTCTTTGACTACCTATTGTTGTTTTACATATTGCCTATGTAATTTCTACAAACAGTTACAGAATAATAAATATTTTCAACCTCCTTCCTTTTTATACGACCGTTTCTTAAAAACAGTACATATTATGGTATGGTCATGTTCCTCCCTCCGTCCGTCCGTTCGGGTTTTCCGCACTTTTTTCATACATACTTTGAGCTATTGAGCTGAAATTTTGTATAAGGCTTTGTAGTGATGTGTCACATATCAAGTTCATATTTCCTGGGATTTCGTCAATTTTTGAATGAGTTATGCCCCTTTTTGGTTTTTCGCACTTTTTTCCTACATACTTTGAGCTGAAATTTTGTATATGGATTTGTAATCATGTGTCACAGATCAAGTTCATATTTCCTCGGATTTTGTCAATTTTTGAATGAGTTATGCCCCTTTTTGGACTTAGAATATTTGTCAATTTCTGCATGAGTTATGCATTTTTCATAGTTTCCCATTATTCTTTAACAACTTATTCCTGAACGACTTTATTAACTTTTTACACAAACAAACAATATATCAAAACAAAGAGGAAACTTACAAAGAAGTTACTGACGGGCGTATTATGTACCGTTTGCGGTACTCTTGTTTCTTATTATGAATCACCCCTTTGTATGGAAGAAATCACTTAAGAGGAATTTCATTTGCAAAATTCCCATGATCCTTGAAAGCTAGCAGCCACAAAAATGCTCTAGTAAGTACCATATTGCTACTTTAAAAAAATTCATGGATGCAAAAAAGCAGAACTTGTTCTCAAAAGTCCTTGAATAAAAACCACTGAACTCTCAGGAAGTCGTAGTTAAAGGGCAGTAACCTTTCAGGTACATCAACACAAATCTGATATTGTAAATGTCCTATCATCTATAGGTCACAAAGCTAACAGTAGGGTCAAATGTGGAATTAATGTGTACCTTTTTAGTCTACCTGAACCAGAGGCTCAGAATGAGTTATTGTGATCATTCTTTGTCTGTTGTCTGTCAACATTTCGCTTCAAACAACATCTCTCCCTAAACCACTCGGCCAATTTCGATTAAACTGTACAGGGATGTTCCTTGGGTGGTCCCCTTTCAAAATGGTTCAAATAATTCAATTATATGCAGAACTTTGGTTGCGGTGGATTCAGAAAAGGGGAAAAATGCCAAAATCTTCTTGTCCAAAAGTAGTGGCACGCTTTGAAAATAATTTGGCGAAAAAACACTCCTTCATGACAAATCACTTTGCATAATTCAGATGAGTGATTCCAGGGCCATTATGGCCCTCTTGTTTTTATACAGCCTTTGACCAGATACACACTTTTTGTTATGCCTCTTCAGCAGACAACATATGAAACATTATGGAAACAGAGCAACGTCTGATTAATGTTTTCAAAAGAATACTTCAAAATTTCCTTAACCCTTTCCCACATATAGACGCTTCCTGATGCTTCTGCAGCAGACACCTTTGAAAACATTGTGAGAAATTGCTCAAAACAAGCAATTTCTCCTTTTGCCACAATGTTTTCAACATTTTTCTGTAATTATACCTACAGTTATACAGATTTTCCATTTTTTTGACAGTGTTTTCTTCTAATAGCTTTGCCTTCTCTCTTACTTGATCTAATTTATTTAATATTCACAAACCCTTTGCATAATTGTTTACGGGCATGATATATCTGCTGATAATGAGACACAATGTAGCTATGGTCCTTAATGGGGGGTACATTATGAGATATTGGCATGTTTGTTTTCAGAATGGGGGTGAGAGCATGCTGTGTATGGTAGACCATAAAGATGAAACTGTGGTTCATTTTGCAGCTAGAACTGGAAATACCATGGTAAGTACACTAGACTCTTCTGCATTAAAAAGCATTAATGTCAGAAATATAAGAACCAGAACATGAATTTTAATGAGCTATGAAAAGATCTTTAATTATTTTATTATAACAAACATTGTCTTAGTATTATTGTGCAAAAAAGTAAATTATAAAGTGTCAATTGTCAAAAATGAAAGAAAGAGAAATTGCTGCCTATATGTGAGTATGTAGATGCACCCTGTCAGTTTGATAAACAAAGTTTTTGCAATTAAACTCATGAATCCCACTTCATAATAGCCAGGGCATGTGACTGATATTGTGGTTAAAGAATTTACTGGTTTTGATATTACAATGATCTTATTTCGACTAGATGATGAAGTTATTGATAGACTATGGTGCAGACTTGGATGTTAGAAATCAGGATGGAAAAACACCCTTACATATAGCTGCAGAGTGAGTAAATTATCGCTAGGCAACCATCTACATGATATGATAATCTTAGAACGGTTTGTTTTGAAAAAAATCTGAGAAAATATTGAAACATTTGAAAAATTGGAAGTATGATTTTAAAATGATATTTTCAAAGGTCACCGCAGCAGAGGCATCTTAAATCTAACACATTTGGCAAAAAGAATGTATTACCTATACAAAAATGCTAACTAAGGGAGTAGTTTAGAACCAGAACAACCTGCACATTCCTGGAGCTTGATTAAGCTCTCCATTGTTGACCAGTTAGAGACAGAATGGAACCTGTATATTTGGTTTAAATCACATTCATTTATAAGTGGGAGTCTCTATGTGGCGTGTTTTATCATTTTATGCCCAAATGCTACGAACAATTACGGGAAAATGCAATATTTTTATGTTTGAACTTCATCTGATCCTCTGACCTTCTGGCAAACTTGTCCAAGCCATTATTTACTGTTTGACTTACAGATATCCGATTTGGTATACTCATACATTTTTGGAAGAGCATGTGTCAAATACCAACAACACTGTGATCTTGACCTTGACTTTTGATCAAAGATGAAGACAATTTCTCTGTCTGCTGCATGTTATTTCGAGAGATACTTAACTTAGATACATCTAGTAGTACTAGGAGAAACACTTATCTAGGGGATGATCTTTACAGGTTAAAACTTTTCCTGCAACGTGTTTTTATGCATCTGAATGCAGACAATGTTGGAAATCATTGTAAGAAAAGGAGTAAATGCTTGCAACGAGCAATTTCTTCTTTTCAAGCAAAGTTTTCCTCTCCAGCCCTAGATTGTAATTTCTTTTTTTTCTTAAATTTGATCAGTGTTATTAACCAGATGGGGAAGAGTATACACTGTAAATGTTTGCAATTTGATTTTAATTGAAACTTACTTCAATATCAGCAAAGGTGGGGACTCGTACTACCTTGTTTTTTTACAGATGTGGTAATTACACGAGTGTAGAAATCCAGATAGATTCTAGTAAATCGGAGATAAACGACGGGGACAGTGATGGACGTACCCCACTCATGTTAGCTTCTCTCTCAGGTCACTTTAAATCTGCGAGGTCACTCATAGCCTTAGGGGCAGATAACTCTATAAGGTAAGGTAAAACTGTGTCATTTTGTGTAATATTTTAGTTTCACTTTAAAGCTGCCAGGTCACTCATAGCCTTAGAGGTAGATAACTCTATAAGAAAAAGTAAAACTATATCTATTTTGTGTAATATTTTAGTTTGTTTACACATTTTAAACAAGAAGAACATGATGGTCTTATATTTAAAACTAAAACAAAGATCTCAAATTTTATCTGTTTACTTGACATGATATCTTGAGAGAAATTCACTGTAAGAACATCTGAGGCAAACATATTTTAACTGCTCTAACATTATTGTTTTACTTCTGAGTTGAAAGAAGAAAAGGCTTTCAAAATATGTTTGCTTTAACCCTTTCCCTCATATGACAATTTTGCAGCAGACAATTTTGAACATATATTGTCAAAAAACAGAAAATCTCTATAATTGATTGGATAACCTATGACTAAAGGTCGAAAACATTGTGGCAAAAGGGGAAATTTCTTGTTTTGATCAATTTCTTCTATTGTCACTATGTTTTCAAAAAGTGTCTGCTGCAGAGGCGTCAGAAAGGGTTTTTATGAGGGAAAGGGTTAAAGGTATCTGACGATACATATATATAGTGTGACACTTATGAGCCCTATCTGGCAATTTAGGGATCTATTGCCTTTCATGTTTGTCATTATTTAAACCTTTCCAACATATAGACATATTTGCAGAAGTGGACTTGAAAACATTTTGGCAAAAGTAGAAATTGCTCATTATGAGGAATTGTTTACCTCCTCTGGATGAAACCCAGTCAAGCTTATGTTTTGGTGTATTGTTTGTCCTGCATGCTTGAATGCTTCAAAAGAGTTTTACTCTGTAACCACTAAGCCAATTATGAGGGAACTTTATAGGTAGCATTTTCTCCATCTCTCTACTAAATTAATTCAAACCTTTTGGATCCAAACCAAACTCTGGTTTCCATGGGCAAACCAAAAGGAAAATCTTCTTCTCTGAAACCATTTAGCCAATATTAAAAATAAGTGTGACCACCAGGGTGCATGGGCTCTTTTGCCTTATATGGGGAAACATTACTTGGATGACAATCAACGTGATTGCTTCAAGCCATGTTGATTGGTTTAGTTAAAACTTTAGAAATCTTCTCCTCAAAAACTATTCTGATATTTTTCAAAAAACTTTGTAGCAATGTTCTCTGGGTGGCCCTAAGATTCCTTGTAGTCATGTTGATTGATAAAAAAAATATACATGTATAGCCACAAATCTATTTTGCTCTTGATGGCTATAGTGAAAACTTTAAAAATCTTCTCCTCAGAAAATATGTGGCCAATTTTTAAAAAATATTTTATAGAATGCGTCCTAGTTGACCCTGTACCAGATTCCATGTTGATTGGTCTAAATACATGGCCTCTAGACAGTGTGGCTATTTTGCTTTACATGGCATTTGTGAAAACTTTAAAAACCTTCTCCTTCAAAATTATGTGCTCTTTTTTGTTTGCCTTATGGCAGTGGAGTGATACTGGCCCTCTTTGGCATCTTGTTCCCATTGCAATAATATTTTCAACACTATTTTAAAAATAATTATACTTCTTTTTAGATTTCCCATGCTGTGCAATACAAGTTTTGGGACTTCAGTTTCTAGTTTTCATCAGAAGATGCACTTAGGTTTGTTTTATATACAGGTAAACAGTGAAGACCCTGGTGAGTTTGTGCATATATACAAAGACTCACCTGATCTTCACTGCACGCTGATGCATTAAGACATGGATCAGATGAATGATGATTAGAAAACAGTATTCAGGGTGATTTTATTTCCTTTTTCAGAGATGAGAACTATTGCACAGCTTTAATACTAGCAGCCTCCAAAGGTCATATGAAGGTCATAGAACTTTTACTAGATAATTTAGCAGAACCCAATGTGGCTGATAAACTTAAAGTGAGATATTCTTTTGATAAATATCATCAGGTGCAATTATTTACTTTTAAATCTATCAAATTCAAAATTCAAAACGTTGATTGAACATCATAATAAAAACAAAGCAGCAATAAATTAAAAGATATAACAGTGCATGACAGTGACCAGAAACAGTTTGGTATACTCTGTGTAAGTTGACCTGTCCCATGATGAATATTATAACAAGGTCAGTTTACTATGCATCTCTATATTAACTCATCTTGTTATGTATTCATCATGTGACAGTTCAATTTGTAAACACAGACATTAGAATATGACTGCCAGAACTAATACTAAATAGGTTAACCACAAATCCCTTCTCAGTTGTTAGTTCTTTTGATTCCTCTGCAGCAGAAGTGGAAATTGTTAAGAATGAGTAACGGTAATGAATACTATTTCCACAATACTGTCAAATACAATTAAACATTCTTAAGATTTTTTCAAGACAGCAGACTGTATGATATTTACTGATATACACAGGATACAGCATTATATTTTCTGAATATACACAGAATGCAGCATTTTATCACATGACAATGCTTGTATCCAATCTAATATACCCATGACTTAATTCTTTATATGTAACATGTGTAATATAACATGACTGAATCACTATTTTTGTATTCATCCGCAATTGTGATTAGTTAACAGTTTATTAAGTATTTATAAGTAGATACTATTACATGTTGGGACTTTTTTCTTACTGCAAAAACCCAATTTTCTTTTTGTGTTTTGTCATGTGATAAAAAGAATCTGACATTTGTTGTCATTTCATAAAGTTTTATTAAACTCGTCCAAGAAATTTATTATTACGCTCGCCAGCTTAATAACAAATTTCTTGAACTCGTTTAATAAAAATTTATATGAAATGACAACTCATGTAATATCCTATATATATTTACTACTTATACACAGAATACAGCATTACATTTACTGATTATACACAGAATACAGCATTATATTTACTGATTATACACATAATACAGCATTACATTTACTGATTATACACATAATACAGCATTACATTTACTGATTATACACATAATACAGCATTACATTTACTGATTATACACAGAATACAGCATTACATTTACTGATTATACACATAATACAGCATTACATTTACTGATTATACACAGAATACAGCATTCCATTTACTGATTATACACAGAATACAGCATTACATTTACTGATTATACACAGAATACAGCATTACATTTACTGATTATACACAGAATACAGCATTACATATGAGTGCGGCTGGTGGATTTGTGGAGGCTGTACATCTTCTCCTCAACAGAAATGGGTCTCCCTGCGCTAAAAATAGCTACCAGAAAACTCCACTAGACATGGCCATGGATTATCAACAGTCAGAGGTGGCTGTAGCAATGCTGAAACATAAGAAGTAAGACCTGATTATGCTCTGTTGGACAGCATTTAGATTGTCTTTTATCAATTCATTGACGGCCTGTCCATCTGAGATGATTTTGTGTTTCATGTATTAAAGTAATTGACTTGTAACCATGTTACTATGTGGGAATATTAATTACAATTTGTAGTTGACTACCATGTTTGCTGATGTTGCAGAAAACATTGGTTAATGAGAGAGCACAAAGGCATATCCTGAAAACCATGTAGAATGTCAGAAAATAAAAGTACAGAGACTCAGCTTTGTCTAGAATGCAGTGCTACTCAAAGTACCGGTATACATGTACATTTAAAAGTTGTAAATTTTAATCACTAATGTTTGTGTTTCTTTTTATGATTAAAGTCTCTACTTGTGGAACTGTATGTATACAAGAACATTGCACCTAAATAAGAAGGACTCAATCTACATTAGGAGGATAAACTTTAGTGATATTATAAACCATATTCTGCCTAGTTACTCCTTAAGTCTGACAGCCAATTATATGCAAAGTAAAACAGAAACTGCCTATTAGCTAAGACAAATTTAACCTTATAGCTTAGCATAAATGTTAACATTGAGTGCACCATGTCTATGGTCTTCAGGCATCCATGCAGAATTCACATGCACTTGTTCATATTATGAGTCTTGATGTAACTTTTGTCAAAAGAATAGAAGTGTAGCATCTCTGATTTCCTGCAATTGCATCAATTTGAGCTATGGATTTACCCTGATTGACTATTTTTAGATGGAAGGAGATCATGGACTCAAGAGATGAAGATGGATATTCACCCATCAAAAATCTCATTAAAAAGGCTCCGGATGCTGCTATGGTAAAACAATTATGTCATTTAATTAACACTTTACCCTATTGGATATTTTTATATCTCTCTGCATTGAAAACACTTAAATATAAACCCATATCAACTGGAAAACCAGTCATAGAACATCTGTGTAGTGTAGATTCAGATCACTCCTGAGTATCCACTAATTTTTATCTGACTTTGTATTTATACAATTACTAATTCGCCCTAGATACTTTTAATAACATTCTGACAATCCTGATAACTTTGATATGAAAGTATTTGTCACAGGAAATCAAATCTTAGGACATTTGCTTCAGCTTTTATGAAATATGAACTTCTTACAGAGAGAATTTCTTTGATTTTGAAAAACCAAATATTTTGATTGATTTGACGCTTAAAATTTTAAGGGAACAAGTTGCATGTGTATTGTCAATAATTGCAGTATAAGAAGTGTTTTCATATCAATCCTAGAAAAGGTAATGTTTTTTATTAAATATTATGAAACAAAGAACTGTGAATTTTGTGCATCATTTTCTTCCAAAATGCGATTTACTTCTGCTTCATCTACCATCAGGAATCTCCCCATATTTACTTAGGCCATTTTGTTTTAATTTGCTACATTAGCAATGGATGAAAGGAACAGTTTGATTGACTAAAACTTCAAAGCAAGGTTCAATCCCATTTATCGTGAAAAATGTAATTTGTATCACAAATCAGGTACAGTGCTGTAACACACATTTGATATCAACCTGTTTATGTTCCATTTATAACAATATTTGGAAACATAGATTATTTGTAATCAATTTTTGGGGTTATTATCTGAAATGTGCATTCATTTCCAAGGATGTTTTAAGCCAATCAGGAATATGCAATTTTACAGTTACATAAAAAGTATCTTTGTTATACACCATACTTAAATACGAGTTGATTACAAATTGTGAAAACAAGTTTTGGTATATAGCCGATAAGTAATACAGATATGGATTCTACTGTAGCTGTATCAAACACACCACAAGGTTCTGTAAAAACTAAAAGTCATTAAAGATTTAATTATAAAGTATAAGCAAGCGTTTACCCTTTCCAACATACATACACTTTCTGATGCCTGAGCAATTTCCCATTTTGCCTCATGTTTTCTACTCTATTCAATTATTATGTGCTTATTTACAGTTATATCCCGGTGTAAGACAGTTGTATTGCATCTATATTTAAGTTGGTGTTAAACAATTGTATTGTATCTATATTTCAGGTGATGTTCAACAGTTGTATTGTATCTATATTAAAGTTGGTGTTCAACAATTGTATTGTAGGTATATTTAATTTAATATTTGACGGTTGTATTGTAGGTATATTTCAGGTGGTGTTCAACAGTTGTATTGTATGTATATTTAAGTTGATGTTCAACAAATGTATTGTATCTATATTTCAGGTGGTGTTCAACAGTTGTATTGTATGTATATTTCAGGTTGTGTTCGACATTTGTATTGTATCTATATTTCAGGTGGTGTTCAATGCTTGTATTGTATCTATATTTAAGTTGATGTTCATCACTTGTATTGTATCTATATTTCAGGTGGTGTTCAACAGTTGTATTGCATCTATATTTCAAGTGGTGAAAGAAAGTTGTATTGTATCTATATTTCAGGTGGTTTTCAATGGTTGTATTGTATCTATATTTCAGGTGGTTTTCAATGGTTGTATTGTATCTATATTTAAGTTGATGTTCAACAGTTGTATTGTATCTATATTTAAGTTAATGTTTAACAATTGTATTGTATCTATATTTCAGGTGGTGTTCAACAGTTGTATTGTATCTATATTTAAGTTGATGTTCAACAGTTGTATTGTATCTATATTTAAGTTGATGTTCAACAGTTGTATTGTAGGTATATTTCAAGTAGTGAAAGAAAGTTGTATTTATACATATTTCAGCTGGTGTTCAACAGTTGTATTGTTTCTATATTTCTGTTGGTGTTCAATGATTGTACACATTCTATATTTCAGTTGGTGTTCAACAGTTGTATTTTATCTATACTTCAGATTGTGTTTGACATATGTATTGTATCTATATTTCAGGTAGTGAAAGAAAAGTGTATTGTATCTATATTTCAGGTGGTGGAAGAAAGTTGTATTGTATCTATATTTCAGGTAGTGAAAGAAAAGTGTATTGTATCTATAGTTCAGGTGGTGGAAGAAAGTTGTATTGTATCTATATTTCAGGTAGTGAAAGAAAAGTGTATTGTATCTATATTTCAGGTGGTGGAAGAAAGTTGTATTGTATCTATATTTCAGGTAGTGAAAGAAAAGTGTATTGTATCTATATTTCAGGTGGTGGAAGAAAGTTGTATTGTATCTATATTTCAGGTGGTGTTCAATCGTTGTACACATTCTATATTTCAGTTTGTGTTCAACAGTTGTATTTTATCTATACTGCAGGTGGTGTATCATACTATATTTCAGGTTGTGTTCGACATTTGTATTGTATTTATATTTCAGGGGTTGTAAGACAGTTGTTTTGTTTCTATATTTCAGGTGGTTTTCAATAGTTGTATTGTACCTATACTTTAGGTGGTGTTAAACAGTTGAAGTGTAGCCATATTTCAGGTGGAGTAAACATTTGTATTGTACCTATACTTTAGGTGGTGTTAAACAGTTGAAGTGTAGCCATATTTCAGGTGGAGTAAACATTTGTATTGTATCTATAGAGTTGTGTTTAAGATGTGTTTTGTATCTGTTTTCCAGGTGGTGTTAGACAAATGTGTGGAAGATTCCAACCTAAGAAAAGATGACATAGACTATTCTGTGAGTTTACTATAAAAATACAGAACATCTTGGCTAAATGCAGCTAAGACCTAATATACCATTCAGGAAAAAAAATGGTAGTTAAAAAACAGTTTCAGTAGACAAGTCATGATCCTAAGGTGACCCTTTACAAAAATTATTGATTATGTGCTGCAGATAACTTTCAAAATGTCTGGGCAAAAATATGGAAAACGATCTATAAATGATTGAATTTATAATTCTAATAAACTTAAAAACATTGTGACAAAAGGTGAAATTGCTCATGATGATCAATTTCTGTTTATCAAAATGTTTTCAAAACCAGTAAGTGTCTGCTCCAGAAGTGCCAAAATGAGTCGGCATGTAGGAAAGTGTTAAAACAACTTCTGATATATTGTAATCTTCAGTGGGTCATATTAATTTGTTTAGCTCACCTGAGCATGAAGGAAAGGGTGAGCCAGTGTAGCCATGTAGAAATTGGGTTGTTGCTGCATCAGAAAGAGTGAAAGATGCCACAATTTAAAAAATAAAATAAAAATGTAATGGCCTGATTTGCACAAATGATCCTCTACCTAGATTGGTCAAATTATTTTGATCCACTGAAAAACATGACGGCCAGGGGGGACAAAGCTTGATTTCCTTATATGTGTTTATTGAAAATTTAAAAAATTCTCTTGTCCAAAAGAAATGGCCCCCATTTGAAAATAATTTGACACTTAGGATGCTTGAGTGACCCTTTACCCAGATGGTTGAAATCATTCTGATACGTTGATAAACATTGCTTCCAGGGAGTGGGGATTGTATTTCTTATATATATATATAAATTGAAAACTCTTCTTGTAGAAAAGTATAGGTTTGAGTTGAAAATAATTTGGAATAAAAGTTCCACGGGTGACTCTTAACCAAGATTGTTCAAATAATGTTGATCCGTTGATAAACATGGCCACCAGGAGGTGAGGCATATTTTCCTTCTATGTATAGAGTAAGATCATTGAAAACTATTTAACCCTTTCCCACATACACACAAATCTACAGCAGACGACTTTGAAAACATGGTAACAAAAAACTGAAAAATCTCCATAAAAGAAAGCCTAATTGTTAAATAAAGTTGAAAACATTGTGGCCAAAGGAGAAAGTCGTCTGCTGCTATTGCGTCAGCATGCTATGTTAAGTTCTGTTAAATCAGGTGGGTGATATAAGACCATCATGGTCTTCTTGTTTCTTTTTGTTACAGTTAACCTTTGATTTCCACTACATAGATCCTGGACCTACTGACGAATGTTGTAAATATAAAAGATTCTTTGCGCTGGATGTAAGATGATTTTATTTTTCATTCTTTCCTTCTCCTAGAATTCATAAAGTTTTATTCCATTTCAAAAGTATTTTAGTTATACTGTATACTGTATCACTGCTACAGTACACTTTTTTTTTTTTTTTTTTTTTTTTTCCAACTGTCACTTGACAGCCCGTTTATTTATTTTTTTCATACATTTTGTTTTTTACATAGGTAACACAACTTACAGCAACTGTAAACAAAATTTTAAAGAAAGAGAAAATACAGGATATTGTAAGAAACAATTCCAATTATTAGAAAGCAAATAAAATACTGCTGTTGCAGTGTTTGAAGGTATAAAGAATCCTCACTGTATTATCAATCTAGTACATAACGAAAACGAAAAAAATCGCTAGAATGATGAAGTGATCGAGTGTGGCATGCGTGCGTTCGAATGTTTGTGTTTATGTGTGTCTCTTATGAGTAAGTTTGATTATGTTATGTTATGTTGATTTTTAACGCCATTTTAATTTTAACATGAAAAATGTTTTGCTTAATATTATTAAAGATTGTCGTGAAATTGTTTAAGCATGGCGTCAACTGTACTTTTCCTGTTTGCTATCTTCCAAAGATAGGAGAACTCTTGTTTGAACAGTAAAAATATATTGTAGAATTTTGTTCTGTTTTCACTAAGGAAATAGGCTTTGTATATACAAAAACAAAATAGTGACAGTATGATGTTAAGTTGATGATATTTAGTCTGGCGTAGTTTATACCCTTCGATTACTGTTTGCATTGAACATATGTTTTTGTCTATTCGACATATTGCCAACAGTTTATGTAATTGTGACCAGCTGTCTGCAACTAATGGACAATGTACAAAGACATGTTCGTATGTTTCAGGTATATTACAAACGTGACAGTTAGGAGAATCTATCATTTTCCACTTGAAACGTGTTTCTCTTGATGTGAAGATTTTATGTATTAGTCGGTATTTGAATTGTTTTATTCTGTTGTCGTATATATTGTTAATGAATTCATATATAGTCGACCAGTTGGCTTTGTGATGAAGTAGTTCATTCCAATATTTATGAATGTATGGTTCATCGAACTTTTTATTTACAATAATCTGATATACTTCTTTGTTTTTTATCGAATTGAATTGCGTGTTGAATATTGTAGTTTCCAGTTTGGTTTTGACTTTGGTTTTTATTGATCTTTCCGATGTGAGTATGTTTAACCATGCCTTTGGGATACATTGCTTTAACGTATGCGTTTCGGCTATCCAATTTATCTTCGAATTCAATTTATTGTAAATTGTTTCCTCACAGACATAACCATTTTTGTTTATTATATCATTAATAAACAGTATGTTGGAATTTACCCAGTTCTTGAATATTATACATTTACGATTGTGTTTGATGAATTTATTTCCCCAAATGAGCTGTTTTCTGATATCGTCAAAAGTTTTTAGATTTATTTCATCGTTATTTTTTGCTTTAATCCAAATTTCAAGTAAATTTTTGTAGTAGTCACTTATGTGTGATGTATCAATACTGCGTATAGAATCCAGATTCATGTGAAATATCAAGTAATTGTTTCCATATCTATTTAAGAAATATTTTGGGATTATTTGCCAATGGGCTTTATCATTTTGCTTTTCGATTAAGGATTTTATCCATTTTAGTTTTAGAGAAGTGATGAAGGCATCTAGGTCAATCATTCCAAGTCCACCTTTGGATTTCGGTCCTGTAATTACTGATCTTTTAATTTTTTCCCTTTTGTTGTTCCAAAGAAATTTAAAAATTAATTTGTTTATTTCTACAATTTGCTTTTTTGGGACTAATAATGACTGGAATAGAAAAACAAATTTTGGAATTATTATGCTATTTATTACTTGAATTTTGCCATAAAATGTTAATTTGTGTTTGTTCCAGTTTTCAATAATACTGTTACACTGTTTTAATTTATTATTCCAGTTTAATTCATTGCATTCATCTACATTTGTTCCGAAGTAAGCACCAAGTGCTTTGATTGGGCTAGATCGCCAAGCTATATTACCAGGTTTGTTGTGGTTTAATGCTAGCTTTCCAATCCACATTGCTTCAGTTTTGTTAGAATTTAACTTAAGTCCAGAGTGTTTCCCGAATAGTGTCACAATGTTTAATGCGTTTTGTACGTCATTTGCACCTTTTAAAAATAAGGTAGTATCATCCGCTAATTGCGAAATTCGTAATTCTTCATTGGAATGCTTTATATGTATACCGTGTATTAACTTGGAGCTTCGTATCTTTAGAGCCATGATTTCGGCTGCGATGATGTATAGCAGAGAAGATGCCGGACAACCCTGTCTGACACCTCTTTGAGGTTTGAACGTTTTCGACCTCCAACCATTGTTTATGATACAAGATTGGCAGTTTGAATAGAGTGTTTTTACCCATCTGATGAGACTATCTTTAAAACCAAAGAAATTCAAAGACTCGTATAAAAAATTCCATTCTAATGTGTCAAAAGCTTTCCTGAAATCTAGGAAAACTATGGCTCCATCTATTTGTAAAAGTTCAGCATAATCAATAATATCCTGAGTTTGTCTAATGTTATAACCAATAAATCTGTTTTTGATGTATCCTTGTTGATCCATATTAATTATTTTGTGAATAACCTTTTGCAACCTATTAGCTAGTACTCTGGCTGCTATTTTATAATCAACATTCAGTAAAGATATAGGTCGCCAGTTTTCGAGACATGTTGGATTTCCTTTTTTGTATAGTAATGATAACACTCCTGTTCTTTGTGTGTATGTCAACTCTGAATTGTTATATCCTTCATTGAGTACTCTGGTCAACACAGGACCCAGTATATCCCAAAAATGACTGTAAAATTCGATGGTTAAGCCGTCCAGTCCAGGACTTTTATTACATTTCATTTCCTTGATTGCCTGATTACATTCGAAACGTGTAAAGTGTCCTTCACATGAATTTGCATCAGCGTCAGAGAGTTTGACATCATGCTGAGTCTGTGATATATAATCTTTAATTTTTGTAATTTCTGCTTTATCTGAATGATATAAATTATCATAGAATTTAACTTCTTCTTCAAGAATGTCATGTACATCTGTATAAGATTTTCCATTACTTTCAACCTTATTTAAAGTTTTGTTTTTTTGTCTTGCTTTTTCGAGATTTAGAAAATATTTTGTATTTTTTTCACCTTGTTCTACATGTTCTATCCTTGATCTAATGTGTGCACCTTCTGCTTTAACTTGGTAAAGATGCATTAATTCGATTTCAATATTTTGAATTTTTTTTTCATTTTTACTTGTTTGAGATAAAAGTTTATATTCATCTTCAAGCGTTTGTATTTTATTCTTTCTAACTTTGCTATTTATTTGTCCATATGCAATAGACTTTTCTCTTATATCTATTTTTAATAATTCCCATTGTGCTTGCAAACCTAATTTATTGTTTTTTAATAATAATGTTTTTAAAGAATCAGTCATGAATTCAGTATATTCGGTTTCAGTTAAGTATGAATTGTTAAATTTCCAATATCCCGGCCCACGCTGTGATTGGTTTGCAAGTTTTAAAGATATTGCTAAGTGATCGGTGTATTTTATACATGCTGGTCTAATATCTGAATTGAGTATTAAGGGCACCATAGAATAGTCGATTAGCCAAAAATCTATCCTGCTTTTTTCTGAATTCGATGTTCTTTTCCATGTATATTGTTGTTTTTCCGGGTTAAATTCTCTCCATATGTCACATAGTTGTTTATTCTTTATTAAGTATGTTAATGATTTTACTGTTTTTACAGATTTTTTTATATCATGTCTTGACTGTCTGTCATTGTTTGTCAGTGTGTCATTCATATCACCTCCTATTATTAACGCACCCTGTGCATTATTGTTGATTAATATGTTTATTGTGTTGAACAATTTGTTTCGTTCTTTAAGATTATTGTTTGCATAAATATTGATTAAGGTATAAGTTATCAACTCAAGTGTGATATTTAGCAAAATATAACGACCGTTTGGATCAGAAATACATTTTATTATATCATATTCTAGGTTTTTGT
Organism: Serripes groenlandicus; assembly: GCA_031761405.1. NCBI lineage: Eukaryota > Metazoa > Mollusca > Bivalvia > Cardiida > Cardiidae > Serripes > Serripes groenlandicus. Next base: position 41,022,047 of record JASEVX010000004.1, read on the forward strand.
TAATAAGAACTGTGCATCCTTTACTTAGGTTGCTGCCGTATGAATTGTGCATATCCCACTCAGTGAATTGCAATTGTAATTCTTGCATCATGTCAGGTGTAAAATGGGTTTCTTGCAGATATAAAATATCAATTCTTTGTTCTGTCATATATTGCTTTAATCGCATTCTTTTTTTCCTGTCTCTCAGACCTTGACAATTTAGGGACAGTAAATGTGTGTGACTTATCATTGTATTAAGTTTATTATTTTACCTATTATGACGTGTCATGATCATTATCTTTCAAGAACAAAATCAGTTATTAGAAAAAAAATCAATAACTTCATTCCAACAATCAAATGCTTCATTTCTAAGAAATGTTTAAAACAAAACCAGTAAAGGAAATACGGCATGCAGTAAACGTTCATATATGTACTTCTCTGTCTGTAAGACATTCTAAAAATATATATCATACATTTGTGTTACAGTAGCATTTACTGCTAACTTGTGTAAACATGAAATCACTGTGAGAAAAGTATGAGAGGTCATAAATAACACCTGCTCCCTGCTACAGTACACTTAAACCATAACCCCTGGGTGACTAACTGAGTGCTAGACTAGGAAATATGACTTGCCAAAGTCTCAGCAAGCGACCATGCCCACACATGAGAAGGTTTTAAACTTTGGAGAATCAAATCTTAAAACCATTATGCCAGCATTATGATTGTTTGACCTTTATTGGAGAAAAATCAACCAGGGAAGACTCGGGGTGTATTCAGATTTACATAACACTCAGGCGTGTGCTACCAGAATCAACCAAACAGAATAGAACTTCAAGCTAGCACACTCTCAAGTATTTGTTGTCTTAGGTAAATCTGCAAATAATTTTTAACTATAAATGACAAAACTGTGAATGTGCAAGGAATAGCATATACAAAGAATAATGGTACCAATTACAAGAATTTAACAGAGCAAGCGTTAATGTGTATATATAAATATATTGTTTCAGACCATGGTAGAGTTTAACCGAGAAGAACTGCTGTCACATCCTTTAACACAGAGTCTCCTCATCATGAAGTGGTACGGTATATGACCCATGTCACACAAAAATTAAGATTTAATGGCATATCAGATCCGAATACATGCTTACATTGTGTTCTTGGAGTTACAACACTTCTTAACCCTTGACCTCATATAGACGGTTTCTGACGCCTCTGCAGCAGACGGCTATTTGAAAACATAGTGACAAAAGAAGAAATTGCACAAAACGTGCAATTTCTCCTTTTGCCACAATGTTTACCACTTTTAGTCATAGGTTATCCATTCAATTATAGAGATTTTCTATTTTTTGACAAAATATGTTCAATGTCGTCTGCTGCAGAATTGTCGTATGTGGGAAAGGGTTAACAAGAATGTTTGAACGACTCAGGTATTCTAAACAAAGATGAGCCTAATTAGAATATTGTTTAAATGACTGGGTTTCAAATAGACATAAATCTGATTCAATGAATGTTGAACTAACTGGATTGTACTTTGTAATAAAAAGTAATTGCATTTTTTAATAATTTTTTATTTTCCCACATTGATGGTACTGATTGTCTGCTGCAGAATGGTTCAGATGTTGTCTGTAAAGGCTAATTCTGTGATATGTTTGTTTACCTCCAGGAGGAAGTTTGGCCGTTACATTCTCTACAGTAACCTGTTTATCTACACAATGTATGTATCGGCATTAAATACCTACATGTTATTAGTACCGGCCATGGCTACGGATATAGTTGACAATGATAGACACTGTCCTATAGCACTCAGTGAAGAAGAGAAAAATAATCAAACTTTAGTCAACATTTTAAAACAGGTACTATAGATTCCACTTAATTACAATCTGATTATTTCTGATGCTTCCAATTGGGAATTGATTGGTAAAAGAAATGGCAGACAGTTCCCTTTAAATGCAATACTGTGCAAGAATTTAAAAAAAAAACAGCGGCTTGTTTCCGTTTTATGACCATATTCAAAACTTTAAAAACTTTTTTCTCTCTCTGCAATTACTTGGCTAATTTTGTTATTATATCACATTTTATCACATGACAATGCTTGTATCCTATCTAATATACCCATTACGTATTTCTTTTTATCACATAACTTGCACTCTAGGAGTGACATAAAGCAGTGACATAAATATCATATGTAACTTGTTACATAAATAGCCGACTCACAGCTCGTATGTGACGTCACTCCAGTGTGACGTCACTTTAAATGACAGCATATTGTTTACAATTGTTCTGAATTTCGGCATTTATTAAAAATATTGTTTAAAGAGAATAAATCTCGATAAATGAAATGTTATAAGTGCCTTGTTGCTAATTTTGTATAAAATCAAAAGGTTATTGATAGGGACTACTTTTTACAGTGGAAGTATGCATTAGAACTTCGGGGTGAACTTCGGTCACTAGCTGTTTATATGAGGACGAAGAAAGATTGATTTAAAGATTGAAAACAGTCTTTTTATGGTGTTATGTGATAAATAGAATCTTACATTCGTGCTTATTTGATATTGTGTTTATGAAACTCGTCGACTGAAACGAATATGACGCTCGGCAGAGCCTTGCGTCATATTATTTCAGTCGACTCGTTTCATAAAAACAATAACAAATAAGCACTCATGTAAGATCCTCTATATATACAACATGTGTAATATAACATGACCGAATACTAGGAAAATGACGTCACGTCCCCGGTTTGACGTCGTAACGTTTTAGTCACTTTGGCGTGAAAGCCCGTAAATTTCATCTAGAAATATTGTAAACGTTAAATACATTTTATCGAAATACGCATCATAAGTCACTTTATTTGATAAATAGAATATCGCATGAGTGTTTATTTATTATCACTTTTAATAAACTCCTTAACTTAGCTGAATATGACCTCGGCATAATTATTGGCGGCATTGTTATACGGTTTACTGACGAAATTAAAATAGCTTTGGAAAACTCGATTTTCTTTTTGCGTTTTGTCATGTGATAAAAAGAATCTGACATTCGTTGTCATTTCATAAAAAGTTTAATAAGACTCGTCCAAGAAATTTGTTATTAAGCTCGCCATAGGCTCGCCTAATAAAAAAAATCTTGAACTCGTTTAATAAAACTTTATATAAAATGACAACTCATGTCAGATCCTATATATAGTAAGTTCCTTTAGTGACCATCGTTCAAAATTACATGATCCATCTGAATTGTTTAAAAAAAGGATTTTGAGGGTTGGAGATAGTCTCCCATACTTTGGTCTTAGTTTAAACGCTGTTGACCCTCTACCAAAAGTATTCAAGGGGTCTTATTTGGTTGAAAAACGTTTGCGCAACAAATTTGGTCTACTTGGATATGCTGATAGTGCAGACTATATTTCCCTCTGAAACTAAACAGAATTGTTCCTCGTACAACCTTCTACCTAGATTGTTGAAGATAGTTTAAGTGGTGATAAAACATGTAGTCAAAGGATGACCTATTCTTTCAGATCAATTAGACTGATGTAATTAACCCATGGCTACCATGGCACTCTTGTCCATAACATCTCTGAGGTTCAGTTTTGTATTCAGCATAATTATATAAATATGTTTTATGTTTGTCTTTATTCACAGGAATCCACATTGTCACACCTTGTCATTAAAAGCAATGTTCTCTTCGTCCTACAACTAATCTTAGAAATATTCATTGCTATCTTAATGGGAAAGGAGCTTTTCTTACTCTGGGGACAGGTGAGTATTCTCTATATACCTTTTCCCACATGTAGACACTTTTTGATGCCTCTGGAGCAAATTATTTTTAAAAGAAAGAAATTGCTCTTAATGAGCCACAGTGTTTTCAACTATTTTCAGTAATTTAATTTTTTGAGGTTTTTCATATTTTTGTCAAATCACCTGCTACAGATTTGTCTACAGCTATAGTTTAAGAGGATGCTTTTATTGAAATTCCACTTCATGTTATATGTTTTTAATCACTGAGTGAATCCTTGACACAACATTTTTAGCTCACAAGAGCAAGAAGTGATCACTCACCATCTGGCGTTGTTGTCAGCATTTTCCTACAAACAACTTCTCCAAAACCAAAGAACCATATTCAAAACACTTCCATAGGAATGTTCCTTAATTGTTCAAAGAATTGAATTCCATGTAGATCTTTGGTTGCTGAAAGAGGGAAAACAGCCAAAACTTAAAAAAATCTTCTTGTCAAAAAGTAATAAAAGTACTGGCTGATTTGAAAATTATTTTGCAACAATGTTCCTTGAGTGACCCTCCACCAAGATTGTTTTTGTTTTTCTTATATGTATATATAGTGAAAACTTTAAAAATCTTCTTGACCAAAAGTAAAGGTCCGATTTGAAAATAATTTGGCACGCAGGTTTCTTCAGTGACCCTCTACCAATATTAGTTATTTTGATAAGATTGGGCAAATTTTTCTCATATGTACAGTAAACATAGTGTCAACTTTCAAAACGTTCTGGTCCATAAGTATGGACCAAATTTGAAAATAACTTTGCACCCTCTACTATATATAAGATTGTTTATGTTTTTCTGATCAGTTGATAAACATGGCCACCAGGGGGTGAAGCTATATTTCCTTATATATGTATGTACATGTACATTGGAAATTGTTGTTTGTATATGTATTTATAATTAAAACTTACATAAATCCACTGGCCAGATTTGAAAATAATCTAACACAAATAATCCTTTGGTATCCCTGTTCTAAGATTGTTCAAATTATTTGATCTGTTGAAAAATTTGGCCGTCAAGGGGCGATGCTTATTTTCCTTATATGTATGTATTAATGCCCAAAAGTATTTGAAAATAATTTGGCTCAATGATCATATGTTCTTTAGGTGTGCCATTACCAAGATTATTCAAATTTATTCCAATCCATTGATAAACATGGCCACCAGGGTGGGGGCTTGTTTTGCTTATATATACATGTATAGGGTAAAAACTTTGAAGGTAGGATTCAAGGTAGGGGTTTCAAAATGACCCAGTAGCCGGTTGAATTACCTGCCTACTAAAGCACCTTTACCCAGCTACTTTAATAGAATTTCCTTTACACCTTCTGGGGGAGGACCAGACCCGTTTACTTTTTATTAGATCACCTGAGCCGAAGGCTCAAGGTGAGCTATTCTGATCACTTTTTGTCCGTCGTCCGTCGTCCGTCCGTCCGGCGTTAACTTTTAGCTTTAAACATCATCTCCTGCCAAACTCCAAGGACAATTTCCGTGAAACATCACAGGACTGTTCCTCTGGTTGGCCTCTTTCAAAGTTGTTCAAAGATTTAAATTCCATTGAGAACTTTGGTTGCTGCGGCATCAGAAAGGGGACAAAATGTCCAAACTTTAAAAATCTTCTCCTCCGAATCTGCCTGTCAGATTCAAATATAATTTGGTAGAAATGTTCCTTGGGTGACCCTCTATAAAAATTGTTCAAGCCATACTGATTGGGCGAAAAACATGGCAGTCAGGCGGCATCAAAAAAGGGGCAAAATGACAAAATTTGAAAATTCCATTTTTATGAAAGTGCTTGTCTGATTTTAAGAAAATATAATACGAATCTTACTGTAATGATCCTCTATTTAATTTGTTTAAGCCGTTTTGATTGGTTACACAATCATAGCAACCAGGCGTCATCACAAAAGGGGTAAATTGAACTTTTAGCTACAAATGACAACCAACTCCTACCATTCCAATAGAACAATTTCCACAAAACATCACAGGAATGTTCCTTTGGTGGTCCTCTTTCAAAATTGTTCAAAGATTAAATTCCAATGAGAACTTTGGTTGCTGCGGCATCAGAAAAGGGGACAAAATGTCCAAACTTTAAAAATCTTCTCCTCCGAATCTGCCTGTCAGATTCAAATATAATTTGGTAGAAATGTTCCTTGGGTGACCCTCTATAAAAATTGTTCAAGCCATACTGATTGGGCGAAAAACATGGCAGTCAGGCGGCATCAAAAAAGGGGCAAAATGACAGAATGTGAAAATTCCATTTTTATGAAAGTGCTTTTCTGATTTTAAGAAAATATAATATGAATCTTACTGTAATGATCCTCTATTTAATTTGATTAATGCGTTTTGATTGGTTACACAATCATAGCAACCAGGCGTCATCTCAAAAGGGGTAAATTGAACTTTTAGCTACAAATGACAACCAACTCCTACCATTCCAATAGACCAATTTCCACAAAACATCACAGGAATGTTCCTTTGGTGGTCCTCTTTCAAAATTGTTCAAAGATTAAAATTCCAATGAGAACTTTGGTTGCTGCGGCATCAGAAAGGGGACAAAATGTCCAAACTTTAAAAATCTTCTCCTCCGAATCTGCCTGTCAGATTCAAATATAATTTGGTAGAAATGTTCCTTGGGTGACCTTCTATAAAAATTGTTCAAGCCATACTGATTGGTCGAAAAACATGGCAGTCAGGCGGCATCAGAAAAGGGGCAAAATGACAAAATTTGAAAATTCCATTTTTAGCTCTACTGGCCAAAGGCCAGAAGGGCTTATGTCGTGGCGATTTGTCCGTCGTCCGTGCGTGCGTGCGTGCGTGCGTCCGTGCGTGCGTCCGTCCGTCCGTCCGTAAACAATTTCTTGTTAACACGATACAGTCTGCACTTTTGATTGTATCTCAACCAAACTTATACAGTAGTTAGATATCTATGAGAGCTCGGTTCCTTTCGAAAACCAGCCAGATCCGCTCATGCATGACTGGATTATGGCCCTTGAAATGGTCAAAATTGCTATAAAAGAGCTTGTTAACACGATACAGTCTTCACTTTTGATTGTATCTCAGCCAAACTTATACAGTAGTTAGATATTCATGAGAGCTCGGTTCCTTTCGAAAACCAGCCAGATCCGCTCATGCATGACTGGATTATGGCCCTTAATATGGTCAAAATTGCTATAAAAGAGCTTGTTAACATGATACAGTCTTCACGTTTGATTGTATCTCAACCAAACTTATACAGTAGTTAGATATTCATGAGAGCTCGGTTCCTTTCGAAAACCAGCCAGATCCGCTCATGCATGACTGGATTATGGCCCTTGAAATGGTCAAAATTGCTATAAAAGAGCTTGTTAACACGATACAGTCTTCACGTTTGATTGTATCTCAACCAAACTTATACAGTAGTTAGATATCTATAAGAGCTCGGTTCCTTTCGAAAACCAGCCAGATCCGCTCATGCATGACTGGATTATGGCCCTTGAAATGGTCAAAATTGCTATAAAAGAGCTTGTTAACATGATACAGTCTTCACATTTGATTGTATCTCAACCAAACTTATACAGTAGTTACTATCTGATCTTCACCAAACTTAGATAGTAGTTAAATATTGATGAGAGCTTGGTTCCTTTTGAAAACCAGCTAGATCCGCCCATGCAAGACTGGATTATGGCCCATGAAATTGTAAAAATTGCTATAATACAGCTTGTGAACACAAAAGAGCCTCCATTTACTATCCGATCTTCACCATACATACATGCTCTGGATTGAAAATGACCAAAGAACCATACCAGTAGAGCATAGGCTCTCATGGGCCTCTTGTTATGAAAGTGTTTGTCTGATTTTAAGAAAATATAATACGAATCAAGAATGTTCCTTTGGTGGTCCTCTTTCAAAATTGTTCAAAGATTTAAATTCCATTGATAACTTTGGTTGCTGCGGCATCAGAAAGTGAGAAAAATACCCAAATTTTAAAATACTTTTCCTCCATAATCTACTTGTGCGATTGCAAGATAATTTGGTAGAAATGTTCCTTAAGTGACCCTCTAAATAAACTGTTGAAGCCATATTGATTTCGTTGAAAAACAGGGCAGCAAGGCGGCATCAGGAAAGGTGCAAAATTACAAAAACTTTATAATTCCATTCTTATTAAAGTTCTTGTTAGATTTCAAGATATAAATGGCCTTTACTGATAAGCTGTTTCTTGAGAAGTGTCCACTCCTTTGCAGTTTCATTTACACTCCCTGATAAAATTTTCCCAGATATTTGCAGTTAAATATTTGCTACTTATTTACTATCAATTAGGTGATCGATTTAGGGCCATCTTGGCCCTCTTGTTATTATCCTGATACCCCAAAACAAAATGAAACCCCTGAGGCGGTGTTGAATGTAAGAGATAAATTGCCCCAGAATTCACAGGTGGTGACCTATTGATTACAACTTCTGTGGTTGATATTTTTAGCTCACCTGAGCACAAAGTGCTCTTGGTGAGCTATTCTGAACGCCTTTTGACCAGTGTGAGCAATATCTTTAAACAACATCTCCTCTTTCAGCCAAACTTCACAGGAATATTCCTAAGGTGATCCTCTTTCAAAATTGTTTAAAGAAATTAATTCTATGACATGTTTTACAAAGAGAGATATGGTAAAAACTTTCAAAATCTTCTTATTTGAAACAGACCTATCAGTTTTCTCAAGTCATAATAATTAGACAAAAGACAGACAACATTGGTTGGGTTATTTTGCCATGTAGCAAGTGGAGCTATACTGGCATTGGGCTTCTTGTATTAGCTTACCTGACCGAAATGAGTTACTGGGGTTGGCATTACAAATCATATTGTATAACTCAGGTGAGCGATCCAGGGCCATGATGGCCTTCTTGTTTGTTTTAGAAGTGGCGTTATTTTGTCAACGCTTTCACCTACTGGAATTGGATGATGATGATTGCTACGCTTGTGTTTCTCAATCCACCAAACAGATATCCATGTGAGGTCAATTGGAGAGGCGCCTGGATTTGTTCTATATGTGCTTGGGTTCTTCTCATCAGTTATTTACAAAGGTATAATTTTTGTGTTGCTTGTCTTGGCTCATTTCTCTGTTTTACGTCTGTCTATAAGTCATACATTGACTTAAATGACACAACACATGACTTGGAACACTCTTGTGACATATACAAAGTAATCATCTGTTTTCCGAAGAAAGAAGGAAAAAGTTGTGCTATTGTCATACCCTTGGCATTGTCATCTGCGTCATCACAAAACTTTAACCTTACCTCATAACTAAAAAAAACGTTCAATATTTTCAAATGCAACTTGGTACACATGTTCCTAGGAACAATAAACATGTCTATACCAAGTCACATAACTCTAGCTTCAATAATTATTCAGAAATACTCCTTTTTTCGAATTAGAAAAAAACCCAGATGAGTGATTGCATTCCCTCCACAGCACTCTCATTTGTTTTACACTCTCAGTATAGTATACTGATACATCTAAGGCCTGTTTTGTTGAAAGGACCAGCTCTTGACCTCTCATGTTGACTGGCAGAAACTTCATAGCACCTCAACACCTTTGATATTAAATTCACAAAACATTTTCACTACATGTAAAGGCTTGTCATTTTTCATTTTCAGGGTGGATATTGTTGGCATTTATTTTGTGATGTTTTCTGAAGTCATGTTCAGCTTAATGAAGGTAAACAAAATAATCTGTCTTCAAAGCTAAATTAATTGTGCTCGCCCTGATGCATTTATTATTGGATGACATATTGTAGCAAATAACTTTTGGGAGACATGACTGAAATAGAAGAATGGCTCAAAACAAGCAAATTCTCATTTTCCCGCATATGGACATCAAGTGACCTGTTGTCATGCCAATGCCAAAACCAAGATATGATGAACACCTGTAGGACTTTGGACAATGCTGTTAGAAACAGTTAATGAAACCAAGAACAGCATCCTTATCAGATATTTCTTTGGTTGTATGAAACAGTTTGTATGAAACCCATCTAAGGACACTTCAACGGAGTTTTATATCGGTTGACATGTTTGTGATATTCCATTATGATGGTAGCTACAGTTGACCTGATGTAGAATTGCATGAACTTGGCTAAAAAGGAAAAGTACCTGTTATGATATTGCACTTTATTTGTCTGGCAAATACTTAGTAGTTTGTAGTATTTCCTTCAACTGTTAGAAAGACTGTTAGAAAGATTTATCAAAATAAGAAAGTGACAAATTAGACATTTCATTGAATATATATATAGAAATTGAAAAAGTGTCATTAACCCTTTAGCAATAAATCTGCAGTCAACTACTTTTGCAACGTTTAGGCCTAAAAATAGAATCTCTCTATAAATGAAATTATGATAGTTTTTAAAACATTGTGACAAAAGTAGAAATTATGCATTATGAGAAATTTCTCCTTCTTCATCAATGTGTTCAAAAGTTGTCTGCCACATATATGTCTGCATGTAAGAAAGGGTTCGTTAAACAATTCTTTGTCTGAAGTTACAAAAAACACTTCTAAACATGCAGGCACACAATGAGGACTATGGAGATACTAAGTGTATGTAATTAACCCTTTTCCACATACAACAAATTTGCAGCAGAAAACATTTAGACAATACTATGCAAAACTTTTATAAATGATAGAATTAATATTGAATTGATTTGAAAACACTTTTGGGAAAGGAGAAATTGCTGATGATGATTTTTTTTCCTTTTTCAGCAATATTATCAAAAGTCGTCTGATGTGAGAAAGGTCTTAAGTTTCACCTTCTCCATGACCCCTTTTCTGTCTAATCCTGTTCATTTGTATATAACACAGGTGATGCCGGTCCTACTGGTATTTCTGATGGCATTTTCGCAGGCTTTCAATGGTGTAATTGCTAAAGTGGTAGGTCTTATCAAGTCATGTCAAAGTTCAATTAACCATTTACTTAATATGGTATTTTTTTAAGGGTGGTCTGCTTTGAAAACCAGTTGTAATATCTAGTTAATTAGAAGTGTTATTCTACGACAGACTTGAAAACATTGTTGCAAAAAGAGAACTTGCTTGATTGGGAACAAGTTCTCCTTTTTGGAAAATGTTTTCAAAACTGACTGCTGCGAAGGTGTCAAGTCTTCTGTATCAGGTAAACGATTAAAATAGTAAATGAGACCTGAATGTTCTGAAGTTGGTAACTTTTGTCATGTATATGAGCCGTCCGCGAGAAAACCAACGTTGTGGATTCTGCGTAATGCATCGACCAAGATCAGCCTAAGTATGCTGCACAGGTTTACCCGGACAGACATTTTTCGCCTCCTGTGGATTTTCTGTTTCAGGAATCATTACTCTATACCTCTATCCCCCTTGACGGAATGTGTCAGCCGGGATTTGCCTGTGTGGACTGCGCAGTCTGATCTGGGTCAATACATCATGCAGAGACCATATTGTTGGTTTTGTCATGGAACGGCTCATATGTCATGATTTCAATACCAAATGAGCAGCATCCCCCAGGACATTGAAATAAGTTAAGATCCAGATCAGCCTGCCCTTCCATATACTCGTAATTTTATCAGATTTTAAAAGCATCTTGAGAATGTTTATAACCCAACTAATGACAAGGATGAAATCTGTAAATCTCCTTTTATTTTAAAGTATTTCATGTGTTTCAATTCACTATTCCACAATTGAAATCTGTTTATTAGAATGGTGATATTGTTTTGATGGATGGTTGTATATTTGACACTTTCCCATAAACAGATGCATTTTGATGCCACTGCAGCAGACAATTTTTGAACACATTGCATGCAGGTTCTCCTTTTGCTACAATGTTTTCAACTCTTTTTTATAGTTAAACATTCCCTTCCAGGGATTTTCCATAATTTTGCCCAGATGTTTTCAAAGGCGCCTGCTGCTTTATGTGGTTAAGGGTTTAAACATTGAAATTTGAAATGCCAGGATCTGTACTGTATTAGAAGGTTGATATTTATATCACATGGCCTATAAATCTGTCATGCAATATTTGTGTGTTTTTGTTTAACCTGAAAACGGAGTGCTGTAAATGATCAATTGTGATTTTCCTGTGTCAGTTGTCCAACATAACCATATTAAACAAGCATCCTCTCAATGGCAAACATCTAAGTCGTCTTGTCCAAAACTGTGATTGATTTTCAAATAATTTCACAAAAATGTACCTTGGACGATGCTCTACCAGAAAACTTCTAGCTACCTTGATTTGTCAAAAACATAAGTGTTGTGGCTGTTTTACAACTATAGAGAGAAAAGATAAAATAATCTTCTCCTCAGAAACTACTTGAGATTGAGGCCAAATTTTGAAAAAGAAAATTACACAATTGTTCCTTAGGTGACAGTTTACTAGATTCTTTTAATGCATGCTGATTTGTGAAATAACATGGCTGCCAGGAAGTGGGGGATTTTTCCTTTCATGGCTGAAGAACATTTTTCGGAAATCATCTTTATGGACAAAAATACGGACAGACAAAGTCAATCCATAGATTGCAATTCTGCTAACAGCGCAATTTAAAGACGACAGTGAATGATGAATATTTATGATACATTTTTAACCAGGTTTTCCAAAGGAAAAATCTGGTTATTAGTCAACTTTCCTTGTCCGGACCATAATTTTGCCATGCATAGAGATATTTTCAAATAACTCTGCACAAACATGCAGTAGATTCAAGGTCAAGGTCACAGTGATAAGAAATAGACTTTAATTGAACTTTTCTTGTCCGGACCATAACTTTGTCATGCATAGAGATATTTTCAAATAACTTGGCACAAACATGCACCATATCAAGACGATGTGCCAAATGCAAAACTTTTGTCTGTAGCTTCAAGGTCAAGGTCACAGTGATAAGAAATAGACTTTAATTGAACTTTTCTTGTCCGGACCATAACTTTGTCATGCATAGAGATATTTTCAAATAACTTGGCACAAACATGCACCATATCAAGACGATGTGCCAAATGCAAAACTTTTGTCTGTAGCTTCAAGGTCAAGGTCACAGTGACAATAAATAGACATCAGTTGAACTTTTCTTGTCCGGACAATAACTTTTTCATCTATAGAGATATTTTCAAATAGCTTGGAACAGATATACACCATATCAAGACGCTGTGTCATATACATAATTTATGTGTTTAGCTTCCAGGTCAAGGTCACAGTGACAGAAAATATACTTTACTTGAACTTTTTTTGTTCAGACCATAACTTTACCATGCATATAGATATTTTCAAATGATTTTTTTTGTGAATAATCAAATCTATAACATTCTATAAGCAAACAGAGCAGACCCTGATCAGACAGCTCCTAAAGAAGGTGTCTGATCTGGGTCCGAGGTCATGAAACTTACTCAATTTGAGCATGTTAACATAATTATTACTATTGTAGTTACACACTTAGATTACAAGGCTAGGAAATTGGCTCGTTGCAAAGTAGATTTCAGTTACAAACTAAAAGTAGATTATTTTTTTTCCAAACTTTGTCCTCAAACTAAAAATGCTTCGTAACCATGGCGACAAACTCCAAACATGGATTTTATTCTCCTCAGTGGTTTGTAATTTTACCCTATTTTGCAATGAGCATATTTCATTAACTTGTAACTCAAGCATCTAACTTCAACAACAATATTTCTATTACATGCTCAAATTGAGTAAGTTTCATAACCTCGGGCCGTGGATCTAGTCTGTTTGCAAAGGCATAAACACGTTACAATCAAGTAAAGGATTAAGGCAGATCACTGATTATCAACCTGGCATTAGGGATCCTAAAATGTGGCTGCTTACAACAAAAGGTTGCTTAATATCTGTTATCTATTATATGTTCTTAATAAATGAGGCCATCAACACACGATTGACTGTATTGAACTGATATTTGTTAGATAAAATTGTGATATATTTAATTGACAAAGTAATTATGATTATTCATCAATAGAAATATTCCCTGTTACTTGAATTACTAGCTTTGATTAACTATTAACAGAAAGATTTGACAGTTCTGTTAATTCTTAATCAAACACCTTCCATTATAGAAAACCTGGTTTCATGGAATTTCCATGTCTTGTTTAAGATTTAATTGTTTTTCTCAAATGTTTTCAAAACTATAAAAATATCATATCAGGTAAACATTAAAATTGACAATATGTTTTTTTATCATCTTGCAGCCTGGCTTTGGAGACGATGATTTCTTCCCTTTGACAGTGTTGGCCATGACGCTTGGTGAACTTAACTTTGTAGATAACTTTGTGGAAATGAACAATTTTCCGTTTACCATAGATGCCTACATCATAATTGCTCTATTCATGATCACCATGCCTATTGCCTTAATGAATTTGCTGGTAAGTAATATTAGCTCACCTGAGCACAAAGTACCTGAGATGAGCTATTGTCATTCATCACAGTGTGTCAGCAAAGTCATCAGTCTGGTCACATTTCATTTTCATTTGAAAGACCTGACATCTGAAACTAAGTTGAATGGAAAATTCTTATTGTGGTTGTCTTTCATCTTTGTTTCAACAATTCAATTCCATGCTAAAGAATGACCTTTAAAAATTCTTCTCTGAAACTACTTGTTTCAATTGACAGAAGTGTTGCCTGTATGAATCTATGAATTATGAATTTTCACGAGTGATATGCCATACTAGCAGCCATAGGTTACAGCCACGAGTGAAACTGGTCTTTTTGGTGATGACAAATGAACTGATCTTTGATAGAAACAAACAGTTGTTCTGTTTATTCATGTCTTTACTCACTTATAGCATACATGTAGAGGTGGGTAAGACACCGTGAAGATTATTACTGGATGAATTCACGGTTTGAAAAATTATGTTCATCAGAATATATATATATATAGTGTTTATTTCTCAATAATACACAGTAAAGCATGTAAAACAGATTTGTATTTCAATTATAAATATTTCTATTTATTTTGCTGTTTGAATTAAAACATGATATTATCACATGAGAAACCAGCAAATATCCCCTGTACTTACAGATTGGTATTGCAGTGGGAGATATAGATAAAATACAGAAAGGAGCTTACATCAAGCGGATTGGGTTACAGGTATGGAAAGTTTAGGTTGATTTGCTTCCCTCATACAGACACTCTCAGACGACTTTTGAAAACATTATGGCAAAAGGATAAATTGCTCATGATGAGCAATTTCTCCTTTTGCCACAATGTTTCAACTCTTTTCAATAATTAAACTTTTATTTATTGAGGTTTTTCATATTTCTGACTACATGTTTTCAATGTCGTCTGCAGCAGATTTGATGTATGTTGGAAAGGGTTATTACCTTATAATCACTCAGTACTCTTCCAAATTGGATCATCTCATGAAAAGAATGCTTCTGTAGCAGAAAATTCAAAAATTGTAAGAAAAGCAGAATTTACTTTTATTTAATGTTTTTATACGCCCGTTTTGAAAAAACGGATCGTATTATAGTTTTACCTCCGGCGTACGGGCGGGCGGCGTCCAGTATGTTGTCAGCTCAATAACTTTAGAAGCCTTTGTCCAATCATCACCAAATTTAGTCAGAATGTGTATTGGGATAATATCTCGGACAAGTTCGATAACTAGCCATATCGCTGTAGTCAATCAAGAGTTATTGCCCTTTAATTATAGAAATTACCCAAAATTGGTCTTGTCAGCTCAATAACTTTAGAAGCCTTTGTCAAATGATCACCAAATTTAGTCAGAATGTGTATTGGGCTAATATCTCGGACAAGATCGATAACTAGCCATATCGCTTTAGTCAATCAAGAGTTATTGCCCTTTTATTATAGAAATTACCCAAAATTGGTCTTGTCAGCTCAATAACTTAAGAAGCCTTTGTCCAATCATCACCAAATTTAGTCAGAATGTGTATTGGGATAATATCTCGGACAAGATAACTAGCCATATCGCTCTAGTCAATCAAGAGTTATTGCCCTTCAATTATAGAAATTACCTAAAATTGGTATTGTCAGCTCAATTACTTTAGGAGCCTTTGTCCAATCATCACCAAATTTGGTCAGAATGTGTATTGGCATAATATCTCGGACAAGTTCGCTAACTAGCCATATCGCTTAAGTCAATTTAGAGTTATCGCCCTTTAATTATAGAAATTACCTAAAATTGGTCTTTTCAGCTCAATAACTTTAGAAGCCTTTATCCAATCATTACTAAATTTGGTCAGAATGTGTATTGGCATAATATCTCGGATAATTTTGATAACTAGCCATATCGCTTTAGTCAATCGAGAGTTATCCCTCTTTAATTATAGAAATTACCTAAAATTGGTCTTGTCAGCTCAATAACTTTGGGAGCTTTTGTCCAATCATCACCAAATTTAGTCAGAATGTGTATTGGCGTAATATCTTGGACAAGTTCGATAACTAGCCATATTGCTCCAGTTGATAGAGAGTTATTGCCCTTTAATTATAGAAATTAACTAAAATTGGTCTTGTCAGCTAAATAACTTGTAAAGCCTTTATCCGATCATCACCAAATTTAGACAATATGTTCATGGGCAGAATATCTTGGTCACGTTTGATAACTTACAACGTTATCTTAGTCACTACACAATTATGTCCCTCGAAATGGCCAAAACTACTAACAGTGTCCGCTCTCTAAGTTTGGCTGACGTACAACCAATTACCACTATACTTGGTCTCAAAAAAACAGGACGGGCGTATTTTGTGAAATTTGGCGCTCTTGTTAACCCTTTAAAAAAATATACCGTTTTATCAGGTATTATATCTTTATCATCAGATGTTTTCAAAACAGTTGACTCAAAAATATCAGATTAACTGCAAAATTGAAATTGTAAGATTACATTATGGTAGGTAAGTTTGTATAAAATGTAACAGATGTGAAAAGCTTTGTTTGAAAAGGAGAAATGGCTTATCTTCAGGAAAAGAGATAACTTTTCTTTTTTTAAACCCTTTTTTCATGTTGAGCTGTTTACCCGATATTTATAGAGTTGTCTGCTATATAAATATATGTATTTAAACATACATAATATCTGTGAAATGGTTAGTTTGATTTTACAAATATAACATTTTGGGATTAAGAAATAAATGTTCAAAATGAGCAATTTCTCCTTTCTGTTCAATGTTTTGAAAATATCACCTACTGCAGGGTTTTTGTTTGTATTTTATGAAAGGCTGATCAAACCAACAATAGTGAGAACAGACTACCTCGATCAATACAGAAGAAAATCTATCAGAGATATTTTGTAATCAAACCTTATATGAAAAAGAACACAAGATGGGCTAGGGTACGTTTTACAAGAGTAAAGACTCTATGAAAGAAATTTGAATACATACATGTATTACCTTTTGTTAAGCGTTTGCCTTAAATATGGTTTAATTAGTCATTCCTTTTGAAAACACTTCAAAACAAAAAGTACTAACTTTTGATTGATTGATTTGAAAGTTTAGGTTTGAAACAAGAGTTGCAGACAATGTTGATCTATGACAAATGTTTTCTTTTTTTCCCACACTGTTGTCAAATGGTGCATGTTGCAAAGGTATCTAACAAGGAAAAGTATTCTTTCAAATTCTTCATGATACAGTTTTCTTTTCTTTTGATATCTTTAGAATGTTAAAGCTTGTTTGATGAAAATCTAAATTGGGTTTATTGTGATTAAAAAAACATGTATACTGTTTTAAAAAACAAATTTGTTAATGTCAAAAATTTCTCCTTTTCCCCAAGTGTTTTAACCCTTTCCCACATACGACGGACAATTCTGCAGCAGACGACTTTCAACATATTTTGTCAAAAAATAGAAAATCTCTATAATTGAATGGATAACCTATGACTAAAAGTGGAAAACATTGTGGCAAAAGGAGAAATTGCTCGTTTTGAGCAATTTCTTCTTTTGTCACTATGTTTTCAAAAAGCTGTCTGCTGCAGAGGCGTCAGAAAGGGTTGAACTGCTGTGTGCCGCAAAGGTATCCATTATAGTCTGTATGAGGGAGAGGGTTAACTAGTAGGATGTATTTCCTCCAGTATCACACAGTTCTCTTTTTTGTTTTAAGTTTAAGTACTATGTCTTTGGTCTACATACAACTCTGGATTTCATTGCCCCGTCGGAAGTGGATATACAGTTGAAAGCAATGCAAGAATTGCAAAGAAATGTTCACAGAAATAAACAACAGTAAGTATTGTATTTTGTAAGTTAATCTCTGAACCCTATTTAACACATTCCATCAAACAGAAACCTGGACAAATGACAACACAGTGACAAAAAGAGACGTTGCTCTTAATGAGCAATTTCTCCTTTTGCCACAATAGTTTTCACTCTATTCTATTGCCATACTTATATTCACGGATATTTTTAGCCTCTACTGGCCAAAGGCCAGAAGAGCTAAAGCCGTGGCATTGTGTCCGTCGTCCGTGCGACCGTAAACAATTGCTTGTGAATGTGATACAGTCTTCAGTTTTGATTGCTCCATTTAGTATCTGATCTTCACCAAACTTAAATAGTAGTTACATATTGTTGAGAGCTTGGTTCCTTTCGAAAACCAGCCAGATGTGCCCTTGCATGACTGGCTTATGGCCCTTGAAGTTGTCAAAATTGCTATAATACAGCTTGTGAATGCGATAAAGTCTTCAGTTTTGATTGTATCTCCATCAAACTTATACAGTAGTTAGATATCCATGAGAGCTCGGTTCCTTTTGCTAACCAGCCAGATCCGCCAATGCGAGACTTGATTATGGCCCTTGAAATTGTCAAAATTGCTATAATACAGCTTGTGAACACAATAGAGGCTCCATTTACTATCTGATCTTCACCAAACTTAGATAGTAGTTAAATATTGATGAGAGCTCGGTTCCTTTCGAAAACTAGCCAGATGTGCCCTTGCATGACTAGATTATGGCCCTTGAAATTGTCAAAATTGCTATAATACAGCTTGTGAACACAATAGAGCCTCCGTTTACTATCCGATCTTCACCATACATACATGCTCTGGATTGAAAATGACCAAAGAACCATCCCAGTAGAGCATGGGCCTCTTGTTCATGTTTGCCAAGATGTTTTCAAAGTTGTCTGCTGCAGATTTGTTGTATGTTGAAAAGGGGGTTAATACTGTGTCAGTAAGATAGATACCTAGAGTTATGTCCCTGCAATGATGTGGGGGATGGGCATAGAGTTATAATACTGTATGCCAATCAAATTTATTTAACCCTTTCCCTCATAGACGCTTTCTGACGCCTCTGCAGCAGATGGCTTTTTGAAAACATAGTGACAAAAGAAGAAATTGCTCAAAACAAGCAATTTCTCCTTTTGCCACAATGTTTTCCACTTTTAGTCATAGGTTATCCATTCAATTATAGAATTTTTAAACTTGAGTCATAGTTATATCTAATACTCTTCATCACATTGTATGATGTAGATAATGACTGTAAACCATTTTGGGGGTAAAAAACATGAATTTCGGAATTACTCAAAGGGTAAAAATGCTAGGGCTTTTAAACTTTGTTCATAGATACATCAAATAACCTTCTTCACAGTGTATGATGTAACCTATTTTCTGGATTAAAACACATGAAATTTGTTAGATTTCGTTCCTTAGGTGACCCTCTAGCCAGATTTTTCAATTTGTTCATATCAGTTTAAAAACATTAGCAAGATGGGTTTCCCTTACATATATATTATAACAAAATATTTAATTTTTATTCAGGTTATTTGATATCAAGAGTGACATGAAAATACACAATGAGCTTCTGAAGAACATCTGTGACCATTTCAACATTGATGTCAAACACAGGATGGATAATATATCTGTAGACAGTGACAGGACAGACCTACATAGTATATATTAATGACGAAGTGGACCTAAATACAGTTAACCCTTTCCCTCATACAACAAATCTGCAGCAGACGACTTTGAACATATTTTGTCAAAAAATAGAAAATCTCTATAATTGAATGGATAACCTATGACTAAAAGTGGAAAACATTGTGGTAAAAATTATAATGCTTTTTAATCCAAGCGGATTGGAATTTGTCGCTCTGATTTTAACATTCATAATGATTGAAACAATCCAATCATATGAGTGTTTCAATCATATATTGAACTGCTGAAATATTAAATATAAGAAATTATTCTGGGACCTATTCTTGGATAGATGGTCAAATCAATAATAACATTGTAACAATTGTGTAGATCTATTATTTTAACCCATTTATCAGGTATAAATATGGTTGTTTCATCAAAACAGGTTAATGCATATACATGTATATATATATATGTCAAACAAGCAATATAGAAATAATATAAATTATATATCAGATTGAAAACAATGTGAGAACAGGGTGAAAGAGTGATATTTTAAACATTCTCCTTTTTAGCTCACCTGAGTATGAAGTGCGTAGAGAACTATTGAGATCACTCACCATGTGTCTGTCTGTTCACATTTTCCGACAAACAACTTCTTCTCCTTAACCAATGAACCAATTTCAAATTTTTTCACAGGAATGTTCCTTAGGTGGTTATATTTCAAAGTTGTTCAAAGAAATGTATTCTATTTGAAAGAAGGAAAAATGTCAACACTTTAAAAATCTTCTTGTACAGACCTAATTTGAAAATAATTTGGTACAAATGCTTCTTGGATGACCCCCTACCAAATTTGTTCAAATTATTCTGATACAATTGCTATTATCTACAGTTGAAAACATTGTAGAACTTAAAGAATTGCTTGTTTTGTAGCAATATTTCCTATTCCCCACTAGTTTTCCTTTCTTTCTGCTGCTTAGGTCTCAAAATATCTCTGTATTAGAGAAAAAGTAAAAATAAACTAGATGCCCACAGGCAACGGCCCACAGGCAACATGTCTAGCCCCCTACAAAGGTTTTGTCACTGACATAGTGCTCTTCCATGCAATTGCAACACAGACTGACAAAGAGCTGACCTGATAGCAGTAAATTCAGGGCCTTCTGGGATACCAAAGTGGTTGAAATATGTCAAAAGTACAATAACCCAATATTTTGTTTTTATAAGCTCATCTGAGAACGAAGCGCTCAAAGTGAGTTATTGTTATCACCTTTTGTCCGTTTTTCGTCTGTCAACATCTTTTCCTCAGTAACCAGTGAGTTTATTTGGATGAAACTTCACAGAAAGCATCCTCTCACTGATCTCAAATTTTTGCATATTTTAAAATATTTTCGTAGAAATGTTCCTTAAATGACCCACTATCAGATACTTTCAAGCCATGCTGATTGGTCGAAAAGCATGGCCGCCACAGGGCGGGGCTGTTTTGCTTTCTATGGCTATAATGAAAACTTAAAAAATCTTCTCCAAAAGTGTTGGGCCGATTTTCAAATATTTTTGTAGAAATGTTCCTAGGGTGACCCTCTATCAGATTCCTTCAAGCCATGTTGATTGGTCGAAAACTATCGCCGCCAGGTGGCGTGGCTTATATGGCTAAAGTGAAAAAAAATAAAATCAATCTGAAAGCCAGTAGAGCTTATGTCATGGCAATTGTCTGTTGTGCGTCAAATCTTTGCTTCATACAACTTCTCCTCCCTAACCACTTGGTCAAGTGGGATGAAACTTCATAGGAAGCATCCTCTCAATGTCCTCTCCTAAATTCGATGGCAACCGAAAGAAAAAACTTCAAAATTCTTCTTCTGTGAAAGTGTCTGGACGATTTTTATTTTTTTTTGTAGAAATGTTCCTTGGATGATCCTCTACCAGATTCCTTCAAGCCATGTTGATTGGTCGAAAAACATGGCCACCAAAGGGTGGGGCCATTTTGTCTTATATGGCCATTGTGAAAACTTAAAAAATCTTCTCAATAAGTGTCAGGCCGATTTTCAAATAATTTTGTAGAAATCTTCCTAGGCTATTTTGCCTTATATGGCTTTAGACAAAACTTCTCGTAGGACGATTTTCAAATAATTTTGTGAAATGTTCCTCAATTGACCCTCTATCAGATTCCTTCAAGCCTTGTTGGTTGGTTGAAAAACATGGCTTTCAGGGGGCAGGGCTGTTTTGCCTTATATGGCTATAGTGAAAACTTCTCGGACGAAAGTATCTGGCCGATTTTCAAATAATATTGTGAAATGTTCCTTCGGTGACCCTCTAACAGATTTCTTCAAGTATCTGGCCGATTTTAAAATAATTTTATAGAAATGTTCCTTGGGTGACTCTATCAGATTCCACCAAGACATGACGATTGGTCTTAAAATATGGCTGCCAGGGGGCGGGGCTGTTAGCCTTATATTGGTTTAATTGAAAACTTTAAAAATCTTCTCCTCCCAAACTATTTGGCAGATTTTTTAAATAATTTTGCAGAGATGTTCATTAGGTGATTCTCTACGAGATTCCGTCAAGCCATGGTGATTGGTCAACCAGCGGGCGGGGCTGTTTGGAGATTTAATGTTTGCCTTGTGGCAGTGGAGCGATACTGGCCCTCTTGGGCCTCTTGTTATTTAGATCTTATTGAGAAGTTTACAAAACAAATAATTGTAGCCGACACAGCATCCAACTTTAGCACAGTAGTGACAAAATTGTCTAACTGCATATGCGTCAAAACAGGTCTACAAGTGGGAAAGAGTTTAAAGAGAACAGTGTCCTTTTTTGTAAAATTTGTTTTCACTTCTGCCATTATCACCTCATCATGGTGAATATGTGTTACCAGTAACTTGGGAATCCTTTGATGCATGGTTGAGATGTGGGCCGGACAAGGTACAGTCCTATCAAACAGTTCTCATTTTGATCTTTGACCTCTAAGTGTGACCTTGACATATGAGTTACAGGCCTGGCTCTTATGCGCGACATGCCGTCTCATCATGGTGAAGGTTCTTGGAAATCCTATGATGCATGGTTAAGATGCGGGCTGGACATGGTTCGGACTCACACACTTAAATACACCAAACTGCCATTGTGACAGCCATGTCGAGCTCACTGCAAGCGGACTCGACAATATAAATTAGTTAATGTAATGCGAAAAGAAGACGTTGCTTGTTTCAAGTTGTCTCCTACAGATGCATCTTATGTCACAATCAATAAGATAAAAATATATCAGAAATGAGCTGTCTGGCAAAACTGGGACTTGTTGCTTTTCCATGATGATCATCACAAACACTCATCTAGAACAGAAATCAACAGCAGACGACTTTGAAAACATAGTAAGACATAGGTAAAATTGAATAGAATTAAAAATATTGTGGCAAATGGGGATATTGCTCATGATGAGCAATTTATCCTTTTGCCACAATGTTTTCAAAAGTCGTCTGCTGCAGAGGCTTCAGAATGGGTCTGTATGTGGGAAAGGGTTAAAGCAACACTTCTAGTAGATTATCAGAAATAACTTCTAATACTATTGATGTGTGCAGATTCATCCGATATTTCAATGAATCGGTCCAATTATTGTTTGACAGTGTGAAAGTACATAACCTGACCAAAAGTTTATTTATTCAAAACAGCCTGACAATTCTCAAGAAAAATTCATTTCAACTTGAAAAACAACCATTTTTATTTTCTGAACATTAATAAAAAAACAAATAGACAACATAATATCAAATATCTTCATGAAGTTCTGCCAAAGGTCCCGGACAATTACTTTGCAAATCTTCTTTATCTACAAGAGAACAAACAACACTGTACAGTTTAGCTGTTAATACCATGAGTGTATACCAATACTTGCGCAGAAAAATGTTGTAACATCTTGAGACAATGAACCTTAATTAACCCATTACTTCACATGGTATTTCAAATATTGTTTACTTTACAATAAACAGATGAACACATGAAAATCTGGAGAACTGGAAGTAACTTTTTGACAAAGAGTGGAAAATATTGCAAGTAAAGGTTAAATTGCTCGTTTTGAGCAATTTCACCTTTTATTGCAATGTTTTCAAAAGTCGTCTGCAACAACAGGCGTCAAATGTCATCAGTGTGAAGTAATGGGTTATGGAGATTACTAAAAGATAGGTATGACATAGTTATGGTTCTTATGTGGAATAAGCTGTCTGTATATCAAGTTTGAAGTTTAAACCTTCCATAGTTCCTAAATTTTGGAGAGACTGAGTGAGAATTTGGCTGGACCGGAGGACCATTATGGTCCTATATCGATCACCTGATTTAATAGTATTTCAATAAAAGTCGCACACTTCTATGTCGAGATATATTAAAGTACTGGACTTGGCAAGTCAGATATTTGCATGATGCTGTAAAGTTATGCATTTATTGTGTTACCCAGGTTTGTACCCATGTCCTTTAGCTACATTAACAATATAGGCATGCTAGAGTTAGGCTATCTGCAATGAAGTTGGTAATTAAGTAAGAAATGAAATGGCAAGACAAGAACAAGAGGACTATGACAGTCTTATTTTGCTCACCAGATTTAAAAGATCTTTTCAATGTTCTTACTCTTTACATATAAGGAAAATGAGCCCCAACCCCTCGTGGCCATGTTTATCAACGGATATGAACATTCTTGGTAGAGGATTACCCAAATTACATTTGTGCCAAATTATTTTCAAATCAGGCCTATACTTTTGGGCCAATGGATTTTTAAAGTATGTAGACAGTATAACAATTCCCATCCCTGGCTGCTATGTTTATCAACAGATCAATATAATTTCAACAGTCTTGGTACAGGGTCACACAAGAAACCTTTGTACCAAATTATTTTCAAATTGGGTCAGTTTGTTTGATCAAGAAAAGTTTTCACTATACATATAAGGATAATAAGGCCCATACCTTGGCCGCCATGTTTTTCAATGGATCAGAATAGTATGAGCAATTATAAAGTAGAGGGTCACCCAGGGAACACTTTTGCCTAATTATTTTCAAATCGGGCCAGTGCTTTTGATCAAAAAGAATTTAAACTAGAATTGTTTTTGCAAAAAACAGATGTATCCCCCCTCAAATATCTGTCAAAATCTCTCAAAACATTCCAATCTATAAAGCAGACAATGGGTTCTGCACATCGCCTTGATGAGGTGAACATGTGACCCAAGTTTCATGAAAATCCTTCAAGCCGTCTTGGAGATATGGAGCGGACACGATTTGGGACAGACAGTCGAGACATGGGTTCTGCACATCGCCTTGGTGAGGTGAATATGTGACCCAAGTATCATGAAAATCCTTCAAGCCGTCTTGGAGATATGGAGCGGACACAATTTGGGAAAGACAGACAGACAGTCGAGACATGGGTTCTGCACATCGCCTTGATGAGGTGAACATGTGACCCAAGTTTCATGAAAATCCTTCAAGCCGTCTTGGAGATATGGAGCGGACACGATCAATATATCTCCCCTGTATACAGGGGGAGACATAACTACAGTATATATACATGTAGTTATAAGGGTAGCAACCCATGCCTCCTTGCGGCCATGTTTTTCAATGAATCCGAATAATCTCAACAATATTGGTAGATGGTCACTCAATGAACATTTGTACCAACTTATTTATTACTTTACTCATGCTATATTAAATTTGGTTTATTGGTTTAGGAGAAGTTGTTTTTAGGAAAATGTGAACGAACAGTTGGTGACGAAAACACCAGCTGGTAAGGAATCACATGTGCTCAGATGAGTTCACAAGAGGGCAATAATGGCCCTAAATCGATCACCTGCATGATAGTTAATTAGGAGCAAATATCTGGGAAAGTTTGATAAGGAGTGCAAATGAAACTGCAAGGAGTGTTAATCAAAGCGCTGAAGGCACTGCATTTGTTTGGGTACATAAAACTGTTCAACGGCCAGGGAAGAAGACAGTGCAATTTAAGAATACAACATTACAAATTTCTACGTAGTTACAAGGGAATCTATGTTTTTGCACTTCCTGTAATGATTTAAAGGTCGCCTTTGAATAAGGAAGTGTATTTATTTAGTCTAAATTTCTGTTGTTTTTAGAACTGTAGGGGTGATTACTGGGTATCCCCTATTGATTGAGATATATTTTCTTTCCGCCTATATTTGATTTAGTTGACTTGTAGAATGCGTAAAACTGTAAAAGAATATCTCAGCGTGGTCGAAAGTCCCAGTCGTTTATTAATTAAGCAATGATTAAATATTTAAGGATGCGATCTTAGGCACCCCAAACAAATAACATTGGCGAAAAGGGAGCAACATTTATAAATTGCACTGTATTCAACCAGTTAAAAATGCACAAAAAGAAGATAACTACTATTTTATTTTGTCTGTCATCTGACAGTCAAGCAGGTAAGTCTCCAGGGCAAGAAATGTGGATGCTTGTAGAGCCTTCGACGGAAACAAACCTTTTTCATACCAGAGAACTCCCAGGAACGCTACAGAATCTGTGTACTTTTTTTATTCATAAAATCTTTATAGAACCTTACACGGGTTTTGATTAAAAATTTATTAAAATTTAAATACGGCATGGAACTTATCTTTGTATTGCATTTTTATACATTTATAACATTATTGTATAAGTGTTTATTTTTTGTATCGCATGATCTATAATAACTTAAATACAGAAAACCTATGTTATTTATTTCAATAAAGGGAGGTAATTCTTCAAAAACATAAGAAATCACTATTTCGAGCGACTTACTCCGTCAAGTTTTCGCAGTTTACATTTTACTTCCGATTACTTCCCTTTATACATGAAACTGAAGAGAAAGCTTTAAGACTTTCAATAGACATATATTTGAGATACGTTTTCAAAATATTTCTTATTTTTGTTTATTTCACTTGTTTATGTGTCCGAAGATTTGCTCTATATTCTATAGCGTCAGCATTTTCCCACTATATTGCATTTGTCCGCATTTTCCCTCTATAATATATGTGTCCGCAGATCGCGTCCGCACTTTAGACCCTCCCCCCATACCGTCGTATTTATAAATAGAATTCGACGATCACGATTTCTCTGCAAATGTGTTACTCTCATTTTAAACGCATTTTATGACGCACATATTTGTTTTTTTAATTCTTTATACTATATTTATATGGCCGACAAGGCACAAAGAAAATATTTTCAATTCTGTTTTTATCTACATTTTCAATGCGTGATTGAAAATTCAAATACCGTATCTGGAGCTTAAATCGGAAATAGTTTTCCCTGTAGCAGTTCACTCATTGAGATTTATAAATCTCTCCGCGTTCTTGTTTTAAAATACAATGTTTCATTTTATTTCCAAATTCTCTTTGAATATAAGAACCACATAAGAAAACAAAGACGATATAAATATATCATTATTTCAAAAATCGTGATACATTTGAAAAGTAAGAGCAAGTATTGAGTACTACTTTCACGCGTATGAAATTCATGGAATTTTCGATAAGACGTATGGCTTCAGAATTGCAGCAACTAAATTTGTTTGTTCCAAACAAATAAAAACTAGCTTATCAGTAGAGGCCATTTGTATCTTGAAATTTAACTTCTAACTAAGAATGGAATTATAAAATTTTGCCATTTGCGCCGTTCCTGATGCCGCCATGCTGACCTTATTTTTCAACGAAATCAATACGGCTTGAATAGCTTTTGTAGAGGGTCAATCAAAGAACATTTCTACCAAATTATCTTGGAGTCGGACAAGCAGATTATTGAGGAAAAGGATTTTAAAGTTTGGGTACTTTTCTCACTTTCTGATGGCGCAGCAACCAAAGTTCTACACAGAATGTAAGTCTCTAAACAATTTTGAAAGAGGATCAACAAAGGAACATTCCTGTGAAGTTCAGTTGAAATTGGTCAAGTGGAATGGTAGGAGTTGTCATTTGAAGATAAAAGTTCAATTTACCCATTGTGATGACGCCTGATTGCTATGATTTTGTAACCAATCAATCCACTTGAACAAATTAAAAAGAGGATCACTGAAGTAAGATGCCTTTTCAATTTTCTTCAAATCAGACAAGCACTTTCAACAAATGGAATTTTCAAATTTTGTCAGTTTGCCCCTTTTCTGATGCCGCCTGACTGCCATGCTTTTCAACCGATCAGTATGGCATGAACAATTTTTGTAGAGGGTCGCCCAAGGAACATTTCTACCAATTTATAGTGGAATCTGACGAGCAGATTCAGAGAAGAAGATTTTTAAAGTTTGGACATTTTGCCCCCTTTCTGATGCCCCAGCAACCAAAGTTCTCAATGGAATTTAAATCTTTGAACAATTTTGAAAGAGGACCACCAAAGGAACATTCCTGTGAATATTGGTTGAAATTGGTCCTGTGGTTTAGGAGGAGATGATGTTTAAGCTAAAAGTTAACGACGGACAGAGAGTGATCATAATAGATCACCTTGAGCCTTCGGTTCAGGTGATCTAAAAAGTGACTAACACTAGTAACATGAATAACTCCAACAATAGACATGCTGGGGAGTTCACCAGTCATGCTTTGTGTAAATGTGTACCAAGTTTGAAGATTGTACCTTAATAGTTACTACTTCTGACAAAATTGGTTCAATCAGTATTTGCCATACTTTCATACAAACTAGATAACCCAAAGATCTAGTAACACCTTAACTCTGTCCCGCGTGCAACAATTATGCAGCAGAAGACTGAACATATTTTGTCAAAAAATAGAAAATCTCTAATTTAATTGATAACCTATGACTAAAAGTGGAAAACATTGTGGCAAAAGGAGAAATTGCTTGTTTTAGAGCAATTTCTTTTTTTGTCACTATGTTTTCAAAAAGCCGTCTGCTGCAGAGGCATCAGAAAGTGTCTGTATGAGAGAAAGGGTTAAGCTTCAGATATATCTGTACCTGTATAGGTTATTCCACACCAAATGCAGTATTTATGTTTTGTTCTCAAATAAAGTGTGATAACCTCTAACTTTTCTTCAACCTGCAAGAAAAAGAGAAAATGTAAAATGATTACTTGCCTGGACATATCAAATTGGTTTTCAAAATCATTAACAGTGACAAAGTCTCTTCTAAGCCATAAATAGCTACAAGGTGCATCTAGCTAAACATAGTAACCTAGAAGATGCCCAAGGGCCACATGTCCAGTCTTTATAATTAATCTTTGATACCATAATATGCGTGACAAAAACAGGTAGAAAACCTTTTCAGGATAAACACAATGGTAAATCTCTTAACCCTTTCCCTCATATAGACGCTTTCTATAATAATAATAATAATAATAATAAATTCTTTATTTTAAGAAGATAACACATTATGCATTTTATACAAATTAACAAATGTAAAAAGTCATATTTACAATGTGGTCTTCTGTAACAAAACACATTTTTAACAAATCATTCATTCAATTATACGACAAGCACCATCATTTCTGACGCCTCTGCAGCAGACAACTTTTTGAAAACATAGTGACAAAAGAAGTAATTGCACAAAACGTGCAATTTCTCCTTTTGCCACAATGTTTTCCACTTTTAGTCATAGGTTATCCATTCAATTATAGAGATTTTTCTATGTTTTGACAAAATAAGTTCAAAGTCGTCTGCTGCAGAATTGTCGTATGAGGGAAAGGGATAACAGTATAACTCCAGATCTATAGTGAACTTGTTTCTTATTACAAGTTTGTTTGTAGCTGATGAGTAGTAGTGGTGCAGGTTGTTCATATATATACACATGTCCAATTTTTATCGTTCCTTAAAAAACAACAAGATGGCCCTTAATTGATCCTCTGAGTGATTGTATAGTAGCAAATATGTAACTGTTAATACAGAGGGAAATTTGATCAAGAGTGATATTAACTGCAAGAAATGGATACTGTAAATGAAACAGCTTATCAGTAAAGGAAATTTGTAATATTTAGACATAATGTAACATTAAAAAAGAGGTTTAGGAGATGTCCTTTGAAGCTTGGTCACCAAATGGCATTATTGCCGAGCGCGAGGGTAAACAACGTCATGAATCATCACCTTTGAAGGTAAAAGTTAATTTTACCCCTTTTTTGATGTTGCTCCGTTGGTATGTTTTTCCAACAAATCAATATGGCTTGATCAAATAATGCAGGTCACTGAAGGAACAGTTCTACTAAATTATTATCGTGAAATCAGACATTACATTTTTCCCTTTTCTGATGCCGCATGACCACATATTTTTCAACCAATCAACATGGCTTGATCAATTCTTTAAGAGGGCCAACATAGGAAAAGTTCAACTAAATTATCTTGGACTGAGACAAGCAGTTATCGATGAGAAGAAGTTTAGAGTTTCTGATGCCACAGCAAACAAAGTTTTGACTTTTAATATTCCTTTGATCTTTAATCAAAACCACAGATGTTTTTAAAACAAAGTCGTCTGCAGCAGATTTGCTGTATGTGAGAAAAGGGGGTTAAGAGAGTGCAAAAGGTGTCAGAAGAAATCATCAACACCAGGAACAGGGAAAACAGTGATTGCTTATTTTGCACTTACATTATATTGGGAATCATCTTCACCGTCATCATCATCACCGTCACTTTTATCATCATCATCATCACTTTTATCATCATCATCATCATCGACGATATGGTCACTGTAACCCTGGTCTGGTCTCTCTAGCGATACATCACTGTTATCAGCTTCACACTTTTTTTTTGGTAGAAGATCTTTAGGCCAGAAAAATATTTCATGTGGCTCTTCAATTCCCTGAAATAGAAAACAATTTATGACTTTTAAACCTATCAATCTAGTTTACTTGGTTTTAAAAGTGGGGGTTTAAATCTAAAGGCATCAGTTAGTCAATGAAGCAAAACAGATTTAAGAAAATATTTATCAGCCAACATAACCATTTTATCTCTTTCCCACATACAGACGCTTTCGGATGCCTCTGCAGTAGACGACTTTTGAAATCATTGTGACAAAATGGGGAAATGGGGTTTTCCTTTTGCCACAATGTTTTAAACACTTTTCAATAACTATACTTTCATTTATAAAGATTTTCCATCTTTTGTCTTACATATTTTTAACATTATCTTCTGCAGATTTCTTGTATGTGGGAAAGGGTTTATAGCCAACCCTATTCAAGTGCTCTATACTTACCAACTTTGAATCCAACTGTTCACATACTTTCTGACTTTTATAAAGATCTTTATCCATGTTCTTGTTTACCATTCTTTCATTCATTCTCCTTAAAAATGTCAACTTGCGCTCACTGTCTAACTTTTGTCTTTTTGCAGATCTGTCTTTGTACCATTCTGATATGGCATGTTTTTGCCGTGTCTTTTCCAAGTCGTGCCCTAGACCTGCCCGTCCAGTTTTAACCTCAATAGATACAGGTTCTGCTCTTCCAGTTCCTTTAATAAAGGGGAGAACTTTGTTAAACACTTTGCCCTCAACAGTATGCTTGTCCATTAAAAATATACTGATTGATTGATTGGGTTAAACGCCATTTTTAACAATTTCTCAGTTATATAACGGCGGCCAGTTCACCTACTCATGCATTTCCTGGTTTTCTCAGTCATACCAGTACTCCACACAACAAACTTCCCTAGCAACTGGCAGCTTTTCCACATAGACTTAGCCCATTGCAGGAAGATGAAATCGATGATGTCGCATTGACTTTTGTCAATCGTCGGAAAGAAAGTTGGCCGAGCCGGGATTCAAACTTACAACCCCTGGATTGACAGCCCGCGTCGCTACCGGGCTCGGCATAAAAAAACACATGCATCATGTTAAGTTTAATACAATAAAATTAATCTACACATATTTTTTGAAAAGTTTTTATATATTTTCATGATAAACATTATATTAAATTTCAAGACCCTAGTAAATGCAGTTAACAAGTAATGGAATGTTTCTACAAGTGTGAAGAACGAACATATACACAAATGAACGAAGGAATGGAAGCAAAATACCTCACCAACTTCTTCGTAATTTGGGGCATAATAAGTGAATCACACAAGGTGAAAACAAACCTTGATACCGTTACATTTGTAACAAATGGAGATTCCAACCAACTTGGACATTCTTGGAAGTCTCGTGGGAGTTTTCAATATTTAGAAATTAGTCAGGGAAGTTTCATAGCAGCTTCTAGTAAATAGTGTAGCTTCTATTTTGTCTTTTAATATTCCTTTGATCTTTTTTCAAAACCACATATGATTTTTTAATAATATGAACTTTAAGCTTGCTCTACTGACATTAAATAAACATCACATTGCCTGGAAGCCATATTTTTAACCAATCAACCCGGTTTTGAGGATTCTAGTAAAGGATCACCCTAAGAATAATAAAGTGATTTGTCTTTTCTACATTAGGCAAGTTTCAAAGTTTTCCAAGATAGCCATAAAACACATAAGTCCCCAACCCCAGCAATCAACATGGCTTGAAGGAATAAGGAAGTGGGTCACACTGGGCATATTTCTGTGGAAGTATTTCAAAATTGTCCAACTAGTTTACGAAAAAATATGCAAGATTAATGCAGCGTAAACGCAGCCCATTGTAATGGCTGGCAAATGATGTTGACATAAGTGAATCACCATGATAAAGTGGTCAGTCCTCTCAGAAGTGACACAGGGTGACCGGGGAAGTCTGTTGATACCGGGCCAGAAGTGTCTCTATGTTTTTTCTACAACAGCAAAACCTGCGGGTGATGGCTTTGACTGTCATCCCCGCTCCAAGAATTCTACTTGCTTAATTTCTTCAGACAAGCACTGCATGATGAAAACAGTAAAAGATGTAAAAAAAAATTCAATTTTCAGATTAGTCTGTATGGCAAGTATCCTAAGCATTTGACTAAATTAATATATCGAGCTCATGGAATTAACTGTTACGGTTAGTGACCATTTCACACCTGGTATATTTGAGATAACTTTATATGACTGTTTTTAGAAATGATCAGTATCTCACATGTTTATTCGCAAATTGGTTATATGAAATTAGGGTGGAAATATATAAGTTAAATAACACTGAGGTTTCTAGTTTTGCCGAGTATGTTATAGAATCATAATTCCAATTTTCAAGATGGTTTTGTTCTGTGATTATTTTCAAGTAGACAACTGGAAACATGATATCCATTATCTGGTAAACTGTTGAATAAAATGTATGTTTATACTTATACCTGACTTCCCAATTGTATGTTTAAACTTATACCTGACTTCCCAATAGTATGTTGATATATACACCTGACTTCCCAATGGTATGTTTATACTTATACCAGACTTCCGGTATGTTTATACTTATACCAGACTTCCTAATTGCATGTTTATACTTATACCTGCCTTCACATCTATACGTTTATACTTAAAGCTGACTTCCCAATTGTATGTTTATATGTATAGCAGACTTCCCAATTATATTTGTAAACTTATACATGACTTCCTGATAGTTTGTTTTATACCTACACCTGACATCCCAATTGTATGTTTATACTTATATCTGACTTCCCAATTGCATGTGTATATGTGACTTCTCAAGTGTATGTTTATATGTGACTTCTTAATTGTATGTGACTATCCAATTGTATGTTTATACTTACACCTGACTTCCCAATTGTATAATTATACCTGACTTCTCAGTTGTATGTCACTTCTCAAATTTATGTTTCTATGCGACTTCCCAATTGTATGTTTTAACTTATACATGACTTTCAATTGTATGTTGATACTTATCTCTGACTTCCCAACTGTATGTCTATACCTACCCCGACGTCCCAATTGTATGTTTATACATCCACCGGACTTTCCAATGGTATGTTTATACTCATATGTGACTTCCAATTGTATATTTATACTTATACCTGACTTCCCAATTGTATGTTTATACTTATATGTAACTTCCCAATTGTATATTTATATTTATACCTGACTTCCCAATTGTATGTTTATACGTATATGTGACTACCTAATTGTATGTTTTATAATATACGCATACCTGACTTCCCAAGCACCATCCCTTGTTTAAACCCCATTTTTTGCATCATTGAAAATCCTTTATTATCTGATGTCAAAGCCACACCAAGTCCCTCCTCCCTTTTCTCTTTCTCTAGAACAGCTCTTGGCTTCTGTTTGTTCTTTTCATAGGCAGCTTTACCTTTCCTCTGTTTTTGATGTACTTTGGCTACATGACGTGGAACCAGTCCGGGTCTTGTATCTTGACTGTGTAAATATTAAACAAGTATTACGCATAATTACATGTCTCCTTGTATCAACTATCACTCCACTGCTATAGGGCAAACAAAACAATCAGCCACAATCTCTCTGAGGTTAAGATTATTTAAGGTTTTCAATAAAGCCAAATAAAGCAAAACAGCCCAACCATCCAGCAGCCATGTCTTTTTTTGCAGTTGCATGTGACTGAGCAAGACTAACTGTGAGAAAAGTTTTATGCTCAGAGTAAGGATTATCAACCAGTCGAAACTGAACAAGAGAACCATGATGGTCCTATATTGCTCTCCTGATTTAATAGAACATACAATAGTCTTTTAACCCTTTACCTCATATAGACGCTTTCTGACGCCTCTGCAGCAGACAACTTTTTGAAAACATAGTGACAAAAGAAGAAATTGCACAAAACGTGCAATTTCTCCTTTTGCCACAATGTTTTCCAATTTTTGTCATAGGTTATCCATTCAATTATGGAGATTTTCTATTTGTTGACAAAATACGTTCAAAGTTGTCTGCTGCAGAATTGCCATATGAGGGAAAGGGTTAAGTTCTTATTCTATACATTTAAGGAAAACAAGCCCCAAACGAGAACTTGTTTTGTAACTGAAAAAACTTGACTGTTTTACGCATGTACCTTATTCTGTTCTGTACCCGAAAATAAATCGGCTGTTTCATACCTGAAAATTGATTGGCTGTTTTGTACCCCAAAAATAAATCAGCTGTTGCCTAACTGATTCTTAACTTGATACTTGTAGTATTTGTAACTTTTTGTGATGGATGTAAAAGGATGGAAGCATTGTGAATGCAACACTGGTAGGTGATGTATATACATTAAATATATGTACACTTTTGGCTCCTTTTCCACATTTATTTTCCTTTGTTATCCATGATAGATAACATGTTTAACATCTCTGAAAACAAACGATTATTGAGAAAAAATCAAATGAAAACATCGTGCTATCCATATTCCTTTATTATCAATTTTTGTGTAGACGCTACTCATTGAAATTTAACATTTGTACTCGGATCATATTTTAATTCCAACTTTTTTATAACAGAATCACTCAATATCTTCGTATATAGCAATGCTCCGTAAAGTTCCTTTTTGTTATAGAGGTATGCATGAATTTGCATTGTTTTATAACAATGAAATGTTTATTTGTGGGGATAAAGTTAATATTAGAATAACAGAAGTATAGGTATATTGTAAGACTATTACATTGACTGAAAAGAGAATATATTATTAAAACAAGAGGCCCATGCTCTACTGGTATGGTTCTTTGGTCATTTTCAATCCAGAGCATGTATGTATGGTGAAGATCGGATAGTAAATGGAGGCTCTTTTGTGTTCACAAGCTGTATTATAGCAATTTTGACAATTTCAAGGGCCATAATCCAGTCTTGCATGGGCGGATCTGGCTGGTTTGCAAAAGGAACCGAGCTCTCATCAATATTTAACTACTATCTAAGTGTGGTGAAGATCAGATAGTAAATGGAGGCTCTATTGTGTTCACAAGCTGTATTATAGCAATTTTGACAATTTCAAGGGCTATAATCCAGTCATGCAAGGGCACATCTGGCTGGTTTTCGAAAGGAACCAAGCTCTCATCAATATTTAACTAATATCTAAGTTTGTTGAAGATTGAATAGTAAATGGAGGCTCTATTGTGTTCACAAGCTGTATTATAGCAATTTTGACAATTTCAAGGGCCATAATCCAATCTTGCATGGGTGGATCTGGCTGGTTTGCAAAAGGAATCGAGTTCTCATCAATATTTAACTAATATCTGAATTTGGTGAAGATTAGTTAGTAAATGGAGCCTCTATTGTGTTCACAAGCTCAATTATAGCAATTTTGACAATTTCAAGGACCATAATCCAGTCTTGCATGGGCGGATCTGGCTGGTTTGCGAAAGGAACCAAGCTCTCATAGATATCTAACTACTGTATAAGATTGATTGAGATACAATCAAAACTGAAGACTTTATCACATTCACAAGCTCTATTATAGCAATTCTGACAATTTCAAAGGCCATAATCCAGTCTTGCATGGCCGGACCTGGCTGGTTTGCAAAAGGAACCAAGCTCTCATGGATACCTAACTACTGTGTAAGTTTGGTGAAGATCAGATAGTAAATGAAGCCTCTATTGTGTTCACAAGCTCTATTATAGCAATTTTGACAATTTCAAGGGCAATAATCCAGTCTTGCATAGGCGGATCTGGCTGGTTTGCGAAAGGAACCGAGCTCTCATGGATATTTAACTACTGTATAAGTTTGATTGAGATTCAATCAAAACTGAAGACTGTATCGCATTCACAAGCAATTGTTTACGGACGCACGGACGACGGACACCACACCACCGCATAAGCTCTTCTGGCCTTTGGCCAGTAAAGCTAATAACAACTATATTAAGTGAAGATGATGATCAAGCACCTCATCATCCTTGAGTTATATGATTAATAAGTCACAAAGTCTGTCTGCTGCTCTGCGTTTTTTATCCTCGCACTCTGCTATATTGCCATTTGGCGAGTAAAAATGGAGTCATGGAACAAGTGCTTATATACTTTAATTAGTTAAATACAATACCAGGGACGTAGATAAAAACTTATCTACATCCCTGACAATACCAATGATATACAAATAAGAGAGATATGGAGATAGCATATTGATAAATTGGTTATATATACGCCAAAATTGGGACAAATTCAGTAATATAAAATAATGATATAATACATTTGGAAACAATATCAAACAGTGCATGTTAAGTTCAGTATTTAACTAACCACATAAATATGATACATATATCAAGTGAAGAATCAGTTACAAAATAACTAATTTAATTTTCAGGTACGATACAGCCAATTTATTTTCTGGTACGAAACGGCCAATTTGCAATCTGGTACGAAACAGCTGATTTATTTTTGAGTATATGTCAGCCAATTTATTTTCAAATATGAAACAGCAATTTCATTTTCGAGTACAAAACAGTATAAATTGTGAAACAGACAAACGTTTTCACGGTATGAAACGATTCGGTAACGAAACTGTCATGTTTTAGTACTGTAGGTTTATTTAGTTACCAATCTGACAAGCTTCAGTCTACCAACTGAGACAAGTTAAATTGCAATTATAAATCAATTTGCTTGTCACAGTTGTTTGATTTTGTTACATAATCTATCAACTTCAATCTTCTTTAAGGACTATGTCATGGCCGAAATTAGAAAATGAGTGGATGGGTATACAAGTTAAATTTTTCAAAATGTTGAGGACCTATAGGGCTACCTAACTTTTATAACCTGGTCAGATAAGCTTTTTTAAATGTACATGTATCTGAATGAAAGATAATAATTGAAAGGATTAGGTTGGTAATTTATAGGCAAATTAAATGCACATTTTTCAGCTCAGCTTTGCACATTGTTAAGCTACCTAATATATAAATCAAATACCTGTAACAGTGGTGTCGTCTCACTTTGCCAACTTTTAGTTTTTAGGTAAGATTTTGGGGGGAAAAAAAGTTGGCAAGGTGAGACTAGGTCAACATGTGTGAACTAGCCAGGGGCAATATTGGTTTTTAAATTTTCAGCTCTCCTAGTTTCCAAATTTGAATTATATGATATTTGAACCTTATGCGATTGGACTTGGACAATTTCAACTTTTACTTATAAATGTGAAAATCTGATTTAGTATTTTTATTACAATGATACTTGGAATTTAATATTGATTTAGTAACAATCCGATTAACAATTGATTAACTGATTATAATTGTAACAATAATATTATTTATTATTGCTTTTAATAGACTGTTTGTAGATTTAATTGTCTGATATGTTTTCAGTCAATCAACTAATTAAACTGATATGTTTCAACTAATTAAAGGAATGAGTAATTGTAATCAATCAATTAAAAGTTTAAAAACATACATGCACCATATATAAATACTGTTTAGAAACAGGGAACATCATACAAACATGGCTAATGCAGCAGTGAATGTCAGTTTCTTAGAGAATAGTAGAGGTGGGAGAACACTCGTTCATAATGACTTTATGTACCGACTGAAGACACAGAAAGGCGAACGAAGTTATTGGTACTGCGTCCAGCCCACATGTCCAGCTAGAATCAACTTATTACATGATATACCAACTAAGGTGAGTCTTTATTGCTTTGTATAAATATTGTATTCTAATTATGGTTTGGTTCAGCCTTATAAACTCTTCTTCACTAAAAAAGAAATATCAAGGAAATGTTCATATTTTAAATCATTGTTTTTTTATTTACAGATATCCATGAATCACAACAATGATAATCCTACAGGTACAAAAGTGATCTCGGTAATGAACAGTATTCGAAAGAGAGTCCGTGAGTCAACAGAATCAGTGCAGGCTATATATGAAGATTTGCTGTGTAGTGCCAGATCCACAGAATGGGATGATACAACAGAGGTTGTCAAGAATATTCCAACATTCTACTTAGATCAAAACTCCATCCAGCCCTACCAAATACACGAGACGAAATAGTGCTAGATGGTGAATGGAAAGAGACACTAACCGGAGAAAATTGTCTACGGTAAATATTAATAAAGAATGTTTTCTTTGATTTAAACCCTATCCAAGAAAAACAACAATATGCAGAATATAGCAGAATACTTTGAAAATGTTAAATAAAAACTGTAGAACTATAAAAATGATACATTTGTAAAGGTGATAAAGTTCATATTCTATCAATATACTAATGGTGCCTACCAGTAGCTACGCTACAACGATTTAATTGCAGAATTTACTTATATTTCAGACATAGATCAAAACTCCATCCAGCCCTACCAAATACACGAGACGAAATAGTGCTAGATGGTGAATGGAAAGAGTCACTAACCGGAGAAAATCTTCTACTCGCTGATGATACTGTCGACGAAAGAATTCTTATATTCGCCACAGAAGACAATCTGACAGAGCTGTCATATGCCGATGTCTGGTATATGGACGGTACATTCTACTCGAGTCCCAACTGTTTTTATCAACTTTACACGATCCACGCCCAGATCAACGAACAGATGTATCCCTTGGTGTATGGGTTCTTGCCGAACAAGACACGCGCTACTTACAGACGATTTTTCAGCAGCTTACAGACAGCCGCAGACAACCAGAATATACATTTACTTCCAGATATTGACATGTATAAAACTAGAAAGTATGGAATATGATAGATATTCAACAAACAAACACAATCCATTTTGTCACAATGTTATCAAAAGACATTGGTTAAACCAATAAAATCAATAGTTTAAATTTCATATTTATGATAATTTTATGAATATTTTTAAAAAATATATATACGTATGTGATAATAAAAATTAATAAATGTATTTCATCATTTTGCATTTTATTCTTATACACAGCACCCATTTATTTAATTACTAGGTGGACATATTTGTCCGAAATCCACACTTGTTTTCACAGCAAAGACAGAGGTGTTAAAAGATAATTGGTTGGCAAAGTGAGACGAAAATTTTGTCCAAAAAATGAAAAAGTTGGCAAAGTGAGACTGAACCGTAACAGTGGGGTGTATCCTTGTAGATGCAAGGAGCCTTCAATTTTCAAGTGCATGCATACATCCTGTCTAAATCAATTAAAAACACAGTGGTGTTTATCAAAATAATAATTTTCTATTGTGTCTGAACATAACTATATTAGACCTTTTTAAAGGTTGGGCGTCCAATACAAACATGGGGGGGGGGAGATAAAAAGAGCATAACTGTTATAAAAACACACTCAGTTTATTGAGGAATATATACACAATAAGTATGTTTATATGTTTATCTAGTGCTTTTAAAAGTATTATAACATTATGCTGTTTATGGAAAATGGATTTCAGGTAACAGAAAACTAACATTATCTTATTTCCATAGTTTTTTGTGACATACCTGAAATCATCTAAATTTAAGTTACACAGTAAGTATATGTTTATTGTTTGGTGTTTAATGCCGCATTCAACATTTTTTCTGTTATAACTTATATCACAAAGTTTCCTGGGTAAGTTACCAGTACAGTACTACTGGTCCATTTATCCTGACATCAGCCAATCAGTCGTAATGCTCACCCTGAAACCCTCAGTGCCATGGAAGGCAGCCATTACTACCATTTTTAAAGTGGTATGACCCAGCCAGGGAACAAACCTGTGACCTCCCGCACCCGAGACGGTCAAGTAAATGTTTATCTAGTGCTAAACTAATTATGCTGTTTATGCGATGATTTCTGGTATGTCACAGAAAAATAACATTCTCTTATTTCATAAAAGTGAATATCCTGATCAGGATGTACCTATGCGTTAGGATCAGGGTCTTCACTATTAAGAAATAGGAGAAAGTTAGTTTTCTGTGACATACCTGAAATCATCTATATCCCATAAACAGCATAATTGTATATTGACTTGTGTACATTTTATCCCTCCAATGTTTGTATTGGACACCAACCGTTAAATAGGTCTAATTTAGTTGTGTAAACACACCATAGAAAATAAATGTCTTGATGAACACAACCATGATTGTAAGTGATTTGCACAGGATGTATGATTATGACTTTCCTTGAAAATTGAAGGCTTGTTGCATCTACAAGGATACTTTACCTAACTGGCACAGGTATTTGATTAAATATTAGGTAACTTAACAATATGCAAAGCTGAGCCTAAAAATGTGCACTTAATTTGCCTATAAGTTACCAACCTAATCCTAATTCAGATACATTTAAAAAAGGTTATAATAGTTACATAGCCCAAAGTCCTACATTTTAAAAAATTTAACTTGTATATCCATCCACTCATTTTCTAATTTCGGCCATGACATAGTCCTTAATCACTGATGTTTGATGCGAGTTGGTAACGGACCCAGTTGATTGATCCGTTACCAATAATATACACCCTCTTTTTCGAATACAAAAGACATTAAGTAAAATAGCTGAAACCTACATTTGATTAAGAAATGCATCGGACATATAATCTTCTTCGTCTGACATGTTTGTATGTTCTTAAACCTGATACTTTCATATAAAACGATCTTGATGTAGCTGTGTCTTTTATCGTAGAATTTCCGGATATTTAATGTTTTTACTGGTTCAAGGGAGGTCACTTTTGTGAATTAAAAAAAGTATATTTATCGCTCTAGGTCACAATACACCAAATTAATCCCTTCGTTGTTTCCATGTATAAATAAACGAATTTCAACCCTCAATTGTCACCCTTTTTAAGCGCTTCTCAATTAGAAGTTATGCCCTATATCATTGAAAGAGGCACCTCTTAGCTTTAAGATTATCCAAGAAAATTCCGAGTCATGTATAATGCAAGAAAGAATTTATCCCGCAAAAATTGTTACCGTCATGAATTGTATTGGTCAAAATCGGGCTCTGACAAAATTCACATACTCTACTTTCACTTTCACACAAGATATAAATACTCAAATTTATCAAATCAACCCTATACACATTTACAATCAATTTAAACTCAGTGTCATATAGGCCTACTCAATACATAGCCTACTGGTGAAGGTATACACTAATTTCTATGCATACACAGTTTTGTTAGGAACTATTTCGAGGGCTTGGCGTGAAACGGTTGTAACCAAAATAAGCATTTTTTTTTACCAAGGTTAATCACCTCGCCCTAAAGTCTTTATAAGCCTTAACTCATTTTTCTTGGTAAACAATGGACATTTAGGTGCCATTGCTCGTTCTGAGATGGCACCTAAATTTCCTAAACCAGGGTTTTCAAAATAGGTTTTTAGTTACAACCGTTTCACGCCAAGCCCTCGATTTGACCTCTTAGTGAAAAGTAGACCATAAAATCGATAACAAAAATTACATTGAATTATGAATGAACTTTTTATTTTTTTTGGGTATATCAATTTTATTTTTCAAAATCCAAAAAGGCACTTAAAAATTTCTTCTGAATGTTAATATATGTTTTAATAATTTTTATTTTAAAAACATTTTGGTCTTTCTTAGCTTTGAATATAATCACCCAAATTCACGTCTTACTTGCATAGAAACCGTGAAGAAAACGGTATTTTTAGGTTAATTTCTACATGTTCTACAGTGAATATCTTTTATTTAAATAAAAAAAATAAAAAGGGCACTTATTGTATGAGTTAGAAAATGTATTAAACTTTAATTCAAACTCTATTTCATCAAAATATATTAATTAATGTTGGTCCTTTTTAACATTTTATTCAAGTACTACTAACTTTCCAGCGAAAAAATAGGTTTCCGGCCGTGATTGCTAGAGAAAGCTCCCGACGATTACAGAGCATCATCGGAAGATTTATTGTGGGACATATATATTACCAGACGGTCTACTCGACTAAAAGTGTATTAGGGAATTAGGGGGCCTTATAAAGGGTAAATTATAGATTTATTTTGTAGATGACTTTGGAACTCGTAGAAAACAGACACCTCCACTTCCAAAGACAAAGACAGCCATACTACTAGAAGGAAGATGGACAGAAACAGCTACTGGAGATAGGCTTCTAGTGTTCGACGACAACTTCGAGAACAGCCGTATGATAGCCTTCGCCACTACTGAAAACCTCCAAAACCTATCAAATTCAAACGCATTCTTCTGCAATCGAACATTTTATACATGCCCCCAGCCTCTTCCACCAGATATATACGCTACACATTCAGATTGAAGACAAAATTCCCCCAGTGATCTACACCTTCTTACCAGGAAATAGCCAAGCAGTTTACCAACGATTCTTCAGTGTTATTCAAGAAAAGCTGACAGACATTGGTTTCAGATTTACCCCCAACCAGTGCCCTACTTGACTTTGAGACAGCCGCCCACAATGCCGTCAACGAGACGTTTAAAGTTATTAGTAAGACGGGCGGCAATTCTTCCTTTGGTTCCTCTAGATGCTTTTGAAGATGTCTGGTTCCATGCCCTAGAAGACAAGAGATGATGCCAATATAACCCAACTGACGGAAAATTTCACTGATTATGTAACAGAACAGTGGGTAGAGGGAGATATAACTCTGTGGAATCATTTTGGAACTGAGGTAACCCGAATTACCAATAATGTTGAAGGATGGCAAAGCAAACTAAAATAAATGACCCAACATGCCCACCCTAATATATTCACGGCCACGATGTTTTAGACGTTCAGAACTCCAACGATATCAACAGAATTCGGAGAGCTGCATGTGGAACTACTAGACCACGAACCAAACGGTACCTGAACATTGATCGTCGCCTGATAGTTCTTAAAGAGAGATACCAAACTGGAGTGATTGATTTAATGACTTATGTGGACTCAGCATCCCACCTCATACAGTTGGGAGCTTAGCTATGTGAAAATAGCATCTATCTCATGTATATCATGTGCTATTGTATATATGTATATGTTTTATTCTGTGAGATGCCTAAATAAGAATTTCTACAAATACTCATTTTCTATATTATGTTGATTAATATGATCAAAAATAAAAATGGCTTAAATTGTATTATCTTTTGTTATTGTTTATGTAGTTTAAATATATTTAAACCGATTTTAAGTGCAGACGAGAATCAAACTCATGCCTATAGAATAAACACCCTGTTGCCTTTTTAGATAATGTACCACTTGAAATTGTTGTGGGGAAAGTAGCCTTTGATTTTAACATGCATTGGCCCTTTTTCAACAATACGTACCGTCACATTTCATCCAAATACCATTGTTTTCAACTGTATAAATTTGGAAGTGTTTAAATTCAGATTGAAGCGTAATACATACACAATAATATGTTTTGTTTATAAAAGAAAAAATCTGACCATGTTCAATTATCTTGTCATATCTAATCATAATGATAATCAATTAAGTCCACATAAATCTATCACTTATTAGTCGCCGGGCAGAAGCCCGCGACTTCTATTTTTAATAGGTTTTCTGAAATCACATGGGAGGGCGGCTTATTATTAGAAAGAAACAAATCTAGATGATTTGAACATATTACAATTGTGGTTGTTT
Organism: Serripes groenlandicus; assembly: GCA_031761405.1. Taxonomy (NCBI): domain Eukaryota; kingdom Metazoa; phylum Mollusca; class Bivalvia; order Cardiida; family Cardiidae; genus Serripes; species Serripes groenlandicus. The sequence goes on from JASEVX010000004.1 coordinate 41,065,721, forward strand.
ACGAACACTAATAAATGACACATCTACAATGAAATAAATATTCCGATTTTTTAATGTTTGCAGTCTTTTTTATTTCACTCGCATTTAAGTTTTTTGTCTTATTTACGAAGACAAAAGTGGTCCCTTCAAGACGTGAACCAACACCCCCTAATGCAGACTCTTATGTGTCATCATTGAGGTCAATTTCGGATTCTCCTTTTAATAGCAATTTTAACTTACTAAATGTTGTTTTCATGTTCAAAGAGATGTCTTGATTTGTGTAGAATTCATTTAATAATGTTAATCCATGAATATCTAAAGTAGGAACTGTTTCTAAGCTAAATATAGACCCTATTCTGTTGTGTAGTTTCGTGACCTTTAACATCGATTTTCGCGCATGCGCATTTCGATATGAAAAAGCGAGTGATATTATTTTATTTTAGACAAGTACAAGACGAATGTTTGACGCAAAGCGTCAAAGAGAAGCCGCAATATTTCGTTGTACATGTAGAAATAAGAAAAAAAGAACATTTTTAAATCCACAAACAATAGAACAATTTAAACTGTAGACGGTAATGCTGATATATTTCTCCTTTTGAAGACTTTTGTTTACTTCAAATTACCTCCCTTTAAAGCAATACCAGGATATTTACCTTGTGATTCGAATAAGATTGACAAACATTGAAATTATATGAATGAATGCTATTATTTAAATAAGTAACAACAGCAAAATTAAATTTAAGCCAAGATAAATGTGTACACATTTCGTTAATTTTTTATAGATACCCTAATGTATAGGTATGAATATAAAATGTATAAGCAAATGTTTTCATTTCAACGTTCCTAATGTTTGAATGGTAAACCAGACACTCCAAGAAAGACACTTCAAGAACGGACACTCCAAGAACGGACACTCCAAGAAAGACACTCCAAGAAAGACAAACCAAGAACGGACACATCAGGAAAATCCAAATGCGGACACTCCAAGAAAGACACTCCATGAACGGACTCTCCAAGAAAGGACACTTCAGGAAACAAAAAACAAGGACGGACAAACCAAGAACGGACACATCAGGAAAATCCAAATGCAGACACTCCAAGAAAGACACTCCAAGAACGGACACTCCAAGAAAGGACACTTCAGGAAAGAAAAAACAAGGACGGACAAACCAAGAACGGACACATCAGGAAAATCCAAATGCAGACACTCCAAGAAAGACACTCCAAGAACGGACACTCCAAGAAAGGACACTTCAGGAAAGAAAAAACAAGGACGGACAAACCAAGAACGGACACATGAAGAAAATCCAAATACGGACACTCCAAGAAAGACGCTCCAAGAACGGACACTCCAAGAAAGGACACTTCAAGAAAGACAAACCAAGAACGGACACAACAGGAAAATCCAAATACGGACACTCCAAGAACGGACACTCTACCCTTGGGGAAAATGTTTGAAAACACTTTTTCAATGATTTCTGCGCAGGAGTCGCATGGAGCTGAACTCAATTGAAATCAATCGAGATTTATTCCGAAATGAAAACGCACCTATTAACTGATATCATTTTGCACTGAATTTTTGGCGGGAAAAATCGAAAAATCTCCAAGAAAGGACACTTTAGGAAAGAAAATCCAAAGATATTATGATCAATTTCATTTCTGAACTATGAGAGAGACGTTTCTAGCAATGTGATTGTTTTCTTCTTGAAAAGTATTGTATATCTTTTCGTGCTATGATTTTGTATATACCGTTTGTGCCCCCTTAGTTGGAGCATACCTTATGCAGCTGTACTTTTGCCGTATGTCGGTGATACTTGTGTCATCATATGTTATATAACTGCAATGTTCTCTTGTTGAATGCGCAATATATATACACAATACAATATATACAATACAATACAATTGAAACCCCGTAGACGTGTTCTTTTAAATCTACCACTTTAGGTTATCTCCACTTCAGATGCGACACCTCAAACGGGTTGCAAATATTCGTATTGCTCAGGGTGACAGACTTTGCCATCAAAAAGATGCCCGTCACGTCATGAAACCCAAACCTGCAAAACATATAATTTGACGACACCGAGAACGTGTAAACTGGACTCCGCTCAAACCTTCGATTTTTCCCGCCAAAAATTCAATGCAAAATGATATCAGTTAATAGGTGCGTTTTCATTTCGGAATAAATCTCGATTGATTTCAATTGAGTTCAGCTCCATGCGACTCCTGCGCAGAAATCATTGAAAAAGTGTTTTCAAACATTTTCCCCAAGGGTAGAGTGTCCGTTCTTGGAGTGTCCGTATTTGGATTTTCCTGTTGTGTCCGTTCTTGGTTTGTCTTTCTTGAAGTGTCCTTTCTTGGAGTGTCCGTTCTTGGAGCGTCTTTCTTGGAGTGTCCGTATTTGGATTTTCTTCATGTGTCCGTTCTTGGTTTTCCGTCCTTGTTTTTTCTTTCCTGAAGTGTCCTTTCTTGGAGAGTCCGTTCTTGGAGTGTCTTTCTTGGAGTGTCTGCATTTGGATTTTCCTGATGTGTCCGTTCTTGGTTTGTCCGTCCTTGTTTTTTCTTTCCTGAAGTGTCCTTTCTTGGAGTGTCTTTCTTGGAGTGTCTGTATTTGGATTTTCCTGATGTGTCCGTTCTTGGTTTGTCTTTCTTGGAGTGTCTTTCCTGGAGTGTCCGTTCTCGGAGTGTCTTTCTTGGAGTGTTTTTCTTGGAGTGTCTGTGTTCTCGTTTGAATAGACTAAGGAAAGTCAAGAATACATAAATAAATCAATGCAGTCTTTTCCGGCGACATTGATGCCTTGCATCAACTTTCTCTTGTAACTGCCCTTTAAAAGGCCCCATAATCCTCAATTTTGACCAGGTAGAGATTACATCGAGTAGGCGTTCCGGGAACAAACCATATTTTCATATGTTCTCCGTATTGATGTTTCTTATTATCTTTAGTTCCGCAACATGTATAATGTTCTCGTCTGTGTAATGTGTCTAATTGTACACAGTCTAAATTTGTCATCACAGTTATTATAAATTACCGATATTGTAAATACTACATCTGCGCCACGTGTATACGGTGATACAGGTCAACTTTTCTCGATTCCGACGATTAACATTTCCTGATATATTAAATCAGAAATGATATGTCTCTGATCAATTATGCAATCTGACTTAAGTACACCAAATGTAAGATCTGATGACGATCCATTCAAATTTATCTTCTTGTTTTATCAGATTTCCAATATCGCTATTTTTAGATCCACCAAGCTATTTTTATTTGAACCAACCAGAGGACTCGTTTCAACAAACGTTTGGCTTAACCTTCAAAATGGCGTCAATTGACGAAGTTGAGCATATTTAAAATAGACCTTTTAAAACCAGAGCAAAGATAACTTTTTGATGCTGTATGAAAGAAAGTATCGGTGTTTTGCCTCATTTCCGCATTTGTAGCCATGATGCGGTCATCATAAGAAGTATACACACGTGTAAATCACTATGCAAAAATTGGGATCCCATGCTAAATATAGATTTGTTTGGTAAATGTAGACTTTTACTTTCACTTTCAAAAACGTGAAAGCAAGGTTCTGATTGGCTGGCGGAAAGGTCGTCTGAACGTGACCCTCTATCGGTTGTCCTCAGATCCTATGCGTAGCGTTAATAGGAGATGATTTTAATGAGATTGATCAATTATGTTACTTATGAGTGTTTGATTGTTAATAATAAACAAGAGTTGTCGGAGGACAATATAGCTCGCCTATCAGGGCCATCGCTTGAATGCCTAGAGTTATGGGACTTGACATACAGCTAGGGTCATATAATGAACCTGAATAAGTGTGTTAAGTTTCAAAGGAACAGCTTACACAGTGTCTGAGAAAAGGCCTTGCACGCAAAGGTTTGACCAAAATTTTAAGTCCAAAAAGGCGCACAATTCAGTCAAAATCCATTCCAGAGTTACGGGACTTGACATACAGGGTCATATAATGATCCTGAATAAGTTTCAAAGCAACAGCTTACACAGTGTCTGAGAAAAGGCCTTGCACGCAAAGGTTTGACCACAATTTTAAGTCCAAAAAGGAGCACAATTCAGTCAAAATCCATTCCAGAGTTATGGGACTTGACATACAAGGTCACCTCATGACCCTGATTAAGTGTGTGAAGTTTCAAAGCAACAGCATACACAGTGTCTGGGAAAAGGCCTTGCACGCGAAGGTTTGACCCAAATTCTAAGTCCAAAAAGGGGCACAATTCAGTCAAAATCCATTCCAGAGTTATGGGACTTGACATACAAGGTCATTTAGAGCGTTTTCGGCTTTTGCAATCGAGTAACTCGAGTAGAAAATCTGGACATGCGCAGTACACGACACGAGAACGCCTAACCCCAGTCTTGTGTTGTTTACAAAATGGCGACCTTCTGTGCATCAGCAGTGAAAATCGGAAAGACAAATAACATTGACTAAATTTAATAACAACTGTTAAAATAAATAAAAATAATCAAAGTTATCAGTTTAGATTTTTATTTAAGAAATATACATATCGCCTTAACAATTATCCAATAACAAAGCACAATTTTGCAACAAAACTAGTTTATATTATTTCTTACCGCCGAATACTTCCAGCCGTCGCCATCTTTGAGCTCGTGTTACCCGTCAAATAGGGGGCGCTTACTCGATACGTTTGACTTTCAACTCCAGTTACTCTCGTTACGCGAGTAAACAAGAAACGCTCTTAATGACCCTGAATAAGTGTGTGAAGTTTCAAAGCAACAGCATACACAGTGTCTGAGAAAAGGCCTTGCACGCAAAGGTTTGACCAAGATTCTAAGTCCAAAAAGGAGCACAATTCAGTCAAAATCCATTCCAGAGTTATGGGACTTGACATACAATGTCACCTCGTGACCCTGAATAAGTGTGTGAAGTTTCAAAGCAACAGCATACACAGTGTCTGGGATAAGGCCTTGCACGCAAATGTTTGACCAAGCTGGCAACGCGTACGCCAACACCAACGCCAACGCGGACGCCGGGGTGATTACATAAGCTCCCCTATTTCTTCGAATAGGCGAGCTAAAAAGGCAATTTACAATTAATTTCAATTTTTAACAATGTGTTAATTGACAAAGAAACAAGGATCTTCCATGAGGAATCGGTGTTTGCTGCGGTACATAAGATTCATTTCGTAGTGTTATGAAATTGGACTGAAAAAAACGCACGAGTGGGCTACCAATCAAACAATATTATGCACGTGCTATTGTACCATATTCCCCTCATCGTTAGTCATTATGGAACGTTAGCAAACTTTCCGACAAAGGTGTAGAAAAAACAAACGACATAATAAAACAAATACAACATACAACAACAAATAGATATGACGCAACCTGATGCCCTTTTAATCAGAAAAAGATTTACCTAGTGTTACAAGAAACAAAAGAAGGTACCAGAAACGGGATTGCAATTAATGGAATATTAAAAGACTGCGGAGTGCAAGATGATCGGGACGGTTCTCCGAAATGCTCAAATGAATCAAGCGTTCGGAACTTCCTGACCTCAAACTTGAATTAAAAGAAATAGGAGTATCTACCACATTGCGCAAAAAATAGCAAAACTCATTGAACTGATCCAGTGCACGAAAAGAATGACTGGCAATAAGTAAATCAAAATAGGAACTCCCTGTACCCAATAAAAAAGGTAGGAATCTTAACGAAATATATATACTTCATAATAAAACATATATAAGTACATGTATATATATGACTATTTTTTTTACCTAATTTAATTTGTATATATATTAGTCTCATTCTTCCGAATTATATAACGGGTGGTTAACACTTTTATCCATATATTAACGCATTTGCCAACAGTGCAGGAGTAGTCCATACTGATGTTGAAGAGCAATCGAAACTCTCCTGCTCTGTGTTTCACTGTCAGTAAATGTAAGTCACCCAATATAGATATAAAACACTGTATTAATGCTTCCAACTTAGAAGAGTCCACAACATTGCCAACTTTCGGGTAGTCTTGTGTTTCGAAAGCTCCTATGTAGATATATATAGGGAAAACATAGTTATATAGTTAAATTGCTCCTACAAATTAGTTAATGAATGGATCATTTCCTTTCAAACGAGTATGTTAGGAAAACATTTGCTCTGTAATATGATATTTTTAATATGATTCTATGCCTTTTTCATTTTAGGTCTTTGTTGGTACCCAAAGTAACATTGAAATAAGGAGCTAAACATTAGTATACTTTATTAAGGTATTTACAAACATCCGATCGCTTCAAGATGCAGAATTCGTTTCTCTTTCAGTTGGCGGTATTGTGTCATCTCAGTGGCTAGATACCTCAAAGTGATGGCCAGCTTAAGTTCAGGCGACAAGGGCTTTTTTATATGAACATTTATAGGTATTTTCTGACGTAGATCTTGAAGGAGTTGACATGCTTTATGGGTTTCTCATAGCTGCCATACTTGTGCCTAATCAAGAACAATGTATTCATCCGCACACTCTTCTGACCGCATCAGCAGTCAGGAGACAAACTCTTCGTGCGACATACATACATGTGTTGTAAGTACCAAGTCAATGTACATGTAATTCCACGTGAAAAGTTTCGCTATTTTATCTCAATGTGGTGTCTCTCACCAGTCTTGAGCTGTCGCAGCCTAGTGAGATACTAGCTTTACATCTAACTATTTTATATGAGTTCAAAAATTCAGTTTCAAAAGATAATATTGAATAATGTTCCATCTTTTAAGATAAAAATAAATAAAAATAAAAATAAGTGAACATCAGCTGACACTGTACAGTCATGACTATTTTTTATTTAATCGAGACCTATCACGTACGCTTTGTCAATCCCCCCCCCCCCCCCCCCCCCCCCCCCCCCCCCCCCCATTTTGCATTATCCCGCATACAGAAAACTGTTGACGTCTCTGACTGCAGCAGATGATTTTTTAGCTCACCTGTGCACGAAGTGAAAGGTGAGCTAGTGTGATCACATTTTGTCCGGCGTCCGTCCGTCGTCAATATTTGCCCTTGTTAACACTCTACAGGCTGCATTTAGCAACCGATCTTTATATCAGTTTATCAGAACATTCATCTCCATCAAATCTTGGAAAAGTTCGAAACTGGGCCATATGAGGTCAAAAACTAGGTCACTAGGCCAAATGGAAGGGAAATCTTATTAACACTCTACAGGCCACATTTTCAACTTGAGCAGGTTGAAACTATCAGAATGTTTGTCATGATGATATGTATGTCAAGTTCGAACATGAGTCATGTTGGGTCAAAAGGTAGGTCACTAGGTCAAATGAAAGGAATATCTTGTTAACACCGCATTTTTTGCTTCAGCAGTTTGAAATTTTGTCAGAATGTTTGTCTTAAGATACATAGGTCAAGTTAGAATATGGGCCAAATTGAAGAAAAATATTGTTAACTCTGTAGAAGCAGCATCAAGCAGCTTGACATTTGGTCAGAATGTTTATCTAAATGATATCTAGGCCAGGTTCGAATATGGGTCATGTAGAGTCAAACACTAAGTCACTAGGCCAAATTGAAGGACATTCTTGTTAACACTTTTGAGGCTGCATTTTTTGCTTCAGCAGCTTGAAATTTTGTCATAATGTTTGTCTCTATTATATCTAGGTTAATTCGGAGGCAGCATTTTTACTTCGAGCAAGCTGAAACTTTGTCTGAATGTTGTTTTGATGATATCTAGTCCATGTAGGAATATGGGTCATATCAGGTAAAAAAAATATAGATCACTAGGCCAAATGAAGGAAAATCTTTTTAACACTGGAGGTTGCATTCATAATAATTGTCTTGGATGTGTTTTGCATTGCATAATTCAGGTGAGCGAACTAGGGCCATCATGGACCTCTTGTTTAATTACACCATTACTCTTTGTTGTGCACACCTCTGCAGCAATCCACATTTCAAAACAGTTTGTGAAAGAAAAATGACTTTAACTAAGCAACGTTTTCAAATCAGTTTGTGACCCAGTTTATGTTCTGATAAACTTTCATGATGATTGGATGCAAAATGCAAAAAACAAGCAAATGTTGACGACAAACGCCGGACAAAAGGCGATCACAATAACCCACCTTGAGCACTTTGTGCTCTGGGAAGCAAAAAGAGTCACAAAAGCCAGCAAGACATCCAACCAATAAAGTGAGGACTTCAAAGTAGTAGTTGAATTACCTCTAGAATATATTGATCACCAACATGTCTTAAGGTCATTCGTCTTTATTTTAAACTTATTTATTTTACATCAATTGCGAAACAAGCTTTCAGCTTATATTAATCACGCTCAAAAGTTTTCCCAGCAACTTAACCCAAAAGGCCAACGCCCATGTCATTGTGGGAAGGTAACAAGTTTACTGAAGACTGTGTGGAGTACTAGTGCCTTGATTATATTTCTAATTTGTTCATCACAACAGATTTTTTGGACACGATTCAAAATAGAAGCATAATTAATGAACATTGTTATATATCAGTTTTGGCATTTCAAACAAGAGAGCCAAGATGGCCCTAATTCGAACACCCCAGTAAATGTATAGTAGCAAATGCTATTGCTAACAAGCAAATTCATGAAGTTTTATCCCCCGCTTGCAGGAAATATTGTAGGAAAATGTTGAGGTTAGGTTTAAACATGTCAGTAGACTTTTTATTGAACATGTATTAACGGTTCACATTTGTGGCAGTTATAGCACGGAAACAGCAACAAACAACATTTTTTGTTAAATAAGGGGCCATAACTCCACTGACTATATCGTGACTATAGTGAGCTGATATTTACTTGACTCTCTAATTACGCTTTTGTATAGGAGCCTTGAGCATTACACCCCAATAGTATGGGTATTGACGTGGCTTCATACCGAGCTAGAATTGGTACCAATGCTATGCTACACAAGAAGACGAAAATATCTAATACGATTCCTACTTATGATTCGCATACCACAGGTACCGATATACATCTTAGAAGTTTTGTCTCTGGACTGTATTTACTATCCATTATCTTCATATGCTATTGTACTCTGATAGGAATCCAGAGAGTCGTTGAACGTTGTGCTACATATGATGACTATTGTGAAAGATCGGGCAGAAATTTCGAAACCGGATATCATTGTGCGTGTTGGTCATTAACAAGTACTAAGTATGGTGTATCATACGCGTCTTTGTCAAAGCGGCTATTATTATTGGGTGGTGATGTTGAGACAAATCCGGGACCTGGAGCGCAACCCTCCGCCGAGACGCAAATGATACTAAATGCTATTGGTGAATCAAACAGACAAATGTCGAATGAAATATCTGTAGTACGAAATGAATTTAAAACTGAAATGAAAAGCCTAAAAACTGATCTGAAGGGATTGAAAAACAAGATGGATTCTATAGAGAAACACACTAACATGCTGGAACACAGGATTGGCGAAATAGAAACATCTTTGGGCCATTTTGGCTATAATAACGATGCCATTGCACGAGAAATTGAAATAATGTCCGAACAAAAGGTAACTGATCAAGAGAGAATTCAGCTTCTAGAACAGCAATTAAACCAGATTGAATTCGAGAAGTTAAAGTGTTCATTAAGGGTTTTTGGTTTAGCCGAGAAAGAGTCAGACGACAACAGTTTAGTGGATTTGGTCAAGGATGAGATTTTATCTTTGGCTAAAGCTGACAGTAACGATAGTACGGTTCAGAAGGATATTGTAATAGCTTCGGCTAAGCGCGTTGGAAATGCATCTCAGGGAAAGCCGAGAATGGTGATTGTACAGTTCGATAATGTTGATGATAAAATGAAACTCTTCAAATACCGTGATCCATTGAGACACAAGAATATTCGAATCTCAAATGACCTAAGCTATATACAGCGCCAGATAATAAAGAAAGCAAACGATCAGGGACAAATAGCCTATTTCAAAAATGGAAAGTTGATTACAGAACCTAAGGGACGACGTACAAATCAAGGAACATATCAACGTGGAATACGTACATTAGATGATCGAAATCGTGAGTTCCTAAGAAACAGTAATTCTAAAGAAAAAACTCATGCGGAAACAGAGATACATGTATCCCATGAAAATACTATGCTTGAAACATAGGAAAACGGCCGACGCTCTACACAAACGCTTGGTTTATCACTTATAACATGGAACGTAGAGGGTATTATATCTAAATTGTCGCCTGATAATATAAATTTCCTTATTGAGTATGACATAATTGGCCTTCAAGAGACTTGGATGATAGATGATATTGACTATAGTTTCTATTTCCCTAATCACATACCATATGTATGTAAAGCAAAGAAGTCATTGGTCGGGGGCCGACATATGGGCGGTGTACTAGTCTTAGTTAATGAAAGACTAGGTAAATTAGTGAAAAGAATCTGTGAATATTTTGAATTTGGTATTATTCTCATATTAGATAAAACACTACTTGATGTTGAACGTGACTGTGTATACATTTCAGTATATATACCACCTGATGGTTCACCATTCTATCATAATAGCACATACTGTGGCTTAAATACAATAGAAAATATAATTAATAACCATAACTTAACAGATTTCCATATTGTATTGAATGGCGACTTAAACGCACGCACCGGAACTTATGAAGATGCAATTGTAACGAATATCGGAAGTGTTCCAGAACTCAGCGAGTTTGAGGATATTATTAACTCAGACTTAGGTACTCTACGATCGAATTCTGATACTAAAGTGAATAAGTACGGCAAACAATTAATAACGGTTTGCCAATCGTATGAGTTACGTATCGTTAATGGACGGTTTGGTAAAGACACTGGCAAAGGGGATTACACGTTTTTTAGCACCAATGGATGCAGTGTGATTGACTATTTTATTGTTTCCAAACCGATAATTAATATAATATCTAACTTTCAAATAATAAGTTATCCAGAAAGTTCTCATATGCCTGTTTTGTTAATGCTAAAATGTCCTTTTATATCAGAACCACGTAACACTCTAGGAAATAAACACCTGGCTGTTACACGTTATGATATAAATACTGACAATCAAGATGCTTATTTACAGTCGCTTGCTAACGAATTTGACGACAATTGCGTACAAACATTTGAAAACATCGTGAAAAACTATGATACAGACATAAACATCGTTATTAAAGAGTTTGAAAATATTTTGCTAACAAGCTCAGATAGCTATAAAAAGAGTGTTAAGTCAAATCCCTGTTGTAAGAAAACAGGCTGGTTTGACAAAGAATGTATGTTGTATAAGAAAAAAGCAAGAGTTAACCTTAAACGCTTTCGGTCCAGCCGAAATGTAGACGATTTGAAAACATACATAGACCATAAGGCATCGTATAAATCTATATGTAAATGGAAAAGGCATATACATAGTAAACAACAAATAAATAAAATGGAAAAGTCTATTAAAAATAGCAAAATCTTTTGGAGAGAAATACGTAATTTAACTAATAAACCAAAAGTTACAAATAATATATCACTAGAAGACTGGTACAATCATTTTCGTTCATTGTTTAATAGCGACAGTTGTCACGACACAAACGATGCGAGCGAAATACATGCTATAAATCAGGATAATTTGGACGAGCTAGAGAGTGTTCTATTCGATTCTCCTATTGATGATGATGAGATATTATCTAGCATCAACAAGATGAATGTTAATAAAGCATCATCTGGTTGTATAACGCCCCATCATGTCAAATTCGGGATTCCCGTGTTGTTGCCATATATACGTATGTTGTTTAACAGGATATATTTTACTGGAGAATTTCCTTCAAGTTGGTCAAAATGTTTGCTTATACCCATTTACAAAAAGGGTAATGTCCAAGACCCAGGTAATTACAGGGGAATTGCGCTAATGGATATACTTAGTAAGGTATACACAACGATAATAACAAAAAGGTTAACATTTTATGTCGAATCACATTCAAGGTTAACTGAGTCACAGGCCGGTTTCCGAACTGACTACAATACGGTAGACAATGCTTTTGCTTTATACGCAATAATCACAAAGTATCTTAGTAGGAAACGAAAAACAATTTATGTTGCTTTTATAGATTTCGAAAAGGCCTTTGACTCTGTTAACCGACCATTATTGTACAATGTTTTACTTAAAAATGGTATAAAAGGTAATTTATTCAGAGCTATAAAGTCTATTTATAATAGTGTGAAGGCCTGTGTTAAAAAAGAGAATGACGTAAGTGACGTTTTCTCGTGCCCAGTCGGTCTTAAACAGGGATGTCCTTTAAGCCCTATTTTATTTTCGTTATTTATTAACGAACTTCATGATGTAATGAAAAACAGTGACGTCAGAGGCATACAGCTTTTCCCGGATATAACGGAAATTTTTATGCTTATGTTTGCAGACGACATTGGGCTTATTTCTGACACTGTCATTGGTCTGCAAAGAGATTTGAACCATCTGCAGGACTATTGTAATAATTATAAGGTAAAGGTCAACATAAATAAAACAAAAATCGTAGTATTTAAAAACGGGGGACAATTATCTAAAAAGGAACACTGGTCATATAATGGGAAATCATTAGAAGTTGTTCAAAATTTCTCATATGTGGGTATCAACTTCACAAATAGAATGTCATTGTTTAAAATGGCAGAATCCGCTTCTCTCAAGGCAAAGAAAGTTGTAATGTATTTATTTTACGCATTTAATAAATTGTCATACATACCAGTTAAGACTTTCCTCAAAGTATTTGATACCAAAATACTTCCAATTATGCTCTATGGCTCGGAGATATGGGGCCTTACACCTATGAACTCTATTGAACAAGTGCAGATTTGTGCATGTAAACGCTTATTAAAAATAGGTATGGAAGCTTGCAATCTTTCAGTTTTAGGTGATACGGGTAGATACCCAGTTCACATTATGTCATCTAAAAAAGTAATTAAATACTGGATTCGAATAACTAAATTGCCACATAATAGGTACGTAAAATTATGCTACAATATGTTAATGTATTACGACAATATAGGATATACAAATTGGGTAACTTCTGTTCGTCTTAACTTATATAGTAACGGGTTTGGTCATATTTGGGAAGCTCAATGCGTAGAAAATGAAAACCTTTTTATCTATAACTATACACAGCGTACTATATATACTATAGTTATAGATACTATACTGATTTAACAATTGAGACATGTTTGATTATTGCAATATTAATGTTAAACGAATTTGTATAGCAATGATGTTCTTGTAGATAGGGCACATTATTGTTTATTTGTATCATTATTAATTTGATTTTATGATATCCCTTACACAAAATCACAATTTGTAAAATGTATAAATGTATACAACTTGTGTATGGGCCGGTGGCCCGATTATGCAATAAAATCTGAATTGAATTACTGAATAAAGTCCGCCGAAAGTGACAATCAAACTTGGCCTAGCCCTTAAGGCATTTAACATTGTTACCAAGTTTGAAAAAAACCGATTCACATTTGTGGCAGTTATTGCACGGTAACAGCAACAAACGACATTTTTTGTTAAATAAGGAGCCATAACTCCACCGAATAAAGTCTACAGAAAGTGACGATCAAACTTGGCCTAGCCCTTAAGGCATTTAACCTTGTTACCAAGTTTGAAAAAAAACGGTTCACATTTGTGGCAGTTATTGCACGGAAACAGCAACAAACGACATTTTTTGTTAAATAAGGGGCCATAACTCCACCAAATAAAGTCCGCCGAAAGTGACGATCGAACTTGGTTTAGCCCTTAAGGCATTTAACGTCGTTACCAAGTTTGACAAAAAACGGTTCACATTTGTGGCAGTTATTGCACAGAAACAGCAACAAACGACATTTTTTGTTAATTAAGGGGCCATAACTCCACCGAATAAAGCCCGCCGAAAGTGATGATCGAACTTGGCCTAGCCCTTAAGGCATTCAACGTTGTTACCATGTTTGACAAAAAATGGTTCACATTTGAGGCAGTTATTGCACGGAAACAGCAACAAACGGCATTTTTTGTTAATTAAGGGGCCATAACTCCACCGAAAGTGACGATCGAACTTGGTCTAGCCCTTAAGGCATTTAACGTCGTTACCAAGTTTGACAAAAAACGGTTCACATTTGTGGCAGTTATTGCACGGAAACAGCAACAAACGACATTTTTTGTTAATTAAGGGGCCATAACTCCACCGAATAAAGTCCGCCGAAAGTGATGATCGAACTTGGCCTAGCCCTTAAGGCATTCAACGTTGTTACCATGTTTGACAAAAAATGGTTCACATTTGTGGCAGTTATTGCACGGAAACAGCAACAAACGGCATTTTTTGTTAATTAAGGGGCCATAACTCCACCGAAAGTGACGATCGAACTTGGTCTAGCCCTTAAGGCATTTAACGTCGTTACCAAGTTTGACAAAAAACGGTTCACATTTGTGGCAGTTATTGCACGGAAACAGCAACAACCGACATTTTTTGTTAATTAAGGGGCCATAACTCCACCGAAAGTGATGATCGAACTTGGCCTAGCCCTTAAGGCATTTAACGTTGTTACCATGTTTGACAAAAAATGGTTCACATTTGTGGCAGTTATTGCACGGAAACAGCATTTTTTGTTAATTAAGGGGCCATAACTCCACCGAATAAAGTCCGCCGAAAGTGACGATCGAACTTGGCCTAGCCCTTAAGGCATTTAACCTTGTTACCAAGTTTGAAAAAAAACAGTTCACATTTGTGGCAGTTATTGCACGGAAACGGCAACAAACGACATTTTTTGTTAATTAAGGAGCCATAACTCCACCGAAAGTGATGATCGAACTTGGCCTAGCCCTTAAGGCATTTAACGTTGTTACCATGTTTGACAAAAAATGGTTCACATTTGTGGCAGTTATTGCACGGAAACGGCATTTTTTGTTAATTAAGGGGCCACAACTCCACCGAAAGTGACGATCGAACTTGGCCTAGCCCTTAAGGCATTTAACCTTGTTACCAAGTTTGAAAAAAAAACGGTTCACATTTGTGGCAGTTATTGCACGGAAACGGCAACAAACGACATTTTTTGTTAATTAAGGGGCCATAACTCCACCGAAAGTGACGATCGAACTTGGCCTAGCCCTTAAGGCATTTAACCTTGTTACCAAGTTTGAAAAAAAACGGTTCACATTTGTGGCAGTTATTGCACGGAAACGAAGTGTGACAGACAGACCGAAATTAATAACCCCCCTTTTTTTCTTTGATAAAGCGGGGGATAATAAAGGTGAACATTTGATCAACGAGCGTGAATGAACTGCAAATGAAAGGACATTTGTAATAATGTATGAAATCTAAAAACTAGAACTGAGTGAACTCACAAAAGGATACCACCGATCCAGCGCTTACAATACATATGGACGGACGGATATATTTCCAACCGGGATAATCATACTTCATGCACATCCTCAGGTTGTGTACTGCAACTGTGTAAAGTTTCAACAGAATCAGTCTAGCTGTTAAGGAGGAGTTGCGCTTACAAGACATATGGACAGACACACGGTGATTTCTATATATCCCCCAAAAACTTGTTCATGGGGTTACTTCATGCACATCCTCAGGTTGTGTACTGCAACTGTGTAAAGTTTCATCAGAATCGAACAGCCATTAAAGAGGAGTTGCGCTTACAAGACATATGAACGGACGGACAGGGTGATTCCTATATACCCCCCTTATATGTGGGGGGTATAATAATTTGAGTGATATTGGTTTAGAAGTGTTTGAAGCTAAACTTTTAAAGTACCATTAACCCCTTTTCTGATTCTGCCTGGCAGTTTTTTTTACAACGGATCAATATGGCTTGAACAAACTAGAAATATCACTGAAGGTGAAGAATACCTCCAGCTGGTGCCTGACAATATACAAGAAATTCAAGGGGCCATAACTCATAATTCCAGTGCAACACGCCGACAATATTCACAACTAGGCTTGGTATCCATCATTCTTGTGAAATTATATTGAATTCTGACCAAGGGTTGCTGAGAAATAAGTGTTCACAAGAAATGTCCACAAACGTGACTCATATACTATGTATCTGGCCATATCAACCAAATTATTTTGAAATCAGATTCAGAGTAGAACTTTAAAGTTAAGGCATTTTTCTCCCTTTCTGATGCAGCAGCAACCAAAGTTCCGTAGAGAATTTATCTCTTTAAATGAACAATTTTGGAAGAGGACCCCAAAAGAAACATTCCTATTAAGTTTGGCTGAAATAGGTCCAGTGTATAAGGAGATGTAATTTGAAGCTTAAAGTTAATTTTACCCCTTTACTAATGCCACCTGTATGCTGTCTTTCAAACAAATATGTATTGTGTTACTGAAGAAACATTTCTATATATGTATCTTGAAATCAAACTAGAACTATCACTGAAGATGATAAATACCCCCTAAACAGCACCTTGACCTACACCATAACTTAATTAGTAAAAGGGCCATATCATGCAATTGTAACCCCTATGCACATCTCCTCTTGGTATAGAAGCTTCATGTAAAATGTTATTGAATTCCACCCAGTGGTTTGTAAGAAATAGGCCGGACAAAATATGGCTTCCGACCGACAGACAGCCCGACAGTGTCTTCGAAGGGGGTATAATAAGCATTTTCATAAGACAGAATTTTAAAATAATTGTCATTTTGGCCCTTTTATGATGCAGTCTGGTTGCCATGTGTTTCAACCTATCAATATGGCTTGAACATTTTTTGTAGATGTTTAAAGATAAAAGTCAACGACGGACAGTCTGAGAGTGATCAGAATAGATCAAAAATTACTATAAGCAACTCAAAAGGGTGACGGAGACAACCTAGAAGTGATCCTACTTGCCAGCCTGCTCAAGGGGAAGACACAAAGTCTGCAATCAAACCAAGAGTCTTAACCCTTCCCCATACCCACTCAAGTCACAGAGCACTTTATAAGAGGGATCGTTTTTAATTAGCAATCTAGTCTGACATTCAAAAGTGCTCATCTGAGAAAATTAAAATTATCATATGTAGGTATTTATGAAAGACCATGTCTTTCTCAATTTAATTAATGACCGACCCTATATTACATGTAGAATAATGTAATTGTTAACCACTGGATTTTAATCAGAGTGAGCCATTACTAACCATGCTACTATGCACTGCAGTGAGATTATTTTTACGAATTCGTATCTATTTGATCTTGTGGCATTTTTGAAAAGTCTTATTATGGATAGAGCTCTATTATTTTTCTTTGTTAGAATGGTTTACAAGTGATTTCCAGCATCAAACAAGTTAACTCTCAGTTATTTTTTTATATTTTTTTTAATTAACCACTGTTATACATTAGAAAAAGAAGCCTAAAATCTTTCCTCCAAAGTGTTTTCTTCTAGCTTCCTCGTGGTCCATGATCCCTCCCGACGTTGTTATTACAATATATCTGAAAAGGTAAAATAGGAACATATAAACAAATCATACAGAATATACAACACATTTAATTAGTCGCTCCTTCACCACTTTCTTTGTTTGTTTGAATGAAAAGACATGTTCATTCCAACTTCTTATATTTGGCGGAGATGATGACGACCAACATCACAAACTCCCTCTCTTATATTCTACAGTGCTCTCAAAATTTAGAGAAGTCTTCAAGATTCATCTGATCTGTATCATAAGGAATTCCTTTACTTTTACAATTTCTTTGTGACAACACACACACACATGATGATCGCAATTATCTATAATTGATTTATTATAAGATAGTTTGTTTAATGTTTCAACAAATTCTTGATAGTCAGATTATAAGTATTGAGCACTCGTACTTTGAAAACTTAAAAATATGATTGAAACATATCATCAGGTAAGTGAACTATCGTAACACATTTACACAAAGAACAGAAACTAATAGATTTACAAAAATCAGAGTCAAAACAACTCTTCAAAGAGGCCATCTGTAGGAAGTCTCATTAAAGTTCTCCCGACACGTTAAGTGTTGTATGCTTAGCCCAAAGTTCCATGAAACTACTTTTGTATTTACCTGGTTGAGCATGTTATGTATGAGCTTCTTGCTCTTGCATATTAATATTTTTAATAAGATTGTGTTGCCTAAGTAAAAGTGTTCAGCACACTAAATAAAGTGCCCAACTTTATTCACTTTACAAATTGAGTAACACTGGCAACATTATCATTAAAACAAAATGTGTGAAAAAAGCCAAACATTAAACCATATTCTATTTTCAACTTTTATAATTTAAGCCATGAATACAGGAAATTATTAACATACTCAGTTATGTTACTACTAAAGAAATTGCGTGACAACATAATACAACCATTTGCAAGTATAAAAACATCTTCCTATAGATGTGTACTCTGAGCAGGAACTAGGATGAGAAATGAGACCAGTGCTATATGCCCCTATTATGTTTAATTCCGTTTCATAAAATACCAATTCTAATCTTACCCAAACTGTCTGGAGGGTAAAAGGTTGGTTGTCCATCTTTCTAAATCTCCAACGGCGATGTCAAAACGTGGACTGATGACTCCACACTGAAAATAATTGCAAGTATATATTAATCAATCAACCAGGTCCATAAATATTAAAGTCACAGGGATTAAGCCACCCCCACACCAAAACCATAATGTTGTACAAATTATATTGACTTGGCTCTGAACTCTTATCTAAACTGCTGATGACTGTAGACTTACAACCATCTTTCTTATTTTCCAATCTATCTCTACCATACTTTTTGGAAGTCCTTACAAGACATTATTCTTACTATTAAAAGCTTGCAAATAAGCTAACGCTAGCCTAAAGCACAATGCCATAGGATTTCAGTTTCTGCTAAGACAGCACAATGTTTTCCACTCCTTAATGAAAAAGTGGCCAGTGACAACTAAAATTTATGAAATAACTAAACTTATACAGATAGATATGAATATCCTTTTTTTTAAATAAATTTTCCTTTAAAGAGCCATACATCCATACTACAGCTCAGATGCTAAAACAAAACTGTGCACATTAAACCATGGAAATAAACATTCAAATGAAGTTTCAAAAGTCAAATAGTTTAAACCATTTCCATGATGTAAATTCTTTGCAACAGAATCTTAGAAAAAATAATAATATATTAAATGATACAGTGCTACAGATAAGCTTTTCATGTTAATTGATTATTACCTCAAATAATAATGCATCCAAATAAATTGAGCATTTAAAAAAAAAATCAATATTTCAATATCTCCTACATGATCTTTTGATTTTCATAAATCCATCTCTTTTAATAAATAAATGCTTTCCAACAGACAACTTTGAAAGGGTGTAAACAAAAATGTGGAAATTATCTCAATATGTAAGTGAAATTATAATTATTGAATAAAATGAAAACATTTTAAAAGGAAAATATGCTCATTTTTATGTGCAACTCCTGTATTTGCCAAAATGTTTTTAAAAAGTTGTCTGCTGCATTGAGCTCTTTGAACATTCAGGGTACAAAGTTAAGCTTTGGGATACAGATATGAACTAGGAATTGACGATTTCTTTTGTCTTTTTATCCCTTCCCTCTTCACATTTAAGGAGCCTGCAGCAGACTTCTTTGGAAGAATTTGGATAAATCATTTATGGGGGAAAACAGACAGTGAAACTTAGCCTTATGGAATATCTAAATAGACAAAAGTATTTGTCAACAGTATTTTCCAAATTCGTCTACTGCTGACAATTGATTATTTAAGTTCGCAATTTTTGATAAGTTACAATTTGTAGCTGTTCTTTTGCAACATATCTCACTGAAGTGTGGCCTGCCTGCCCACTATGACAAGAAAATTTATTTATTTTTAGAACTAAACAATCATGTGTAGCCTTTTTTTAGTAATTATTTCATTGAGCAATTAAAACCAACGTACTAACTTAACTATCAAATATATTTTACTTCACTTTGAAATTCGCCGTGCAACGTATCTGGAATAAATAGTCCTAAAATCTACCTTTTTGCATTTTTTTTTAATGCTGTAATCTTTTGATTTATAATGACAATAGGACTTACTAATTACTGGTATTTTTTAATTGGACTAACTTTCATTGCAATGTCTTAATTAACTGTCTAGCCGTCTAAAACGCTCATTTCCCTCTTTATAATTCAACCCAAATCAAAACGTTTTGTTGTGACTAGTACAACCAACCACTACCGGTTGGCTTATACGAAATGTATACAATATTTTTTGACATAGAAGAAAGTTGTCAATACAGTCAATATTGATTGAATTAGGTTTTGTTTTGGACATAATAATATGATATGCAAGCTAGAAAAATGAATATCCCAACAATTTAATTTGTTTTGTTCCGCACCGATTTGAAATCAATTGGGTATTTGACAATTTTAATTGAGTTTTTACGCAAATACGCTGCTTATCTGTAGCACTGATGATACGCCATTGACTTTTGAAAGAACTTAATAAATTTCATTTGATTTCTACTTTTCTTGAGCCTTTTCAAAAGTGTCTTTCCCGACATGTGTATGGGAGGGCTTTTTGAAAACCAAAACAAACTGTTTCTCCTTTTATTTCAAGCCAGCAAACTTACATGTTTGAAATAATTATTTAACAAATTATTTGTAAATTTAACTAAGATTTAATAGAGCGACATAAATACGATTTTGATTCTAAATTAAATCTTGGAATGAGGCTAACAATTGTGTCCACCCAGTTACAGACTTCTGAAATTCATAAAGTCCACCAAGCTGATTTAGGTCATCAATGGTTGCTTATAATGTATCGCAATGCGTGGTTGCTTTTTATTTCTTTACTTAAATTGTCCAGAGATGTTTTCGAACCTATTAAATTACAAATTTAATTCACAACTAAGAATTAACATTTGAATGCGAATTTTGTCACTTGACTTGCAACGTCGACTGTCCTGGAAAACATATCCCTCATCCATAATCACTGTGATTACTTAATACATATTTGCATTATTATTATATTTTCATTTAAATGGAGAATAATTTATACTGAACATGATTATGCTTTTATGCGATTTGTTCATTTTTGTGGCGATTGGTTTGGTCACAATGCTAACAAAAACAACAACAACAACGATATTTACATAGTCAGTTTTGACCATTTTCGATTAATAATAATCATGTCAGTGCTACTTTGGTACCGGATTGTTTGAGATTTGAGATTAATTGAGATATCTACAGAGTTAAATTATATAAATATTATCTTTCTTCATGTTTGGGCAGATAATAAATATCATTGTGCGTTCTATCTGCCTTGCAAAGAACTCTCATGATACTACGCAGTAGAAGGCTTCTAGAAATTACAAAAGGTTCTATAAATAGCTTGCGCGACTGGTAATAGATTGTTCTTAAATCTCAACATTATAAACGCTTTATTTTGTAGTTGTTGCAATATACGAAAGGGAAGATAAGACTGGTTTACAAAGGTTTAAATGACACGATGTCAGTGTGTACACATGTTATACACATTAGAGTGCAACCCTCTGTACGTTCTAGAGTCAATAAGCAATCAATGCTGAAATTAGTTGAAGATTGAGCATTATCATATATGCATATATTTGTATCAACTGAACAGTTTGGCAAATAGAGAAATTGTGCTTTTATAATATGAGCATTTTTTGTGTTTATTTTTGCTCTAAAAAAAATCAAAGCAGTTCAACTTTTCTAGGGAGAAAACCCTAAATGTGAAGGAACTAAACTGAACAGACCTGTTCAATATCGGATATCATTGAAACAAACACCAAACTAATGGATACTGTTTTCTCTACTTTCTATGATAATTTAGTCATTTCTAAAGAGTACAAAACATTTTATCTTAATATGGCCTAGCGACCTGGTGATGAACACATGATCAATTTTAGAACGTAACTTAAAAATAACCAAGACAACATTCTGGCAAACTAACATTATTCTACTGTCAAAAGATGCAGCTTTTCTCAAATTTACCTGCAATAGAGTGGACTATTATTGAAAATCGCAAGGCCCAACCAACCCGAGATACTGCTTGTTACTTTGCAGGATTTTCTATACGATCGCCACTACAGTGCCATTGGCCCTTTGCTTTTCTCAGGTGTCCCGTTACACACTTGCATGAATCGCAGTCTTTTTAGTGTCTTGTTACATAATTGGTGTCCAGTTACACCATTTTAGAAGTGATTTTCAATGTGCTTACTCAATACATACAAGGAAATCGGGCCATTCCCCTGGAAGCCATGTTTTTTCAATGGATTGGAATAATTTGAATAATCTTTGTAGAGGATCAGTTGCCCATGTTACAGTTGTGCCAAATTATTTTCTTACTGGGCCTGTACCATTGGGCAAGAACATTTCTTAAGTTTGAGCATTTTCTATCTCTTTATGATGCCGCAGCAGCCTACATTTTACATAGAATTAAATCCTTAGAACAATTTTGAAAGAGAATCACGCTAGGAACATTCCTGCAAGGTTTCAGAGATGTTAAAAATAAATTGTTGAGACGAAGGTGATCCATCACAATAGCTCACCCAGCATGTTATGCCGGTTTAGGTCTCATTGTTTGAAGGAGTCTTTATTTTAGCTATGTAAATGGGGGGTCGCCAGATCATTTTTTATTAAATAAATGTGTACTCCCGACAACTGGTTTCTGAGGAATTGATTGGGGTTTAACGCCGTTTTTAACAATTTCTCAGTCATATCACAGCAGCCAGTTCACCTACTCATGCATTTCCTGGTTTTCTAACACCAGTACTCCTCACAACAATCTTCCCAAGCAACTGGCTGCTTTTCCACATAGACTTAGCCCATTGATGGAAGACGAATGACGCATGTCGCATTGACTTTGGTTTCTGAGGAAAAGACAGTTCTGCATGAACCTATTACTCTTTTTTAAATAGCTAATTTGGAAAAGGACCATGTCAGGTTAATTTATGCAGTTTGAATGGAATTGATCAAGTGGTTTTGTGAATGTTGTTAGAATAATTGTTGACAGACGATGAGTTATCAGATGAGCTCCCATTGATACGTATGTGTTAAAAAGTGTTTATGATAGCTGAGAGCAGGTGTGAGTAAATGTGCACAATCATTTGTATAGATGTACATAGAGTGACATGTTTGCCCAATGTGGCCAGGTATAATTTTATATAATTTTTTTTTGTAATTTTTTTTCATACATGCCACTAGATTAAAATTTCCATTGGTTCAATGAAGTCAAACTATTGACAAAAGTAGCAGAATAAAGCTATATGAATAGGCAAGGTTCATGTCACTTACCTTGTTCAGTCTTCCTGTAAGATTTACAACAATTTTACCATTTCTGTGATCATCGACTATTTCAAATTCCCCAATGTATCCTGAAATGAATAATACCATTAGTTTAGTGTTGACATAATTTTGCTGTAGTAACATGGGTTAATATTGTCAAGACATTAAGCAAAATACATTTTTTCAAAAAAATCACTTTCTCAAGTTCCTTGAAAATAGATTTCAATCATGAATGATCCGTATAACTTGTACAAGTATATATCATCCCATGAGTGCAAGGAGCTGATTTATAACAGCATTTTCCAAAACTTTTGACAAATCCCTTTTTTTAATTTACAAAAAGGCTTAAATATGTGACAAACAGTTTGTTCATTTTATTGGAGTTTTTAATTTGTTTTCAACATCATTTCAGATCTATCACAACAGTTCACTTATTCAGATCCCTGTGTAAACAAACCATTACTAGGCTAGGAAAAATGCCTTGCCAAAGGGCACTCCACCATGACCACAGAAACTGGGAATTGATCCAAGGCAAAGCTTTTATTTGATTTTAGTACTGAATACCCCTCTTTCTGTCAATTTTGAAGCAATTTCATAGTCTGGAATAGTTGTTCAATCAAAGATTTCGCATGATATGCTCCTTTTTCATTTTGTTTTTAAAAAAATTAACCTGCATTTGCATAGTCATTCTTTTCACAAAGCCCTACCACCAGTGTCCGACAAATCCATTGCCCGGAGCCCGCGGGCTACCACAATAACTGCTCGGGCTACTGTCATTTTCAAATGAAAGCCCGGCGGGCTACCGTTTATTCCCGTGTCTGGTAGCCCGGCTTAATTACTTACACACATGTCGTGTATAAACAGTGACTGTGTGTTACATGCGAAAACCACTCGCTGTGACCATAAACAAATCAATATCAGTAGGCGGAGTTAGCCACCTGTCAGATCGAGTGGTTTCAGCCAACCGAATCGCGTCAGTAATAGTCAATTAACGTGATATATATACCCATTACGGCGGTCCAATCATTAGTGACCATTGATCCCTGGGGCTATGTGTTTATCCATGAATGATTGCAAATAACCATTGAAATTCAAATATTCCCTTTAAGGCTTAAATGTATTTTGATCCATATTTCTAGTTTCGGTATGCGATGTTTGCAAACTGGTGCAGACCGGTTCAGAAAGACGGAGAAGAAAATTGTCGCCATGCAGAAGTTAATAAAATAAATTCGATCCAAATATTAAAGACAATACAATACGACCACTTCTAGATCTTATCTTGCCGTTAATCAAATATGAAACACCTTCATAATCGACATAGTATTCGTAATATCAAAGAAAATGTTTGGGATGAAATCTATGAGAAATAAGAAATGCCCAATCACGGGGCTTTGTTTACCAAAATTAATTAGCATAACTGGCGGGGGAAAAAAATCATATGACTTAATAATTGCGATTTCATTGGAAGAAATGAGAAATTGGGTCAATGACGTTAACGACCCGACAACCCCGATGTTTACATTCAACGCTGTTTACAGATTTCAAATTCTCAGTAGGGAACTATGATTAACATTGCGCAATTATCAAAATGGCGGCTATGTTGTGAATAATACCGTAACACATGAAACAAATTTAACGCGTTTCATGTGTTACAGTATTATTCGTGTCATTGTTTTTGACAATATTTTATGATTTAACCCTTTACCTCAGTCATACAACAATTCTGCAGCAGACGACTTTGAACATATTTTGTTAAAAAATAAAAAATCTAATGGATAACCTATGACTAAGTGGAAAACATTGTGGTAAAAGGAGATATTGCTTGTTTTGATCAATTTCTTCTGTTGTCAGTATGTTTTCAAAAAGATGTCTGCTGTAGAGATGTCAGAGAGCTTCTATATGAGGGAAAGGGTTAATAACTTCATTGAACCTGATAAATTTGACTTTTGGTTAATCAAATTGAATCTTATTTAATATGTAAAACTGACACTCGTATCGTATGCCCTGTTTCGGTGAGGGACCTAAATCGGTGACCTCCAATTTGAAGAGTTTATACTACATCATTTGATTTTTTGGTCTCAAGTTTAAACATTTGTCACTAGCTTTTAAATCTTTTGTAAATATGGATAAAATACAAACATTTTATGCAGAATATTTCAAATAACCTAGTGAAAAATAATCTTGAAAAACTTTAGTACCAATTTTCTCCTATCTGTTAAGCTCCACCAAAAAGTCTCTTTTCCAAATTTCATTGAATTGGTCACTACCCTTAAATCATGTACATGGTGTGCTCTTAATATTATGTTTGTACAGAAGTAGAAAACAAAAATAAGCATAAAACACTCATTGGCATCCGCGATATTTCGGGCTACCAGCTTCCAAATCTGGTAGCCCAGTGGGCTACCAAACAATTCTGAAATTTGTCGGACACTGTACCACGCATTTAGTTGGGGAACTTTTGGAGACATTCTACAGGTCAAGTCTAGTGAATGCAATGTCACATCAAAATGTACGTGTTTAACTTTATTCTTTTCCAATTCCTAACAATTATATTTGTCAAGACTTTCTATACAAATTGCCATATCCAAACAATTTGAACTTTAGCTTGCTCGTTTTATCATGTTATTAATTTAGGAACAGACGTCTCAAACCTACTAATTTCATAAAAACACACAAAACGAGAGTAAGATCATTTGCTTTGACATTTTACACATTGCATTCACTAGATTTGAACCTTAAAACGTCGCAAAATGTTCATAACAAATTCATGGTTGGGATATGCAAAAGAAAATAGAGAGGAAAGAAAATCGGTGTTTGATTGACAACTATTATTTTGTTTAAGGTAAAGCTTACTTACCATGCTTCATCATTACTGATAGAAACTTGACAATGACTTTAGAACATGGTCTGATGAGTACTTGACGTTTGCCACGTTTTTCTGCTGTAGAGATTGCATTCAGAGCATCAGCCAAAACGTTCATCCGCACCATTTTTGCGGCTGAAAAAAGAGAAAAAGAACAAGATTATTTAACTTTACTTCTCGAGTCAATGAGTAAGTTTCAATCTTTAAAAGTGTTGTCTATAAACAATGAAGCAAAAGGGATCAACTTCGTTTAAATTCAATTTCTCCTGTTCAAAACCTGATATTCTTGCAGGACTTTCCTTCCCCAAAAAAAGGGCCCTCCGATAATAAATGACACCTTTTTATAGAAATAAAACGGAATTTGTACATGAAGACAATTTAATTCATGTGTGTATGTATATGTTAGTTGAATTCTATTAAAATCACTCCGATTATTAGTGCCGGTTTTGCATTTAGAAAACTATTTTAGTCATCCAGTCTTAGAAGATCACCTAAAGACAATCAAAATAATCCGTCAATTAAAATACGTTCTTGACAAATTACTACGGATTTAGACAGATTATTCATTTGAAAGTTTACTGGAGTGAGAACTATTGTCATTATGACTTTTTATCTTCGATGATGGCTGATTTATTTCGATCTATTTCAAAAACGCCATACCTTGTTTTGATGACTGGCGGAAAAGGAAGTTCAATCGGATCGCACGGATCTTTTGTAAAAAAAATCGCAACTTTTCACTTGTGTAAAATATAGTTAGTGTAATTTTTACACAACACCGCACACCGGAAGTAAATAAGTACTGTTGCTAACAAGGTAGTGCGACTTCGGCAATTTCTGTAACAAATTCGTGAGACACTTTAGAAGTATGCATATGCGTCTTAAACACAGGCAAACTGTATGAAGTGTTGTTCTGAAGAATGAAGTAAGTTTTGTAACTATGCATTGCAATCGTGATTAAAATATCGCACCTAAAAGCACATCAAGTTTGCAACAATAATGATACTCCTTCCTATTCGATTCGTGCAAGTATCTGTGTGTCAGTGGGGGTCGTCGAAATCCGGTATCCTCTTGAAAAAGCTTTTCTGTCAAAATGTTCACATGGGTGTTACTGCAAAAGATCAGATTGGACCAAAGCTTGATTGTTTGACTTCTAATCTCTAAAGATAAAAGTTCTATCAGAGATATCTATAGCAGGGCCTGCTCTGGGTTGAATTTTTCTTTCGCCACATTGAAATAAAGGTCGCCACTTTTAAATTTTTGGAACCACTTTTAATTTTAAGGAGCCATTCATTTTCGCCACTTTTGACAAATATTTTAGCCATTTGTTCGCCAATTTTCTTTTATTGCAAGAGAAGAAATATTTATATGCAATCTCATTAATGGGTCCACTAATTGTGTGTACTCGTCCATAATTAAATAGATTTTTCCCAATCAAAAACGACAAACTTACATTGTCATTAAAAGTCATGAAAGGCCTACGTCGATCGTCTAAACCTGCTTCAAAAAGCGTGTCGATATATTTAATGCATCTATAATTGCCAATTATCATATGTACAGCCTTTAATGTATCAATATCGCTCAGAGTTGTTGGTCAGTCGCATTAAAAGGCTGAATTAACACTTCACAACAATTAGATGTGAAATACACAAGCTGTCAAAATGATAAAAACGGGTGTCGTAAAGTGGTCATTGAATCAAATGGCACTGCATTATCTTAGATTAACGGAACCACTCACTGTATGTCGTAAACTGATACCCAAAACAGGTAAATGTTGATGATAAAAACCTTTCGCCACTTACATTCGCCACTCATGAAATAACTTCGCCACTTTAAAATAATCTTCGCATTTGGCGAAAGTGGCGAACGACAGCGCAGGCCCTGTATAGGTCTCCAGGGGTCAAAATTTTCTTGAGCCACATTTTTTTAAATCGGGAGTTCAAATTTACCAATGACAAACTTGTAGGTATTGAAAAAAACAACAAGTAAATTTAATTTTTATTACAGATCATCATGATGAAGATCATATCAACAACATAATTTGAAAATTGTTAACCAATCAATAAACTATATTATATACATTTATAACACAATAAAATAAAAGCACATTTTAATTTTTTTGGATAAAAATTTCTAAAACAATTTTTGACTATTTACAGCAGTGATATTTCAATACATAAACAATTATTATACATGTATGTTTCTTTTCCCTGCTGAATGCAAAGTGCATTTAATGATGCTACCATCGTGTTCGCCAAGTTGTTCTTGGCTGCAAAGTAAACATTTTGCAGTGACTGGAACCTCACTTTTGTTGACTGCATGTTTTCTTGCTGTAACCATACATGTAGACTGTTGAAGGGCATCTTCAGTGTTCCTGTGTTCTACAAATTTAAATATACAAATAATTATAATACTATTCTTAGGTAGAAAAAAATATCATAATTTCCGACCTATTCCCTTTGCCACAATGTTTTATACATGCTGCTTGTTGTATTTAAACATATTTTAAAAATTATCGGCAAATCGTCGCACGGAAAAACTTTAAAAATTCGGCAAGTACATCTCAGCCACACTTTTAACAATAATCATAAATAAATATGATTTGAAGAACAAATGATGAATTATAGAAATATGTAATCACCGTTTCATTTCCGTGCTCTGGCACTTTCCACATACAACCTAGTTGCAGCAGACAAATTTGATAACATCTGGGCAAAAAATATGGAAAATAAAAGAAATTACTGAAGAGGGTTAAAACATTGTAGCAAAGAAGAAAATGCTTTAATTAAAAGAGCTTCATAAAATCTTTTTATTTTTTATATATTTTAGACAATTTCCTGGTCTTTATGGATATGTTTTTTCTATTTATATACACAGTTTGATATAAAGGGAAAACACAAAAGCAAATATTTGAACAATTAGGCAATGATAATCAAAGAAAATTGAGTTTTTTTTATGCCACCCAAACCTCGGTTTTTCGGCTGAATCGGTCAAGTTTTATGCTTTCGCGTAATACAGGTATTGGCAAAGGAAAAAAAAAGAAATGCATCACAACATTAAGTTTTCTGTACAGTGTCAAATGTTCATAGAAATTATCAAACTTAATATTTATGAGTTATTCTCAGACTTTTTAACAAGTTCTATCATTTTCAACCAGTTTGACCGTATCCAAAAATAATTGCAGACAACACAGAATTGACCTATCATTTTTTGGCTATGAAGCACTTTTAGACACTTTCTTTGCCCTCAGAGATCTGTTTTTTTGTGAGAAAATTTACAGAGTATGATATAAAATGAAATCAAAATAGTAAATATTAGTATAATAAAGCAATTATTTTCAATGAAATTTCAATTTTCCTATGCTGCGGTACCCAAGCCTAGGTTTCAAGTTCAGGTTTTACTGTGTCACATGTTTAAAGAAATTACCAAACTTCATGTTTATGTATGTTTTTGGCCATTAAATGCATTCTGGTGATGGTATGTATCAGGACACTCATTTCTGCACAAACAAAGCTTTTTTTAGGCATTATGTATTTGGCTGTATATCAGTATGACATGTGTTTGGCGTAATTTAACCTTATAGTTACTATATCCATATCAACGTATCCGTTTATTTTAACCGTGAGGTTAAAAAAGTAAAGACTAAGGTCTTAAATATTTGCATTTAGCTTAATATTTAAGTTTCATATTTTTCTCACTAAGTACTTGTGGTAGGGCTTTAAAACTTGAATAGGTACATCCAATAACGTTCTCTATATTGTATGCTGAAGAGGATGAGTGTGACCTTCTTTTGGGGGGGATTTTGAGAATTGGACATAGAAAGCTTCGTCTTTTCTTGTAAGATTGATTTCAAACACATGTAATAGATAAAGTACTTCAATGTATCAAACAGGTTTAACCCTTTCCCACATAAACAAATCTGCAGCAGACGACATGGAAAACATACCAGCAAAAATATGGTAATTTAAAGAAATGATAATTATTAAATAGAGTTAATTATCAAAAGCTGTCTATTGCAGAGGCATCAGAGAGTGTCTATAATTATGTGGTAAAGGGTTAAGTGATTCTTCACATTGTTAGTTGTGGATGATGGGTGTCACAGAACTTTGGCATAAAACAATCATTACTAGGCATGTATTTTGGGGATTTTGAGAGTTACCGGTAGACACAGCTGGAAATACCCTATATATTTGGATTTTTTTTCACTTTTCTCATTCTCACAATTACATTCAGCTAAAAAACTACATATTCTAAAGGCTGGTTGTTGAACAAAAAATAAAGATGCCACATTGGAAAAGGGTGTAAAGCTGATGTTGGTGTCAATCGAAGGTGCAATTCTGAGAGGCAACATTTTTGGGCGTTTTGAACGAAATGTTATCTGTATTAATGTTGATTTAAAGAAACATATCAAGGCATAGGAAGCTAAATCGGCAGGAATTTGGTAGCAGTAAAGATCTCAATCAACATTTCTTAGTCATGCAGTCTGATTAGAACATTGCTGGTCTCTAACATGTCTATCATGTCAAATTCTATAATGTAGAATTTTACAGATCTTGATCATGAATCATATGATAACATTGGCTGTAAATGCCAGAACTTAGAAAGAGGTTTTTTTTGCAAAACTGACACTTTATTATAGTCCCTCATAATAATTTATTCCTGTCATTTGTTGTTAAATGTTTTATCTATTGTTTGAATAAATTAAAGCAATTGTACGATAGAAGAGATATAAGTCTTCTACACCAGGGAAAGGATTAAAGTATTAACACAGTTTTTGTTCATTTCAGGAATAAACCAAAAGGTGGGGTGATGGAGCGTCCCCTTACAATGAAGAGTGGGATTGCCTTGCAGTCTCATTACTCTGTTCAACATAGATCAGATATCCTGATGGAAGAACAGGTAGGGTTAAACTTTTTCCACAAACTGTTTGAAACAAAGGACTATTAACCAGCAGTGTGACAAAAGCAGTGGTCCTGTTGTCCCTGGCCAGTAACCTTTTTTGCCAGTGTGATTTTACATGTAATTATAACCAAACATTTAAGATTTTCGAACCAGTGAATTTATAAGTTTATTGCATTGACTGCGCTACCCTTTCTCACATACAGCAAATCGGCAAAAGATAACTTTGAATACACCAAAGTAAAATTATGAAAATTCTCAATGAATGAAAGTTAAAATGGATGAATTGAGTTGACAACATTGTGGCTAAAGGAAAAATTGCTTATAATAAACATTTTCTTCTTTTGCCACACTGTTTTGAAATATTGTCTGCTGCAGATTCGCTAAAATGATTCTGCAAGTAGGGAAAAAGGGCTAAAATATCACATCATATAAATGGTTAGAAATAGATGTATCTGTTGGTATTTCAAATATACATATTATTTACCGGTAGTTTGGTCTAAAGAGAATCTGGAATGTTGAATCAAGAAAATGTTTTGTTAACAGGTAAATTATATCATATACTTTTTTTAAACAGACAGAGACTGTAAGGAAAGCCCAAGAAGAGTTGAAAAAAGCACTGTCCAACTTGGAATCTGCTAAAGGAGAGGAAAGTGTAGACCAGTTCAGAGATGCTGTGCAGGAAGCTAAAGTAAAGTCAGAAAAAGCCATTATGGTGTTACAGGTGATTATCTACACATTCTCACACATTTTGTATAAATTTGAGCTGCATCAGGTGTAATAGGGGTCTTAAATGTACAACATGTATAGGAGTTTAACCAGCGGGGCTACAGTTCTAGTTTTTCATCAGAAATCAAATCTACATATCTGCTAAATGTAGGTCAACATTAACCTTTTCCCTCATACGACAATTCTGCAGCAGACGACATTGAACATATTTTGTAAAAAAGTAGAAAATCTCTATAATTGAATGGATAACCCATGACTAAAAGTGGAAAACATTGTGGCAAAAGGAGAAATTGCATGTTTTGTGCAATTTCTTCTTTTGTCACAATGTTTTCAAATAGCCGTCTGCTGCTGAGGCATCAGAAAGCGTCTATATGAGGGAAAGGGTTAAAGGCTGGGGTAGCCTGTGTTATGCCAAAGCTCACCTGTCTAAAGATAAAGTCAGAAAAAGCCATTATGGTGTTACAGGTGATTATCTACACATTCTCACACATTTTGTATAAATTTGAGCTGCATCAGGTGTAATGGGGGTCTTAAATGTACAACATGTATAGGAGTTTAACCAGCGGGGCTACAGTTCTAGTTTTTCATCAGAAATCAAATCTACATATCTTCTAAATGTAGGTCAACATTAACCTTTTCCCTCATACGACAATTCTGCAGCAGACGACATTGAACATATTTTGTAAAAAAGTAGAAAATCTCTATAATTGAATGGATAACCTATGACTAAAAGTGGAAAACATTGTGGCAAAAGGAGAAATTGCACGTTTTGTGCAATTTCTTCTTTTGTCACAATGTTTTCAAATAGCCGTCTGCTGCTGAGGCATCAGAAAGCGTCTATATGAGGGAAAGGGTTAAAGGCTGGGGTAGCCTGTGTTATGCCAAAGCTCACCTGTCTAAAGATAACACACTCACAAACACAAACAAACAGTCACTGATGAATCAAATAAATGACCCATATAGGGGCTGCACTTTGGATAAATATTAAAATTTAATAGCGGTTATATATTATGGGAAACAACTCTGAGAATTTTCATGTTACTCTAGTTGTCAATACAGAGTTACTCATCTTGACCCCTTATATTATATTGCATGCAGCCCTCTTTAGAGCAGAGTGCAAGGGTAAATAACGTCATAACGTGGAAGACAGTGGTGCAGAGGTAGAGCGTCGGCCTCTCACATCAAAGGTCCCTGGTTCGAGTCCCGTGATGAGCGGGTCCTGACTTTGGGATTTTTCCACACAATCGGCGCGAGTACTGGTTAAGTATCCAGGAAGCAGACATCGAGCGTGATTAATATAAGCTTAAAGCTTGTTTCGCAATCGATTTAAAATAAAATAAATAAGTTTAAACTAAATAACGTCATCAAACAACAATTTTAAAGGCAGTCTGTCTATAACTGTTACTGAATAAACATCAAACTGAATCCACCAACTTGGACTGTTAATGCACCCAAATATCATAACAGCGGTCATACAAAAAAGACGGATAATTTATTAAGAGCGTCTATTCAATTTTCTTTAAATTTGATATAAATTCATATAGAAGTGCTGTATAATTTTCTTTCACTAATATTCCTATAAGACCACCATGGTGGTGTAGTGGTAGAGCGTCCACCTTGGGATGCAGGAGGATAAGGGTTAGATCCCTGACCAGGTTATACCAAAGACTATAAAAATATTGTTAACGACTTTCCATCTATGGCGCTCAGGATTGTGGGGTTAGCATTTAGTCTTTCTTACTGGTGTCAGGATGAATAGACCAGAAGTAATCATAACTTACCCTGGAAATGTTGTGAAAAAAAATCAATAATTGTTGAAAACAGCATAAAACATCATGCAAAATTTTCTTACAAAATGGTTAAAAACAAATGAAATTGAGGATATGAAACAGTTAAAGTTTATTTATTATTATTTTCCGTAAATCATAATAGAAGACGACAATACTAATTCAAATTGCTTAAAACACAGATTGAACATTATCATGGTCTAGTCATTCATTTTTAAAATTGATATCTATGCCGATAGAAGTGCTTCATAACCTCACGCTATATTAATATATCTATCTTTTGATATATCGAGACATTTTTACGTTTTACACCTATAGATATATTATTTGCCACAAGTCCTTGAAATAATCCATTTCATCAAATCAAAGTTTCAAAGCTGAAAGGACATTTATCTTTATCATGCATACACAAATCCTTTAAAAGTGAAAAGATTGTTTCACTGACCAAATATTTGTTTTTTCTTAAGTAAAAACATCCATCTTGTATTTCAATATAGATATTTATGCCTTCAGAAGCGTCAGGACTGTGCAAGAAAATTTCAACTTCATTCATTCTTAAACATATGTTTCAGTCAACTAAAACATTTCTTACATTTCTAATTTATTTGAGAAATACCTTTTGAAATAATTGCGGTCAAATGATGAATATTGCTTGAATTGCAGATTTTAACAAAGGTTAACACAGAGTTGGCCTTTGCACGTGCAGAGTTAGACGAAGCCCTAGAGAAGCAGGAAGGGGACATAAATGAGGCTAGAAAGCGTGTCATGTGGTTGGAAGACAGAATGGGAATGATGTGTGGTAAAGCAAGATTAAGGGTATGTCTTGGTTGATACAGTTGATTCAATAGATCTTGCAAATTTATAATAGTAAAAGAATATCAATACGCAAACAAGTATAATATACACACTCTTTTATTGTTAAGAGTATACCTTACTTTGGAAAATCTCCTTATCTTTTCCCCCAATATAGATTACTTGATGGCTTGATGAGCATATTTTCAACTCCCACAGTAATTATAATTTTATTTTATAAATATTTTCCTTATTTTTAGCTCACCTATGCACAAAGTGAGCTATTGTGATCACATTTTGTCCGGCGTCCATCCGTCATGCGTCGTCATAATTTGAGCTTGTTAACACTCTACAGGCTACATTTTGCATCCAATCTTCAAGAAAGTTTATCAGAACATTCATCTCCATCAAATCTTGGACAAGTTCGAAACTGGGCCATATGAGGTCAAAAACTAGGTCACTAGGTCAAACTGAAGGGAAAGCTTGTTAACACTCTGGAGGCCACATGTTCAACTTAAGTATGTTGAAACTTGATCAGAATGATTGTCTTGATGATATGTAGGTCAAGTTCGAACATGGGTCATGTCTGGTCAAAAAGTAGGTCACTAGGTCAAATTGAAGGAAAATCTTGTTAACACTCCAGAGGCTGCAAATCTTGCTTCAGCAGTTTGAAATTTTGTCAGAATGTTTGTCTCAAAAATATCTAGGTCAAGTTCGAATATGGGTCGTATTGGGAAAGAAACTAGGTCAATAGGCCAAATTGAAGGGAAATCTGTTAACACTGTAGAAGCCGCAATTTTTGCTTCAGCAGCTTCAAATTTTGAGCTAAATGAAATCTAGGCCAAGTTCGAATATCGGTCATGCTGGGTCAAAAACTAGGTCACTAGACCAAATTGAAGGAAAATCTTGTTAACACTTTGCATGTCGCATATTTTGCTTAAGCAGCTTTAAATTTGGTCAGAGTGTTTGTCTAAATGATATCTAGGCCAAGTTTAAATATGGGTCATGCTGGGTTTAAAACTAGGTCACTAGGCCAAATTGACGGGTAATCTTGTTAACACTCTGGATAATGCATTTTTAACTTGAGCATGATGAAACTTTATCAGAATGTTTTTCTTGATGATATGTAAGTCAAGTTCGATCATAATGGTTATGGTTCATAAAATAAGTCACTAGGTCAAATTGAAGGAAAATTTTGTTAACATTCTAGGGGCCGCATTTTTTGCTACATCAGCTTGGCATTTGATAAGAATGTTTATCTAAATGATATCTAAGCCAAGTTTGAATATGGGTCATGTAGTGTCAAAGAGTAGGTCACTAGGCCAAATTGAAGGAAAATCTTGTTAACACTTTGGATGCCGCATTTTTTGCTTCAGCAGCTTGAAATTTGGTCAGAATGTTTGTCTGAATTATATCTAGGTCAAGTTCGAATATGGGTCATATTGGGTCAGAAACAAGGTCAATAAAGGAAAATATTGTTCAAACTCCGGAGGCCGCATTTTTAGCTCGACTTTTGTCATGACCCTGGCGGCGGCGTCCGGTTAAGGTTTTTATGTTGGCGGCGTCGGCATGGTTGTCCGGTTAAGGTTTTTTGGTGGCGGCGGCGTGGTCGTCCGGTTAAGGTTTTTTGTTCAGCTCAGCTTTTTTTCTGTTTTCTCCCTATCAGTCGAGCGTCTGTGCCGTATGCGGTGCTCTTGTTACTTTGAGCAAGTTGAAAATTTGTCAGAATGTTGTTTTGATGATATCTAGTCCATGTTGGAATATGGGTCATATCAAGTAAAAAAATATAGATCACTTGGCCAAATAAAGGAAAATCTTGTTAACAATGTGGAGGTTGCAGTCAGAATAATTGTCTTGATGTGTTTTGCATTACAGTACATTGTTTTATTAAGGTGAGCGATCCAGGGCCCTCTTGTTACGTAGATGTTTTCAAATTTGTCTGTTGGGAAAGGGTTAAAAACATGAGATAGGTCCCTTACACTATCTAAGACTCTATTCATTCCCTTTACAGGGTCAGGTTTACCAGAAGCCAAAGAGTAAATCTTTTCACCGTTCCCCTGATAGATCTGCATTTAGATCCAGACTAGGAAGTGACAGTGATAGCGACAAAGGTAGCAGCGAAGGCTCTCCCGGGGGAGTTCCACAACGAATGGGTAGAAATCAATCAATGGAGTTTAAATCTGATACCACTAGACGTCCCAATGTGTTTACTCCAAGTGACTCTGGATCGGAATATCAGGGATACCCACAACAGGGGAGAATGGGCATGGCCGATACACCCTCATCAGGTAGTCTTCTTTTTCAACATTTATATTTGGGTCATGTCACAGATGAAACGACTTTGGGAACTTTGCGACAACAGAAGATTCAGATGACCCTGTGTCTTATTGAGATTTGCAATCAAGTTGTACAAAAATACTTGAGTTATCTATAGAATGGTAAGACCAGTATAAATGTATGCAATTTCATCATGATTATCATTAATTTCATACCCTTCTAAGATGTTAGGGTTTTATTTTGCTCTTAATTATGTAGTAACTTGTTAGCTGTTTAACCTGGCTTAACCTTTCATTGACGCACACCAATTAAAACAAAATATTTGTTTTACCTACCAAGTTTAGCCAGTCCAAACAGTGGTTAAGGAGGAGGTATACATCACTTGAAGAAATTGTTGATCTAAACAGTGGCCACCTTCGCCAGAAAAGTGACTGCAATGGCTCATTCCACAAATGTGGTCATGACAAAAAAGGAGAAATTGCTCATTATGAGTTACAATATGAACAAAAATGTGTAGAGGGCTACAAAAGGTACATTCGAGTGAATTTATTTCGTAAGTGGACCAGTGCTTATTAGTATGAGATGTCTTTTAAGGATTTTTATATTTACAACTCTGGTGCATGAAAAGAGGTTAAGAAATATTCTTGTTAAAATATTCTAAAAGTTGGCCTGTGGTTTAGATGTCATTTAACCCCTCCCCACAAACAACAACTCTTCAGCACAAAACTTTACAAACATCCGAGCAAAAATCACTTTAAAAAAAGTTTAAATGAAACAAGAAACCACTGAAGACGGTAAGGCCGGATTGTCGGCAATTTGACCTTGAAAATCGACAAACCAAGGTCAGTGTCCGACAAATTTCAGAATTGTTTGGTAGCCCACTGGGCTACCAGATTTGGAAGCTGGTAGCCCGAAATATCGCGGATGCCAATGAGTGATTGGTATTTTGATGATATCTTGGCTAAGGTCAAATATTAGTCATGTCTTGTCAAAAACAAGGTCACTAGGCAAAATTGAAGGTAAATCTTGTTATGTTAACACTCTGGAATCCGTATTTTTTTTAACTTGAGCATGTTGAAATTTTGAACAAATGTCTTGGTGTTATCCAGGCTTAGTTTGCATATGGGTCATGTCGGATCAAAACAAGGTCACAAGGCCAAATTGAAGGGGAATCTTGTTAACACTATTGTCATTGACAATATGGTTGGCATAACTCAAGTGCTGCGATCCAGGGTCATCACAGCTTTCTTGTTATCCATTATTATCAGGGTATTGATCACAATTTGTATTTCTACACCTTTAGGATGATTATTTGCATCCAATTAATCATACATGGATTATTGTCCTTGACATCAAGCATTTGTAGAAGTATCAAGACTTTCTCTTGTCTGATATCATAAAATATTCTTTATCATAAATATTTCAGGTGTTGAATCTTTGCTAAGAGAGCAACAGAAGATGCAACAGATGGGAATGAAGGGGCATGGTTTGGATGACAGTGACTCGGAATCTGAAGATGGGATGCCACACATGCTGGACCTACCCCCTGGTCTCCAAGGGATGCCTGGTATGCCTTCATTTGGGGCTCCAACATTGAAACCAGCTTTGAAAAAGCCGGGATCAGAAACTGGATCTGAAGCAGATTATCCCACACAGACTTCTCCAACATTACCACAGTCTCAAACAGGCTCCCAAGTAACTCACAGTGTTAGATATGAAGATGAGGTAAGTGGTGTCTTCTAGTAAAATTTTCCCCTTTCAGACTTGCTGAGGCATTTAGTCATATCTGCAGCAGATGACTATTTAAAACATTGTGGCTGAATGAGAAATTGTTCATCGTGAGCAAATTTTTATTTTGCCACATTCGTTTATTTCTTTCACACATACAGATGCTTTTCTATTTCTCTGAAATATACAACTATTGAAAATATTGCCACAAACTCCATTTCCATTTCCATAATGTTTTCCACTTTTTATTTTATACGTGCACTTATTGAGACTTTCCATGCTCTTGTCTTGATGTTTTTCAAAGGTCTCTGTTGCAGATTTGGTGTATGTGGGAAAAGGTTAAACACTCTTCAAAACTAGTATTTTCATTCTGACATAGATATTTTCCATATATTTGGCCAGATGTTTTCAAAGTCATTTGTTGCAGATTATTTTCTATTTTGGAAAAGATTAATTGTTTTGTAAATGTTGTTTATTTCAGTCACCTGCTTTGAAAATATTTAAGCATTAAAATGTAGCCTAATGTATATTTCTCCAGCTTTTACAATGTTTTTTAAAGTTGTTTGCTGCAGAGGCATCAACAGTTAAAATGTCAGGGAATTGTTAAATTCTTTTTCAACATTGGTTCAGTCATAGCACTGATTTTCTTATTTCAATCCAAAAATTTGAGTGTCTTTTAACAGCACTCCTTTCAAAAGTCTCCCCTGCCACAATATGATCTTAATCTAAGGGTAGTTAGTATGATTTCTTGATTAGCCTACGTTCTTTCTGCAATAGTTATCAACTCAAATTTTGCTTAATTCTTCAGGTTCATACAGAGTCAGCTGAACGCAGTGGGGAAGTTTCTGATAATGAAGATGAGACTCCAAAGACGTTAGAAGACAAGAAAACAATAGGGGCACAGGAAAATGAATCTGGTGAGACAATGAAAGATAAATCTGATGACAATGAGGAAGAAGAAGAAGAAGATGATGGCGAATCTGTAAGGGACAGGAATCTAGACCGAGAGAAAAGTGACATCTCTGAAAGTAGTCGAAGTTATCTTAGTGAGAGTACACAGACTCAACCAGGTAATTTAGTGTTTGGCCTGCCTGTACGCCAGGGTTAAACTGAATGTAAATCATTTGGCCTGCCTGTAAACCAGGGTTAACCCTATGATAGGTTCCTTTGCCTGCCTGTAAACCAGGGTTAACCCTATGATAGGTTCCTTTGCCTGCCTGTAAGCCAGGGTTAACCCTATGATAAGTTCCTTGGCCTGTCTGTAAGCCAGGGTGAACCCTAAGTTAAGTTCCATGGCTTGCCTGTAAGCCAGGGTAAGCCTAAAGTTAAATTATTTTGCCTGCCTGTAAGCCAGGGTTAACATTAAGTTAAGTTCCTTGGCCTGCCGTTAAGCCAGGGTTAACCTGAACGTAAAGTCCTTGAACTGCCTGTAAGCTAGGGTTAAACTTCAGTTAAATTCCCTGACCTACCTTTAAGCTAGGGTTTACCTTAAGTTAAGTTAAATTCATAGACCTACCTGTAAGCCAGGGTTAACCTGAACTTAAATTTCTTGACCTACCTGTAAGCCAGACTTCCTTGGCCTGCCTGTAAACCAGGTTTTACCTTAAGTTAAGTTCTTTGGCCTGTTTGTAAGTCAGGGTTAACCATAAGTTATGATCCTTGGCCTGCCTGTAAGCCATGATTAACCTTAAGTTATGTTCCTTGACCTACCTGTAAGCCAGGCTTAACCAAAAGTTGTTCCTTGGCCTGCCTGTAAACCAGGTTTAATCTTAAGTTATGTTCCTTGACCTACCTGTAAGCCAGGCTTTACCTTAAGTTAAGTTCCTTGACTTGCCTGTAAGCCAGGTTTAACCTTAATTTATTTGACCCGCCTGTAAGTCAGGGTTAACTGTAAATTATGTTCCTTAGCCTGTCTGTAAGCCAGGGTTAACCTGAATTTAAGTTATTTAACCTGCCTGTAAGTCAGGGTAAACCATAAGTTAAGTTCTTTGGCCTGCCTGTAAGCCAGGATTAACCTTAAGTTATG
This sequence comes from Serripes groenlandicus, assembly GCA_031761405.1. NCBI lineage: Eukaryota > Metazoa > Mollusca > Bivalvia > Cardiida > Cardiidae > Serripes > Serripes groenlandicus. The sequence continues at coordinate 41,105,974 of JASEVX010000004.1, forward strand.
TTCCTTGGCCTGCCTGTAAGCCGTAATTAAGTTAAATTCCTAAGCTTTTGCTTTTTTAGCTCAATTAAGCATGAAGTGCTCAAGGTGAGTTATTGTGATCGCCTTTTGTCAGCGTCCGTCAACATCCTCTCCTCAGTAACCAGTGGGTCAATTGAGATGAAACTTCACAGAAAGCATCTCTCAATGACCTCACCAGAATTCCTTCAAATCCATGCAGAATTCTGGTTTCCATGGCAACAAAACGAAAAATACTTTAAAATTGTTCTTCTCCAAAACTGGTTGGCTGATTTTCAAATAATGTTGTTATAATGTTCCTTGGATGACCCTCTTTCAGACTCCTTCGAGCCATGTTGATTGGTATAAAACGTGGGCACCAGGAGGCAGGGCTATTTTGCCTTATATGGTTATATTGAAAATTTAAAAAATCTTTTCCTCCGAAAGTGTTGGGCAGATTTTCAAATAATGTTGAAGAAATGTTACTAGAGTGACCTTCTATCAGAATCCCTCAAGCCATGTTGATTGTTCAAAAACTATGGCCGCCAGGGAGCGGGGCTATTTTGCCACTAATATGGCTATAGTGAAAACTTTTGCTGAAATGTTCCTTGCGTGACACTACTAGATTCCTTCAAGCCATGGTAATTGGTCAAAAACATGGCCACCAGGGGGCTGGGCTGTTTGGACTTTTAATTTTTTCCTAATGGCAGTGGAACGATACTGGCCCTCTTGGGCCTCTTGTATTAGCTTGGCCACACAATGAGTTAATGTGGTTGACTGTGTGGTTGGCATGACTAATCACATTGCATAAATCATGGCCCTCTTGTCTTAGTTTTTATGCCCCCCCGGAATCTCCGATTCGGGGGGCATATAGTTTTTGGCCTGTCTGTTGGTCTGCACGTCTGTCTGTCTGTCTGTCTGCACAAAAAAAACTTTAACCTTGACCACTACTTTTGAACCATAACAGGTACGGCTACCATATTTCACATGTGTATTCCTTGTGACATGACCTTTCTGTCAGTACCAAAATTTTTGACCTTGCGACCTTGACCTTTGACCTAGATGTAATTTTTGGCCTGTCTGCACGAAAAAAACTTTAACCTTGACCACTACTTTTGAACCATAACAGGTACGGCTACCATATTTCACATGTGTATTCCTTGTGACATTACCTTTCTGTCAGTACCAAAATGTTTGACCTTGCGACCTTGACCTTTGACCTAGATGTTGCCATTCTCGAAAAAAACTTTAACCTTGGCCATTACTTTTGAACCATAACAGGTACGGCTACCATATTTCACATGTGTATTCCTTGTGACATGACCTTTCTGTCAGTACCAACATTTTTGACCTTGCGACCTTGACCTTTGACCTAGATGTAGTTTTTGGCCTGTCTGCACGAAAAAAACTTTAACCTTGACCACTACTTTTGAACCATAACAGGTACGGCTACCATATTTCACATGTGTATTCCTTGTGACATTACCTTTCTGTCAGTACCAAAATGTTTGACCTTGCGACCTTGACCTTTGACCTAGATGTTGCCATTCTCGAAAAAAACTTTAACCTTGGCCATTACTTTTGAACCATAACAGGTACGGCTACCATATTTCACATGTGTATTCCTTGTGACATGACCTTTCTGTCAGTACCAACATTTTTGACCTTGCGACCTTGACCACCTTTGACCTAGATGTTGCCATTCTCGAAAAAAACTTTAACCTTGGCCATTACTTTTGAACCATAACAGGTACGGCTACCATATTTCACATGTGTATTCCTTGTGACATGACCTTTCTGTCAGTACCAACATTTTTGACCTTGCGACCTTGACCTTTGACCTAGATGTTGCCATTCTCGAAAAAAACTTTAACCTTGGCCATTACTTTTGAACCATAACAGATACGGCTACCATATTTCACATGTGTATTCCTTGTGACATGACCTTTCTGTCAGTACCAACATTTTTGACCTTGCGACCTTGACCTTTGACCTAGATGTTGCCATTCTCATTTTTTTTTTTAACCTTCCCCACTTCTTTTGAACCATAACAGGTAAGGCTACCATATTTCACATGTGTATACCTTGTGACATGACCTTTCTGTCAGTACCAAAATTTTTCACCTTGCGACCTTGACCTTTGACCTAGATGTTGCCATTCTCGAAAAAAACTTTAACCTTGACCACTACTTTTGAACCATAACAGGTACGGCTACCATATTTCACATGTGTATTCCTTGTGACATGACCTTTCTGTCAGTACCAACATTTTTGACCTGGCGACCTTGACCTTTGACCTAGATGTTGCCATTGGGGGGCATCAGTGTTTCACAAACACATCTTGTTATTCATGTTGTTAACCTTGAAGTAAATTTCAAAACAACTTAAATCAATCACTGCACACTATGCCGTATCCTGCACCAGGTATGGTTAACCCTACCCACATACAACAAATCTGCAGAGGACAAAATCCACTTGTTGAATTCCAACATAATTTGGTTAAAATGTTCCTTGGCTGACCTTCTACAAATATTGGTCAAACCATATTGATTGGTTGAAAACCATGGTAGCTAGCTGGCATCAGAAAAAAGGCAAAATGACAAAACTTAAATATACTGAAAGTGCTTGTCGAATTTCAAGATAAAGTGGTAGAAAGGTTAACTTTGAGTCCCTTTAAACAAGTTGCTTATGTCATATTGATCGGCTGAAAGACATGGCAACCTGGTGGCATCAGAAAAGGGTAAAAATTATTTTTTATTTTATTTATTTCAAATTACTTCTCCCAATCCACAGGACCAATTTCAACTTAACTTCATACAAATGGTTGGTTTGTGGTCCTCTTTCAAACAACATCTCCTAAACCATAGGACCGATTACAACTATTGTCACAGGAATCTTTCATAAGTGGTCCTCTTTCGAATTGTTCAAATATTTAATGCTTTATAGTAAATATCTTTTACTGATAAGCTGTTGCATTTTTACAGTGTCCACTCCTTACAAACTTTCCCCAAGATTAGCAGTTACACATTTGCTACTACACTATCACTCAGGTGATCGATATAGGGCCATTTAGGCAAACTTATTTGTCCAATCAAATAACTTGATAAAACCAGCATTTTGTTTTATAGAATCAGAACACCGGACACTCATCGCTTCCCTATCTCTTTATATGGGTTATCTTACCTGTTTAATAACATACCATTTTGTAAGCGACAATTTGATAAGCTAACACGCAGGTCAGTATGAGTCAACATGTTGAAAAACATTGACACCAGGGGGCATTTTCATTAAATGTATAGAGTACATTGGAAATGTTTTTAAAGTTCTTTAAAAGGAGGTGAGCGATATAGGTCTATCATGGACCTCTTTTATTCATGATATTTCAGAAAAAGAAGTAACTTTCCTGACAGAAGTATCCATGGCCAAAAGTGTTACCATTAAAGTACCAAATAGAGGTATGTCATCATGATTTTCTTTTATTTACCTCAAAGAATGAGAATATTCTACCGATTCCTGCATAGGGTTATCCTTTTCCCACATACGACAATTCTGCAGCAGACGACTTTGAACATGTTTTTTCAAAATATAGAAAATCTCTATAATTGAATGGATAACCTATGACTAAAAGTGGAAAACATTGTGGCAAAAGGAGAAAGGTTGCAAAGATGTAAATTGGAAACAAAGCATTTCCTAAAACGTAACACTTTCCCTCATATAGACGCTTTCTGACGCCTCTGCAGCAGACGGCTTTTTGAAAACATAGTGTCAAAAGAAGAAATTGCACAAAACGTGCAATTTCTCCTTTTGCCACAATGTTTTCCACTTTTCTTCATAGGTTATCCATTCAATTATGGAGATTTTCTATGTTTTGACAATATACCTTCAAAGTCGTCTGCTGCAGAATTTCCGTATGAGGGAAAGGGTTAATGTCACACTAAAACCCAATGTTGGGTTAATCATGTCATGTTTGATATGAGTTTATCATGTCATGTTGGATATGAATGTATCATGTCATGTTTGATATGAGTTTATCATGTCATGTTTGATATGAGTTTATCATGTCATGTTGGATATGAGTTTATCATGTCATGTTTTATATGTGTTTATCATGTCATGTTTGATATTAGTTTATCATGTCATGTTTGATATGAGGTTTATCATGTCATGTTGTATATGAGTTTAACATGTCATGTTTTATATGTGTTTATCATGTCATGTTTTATATGAGTTTATCATGTCATGTTTGATATGAGTTTATCATGATATATTTCATGACAACATCCTCTAACATTGATTCACCAATCAAACATCCCTTTATTCAATTAGGAAGGAGGCGTGTCACATTTCGTGATGACAGTAAGTGAAGATAATGTGTGTGCTGATGAAATTGTCATGCTTGTGTTTTACTTATGCTTAAGTTAAAAGTTATCTTTGTACACTGTTTGTAGTGCTCTCTGAAACATCAAGTTGACAGCAATGCGAAAAAAAGAATTTGTTTGTTTTTAGCAAATTCTACTTTTACCATAATTCTCTTCAAAAGTCTTCCGTTGTAATTGGTGTCAAAGTTTGCCTGTTTCAGTTAAAGAGTTAGCATGTAACAAACATTGTGGGTCTCTAGTCGCCCCTTTTCTCACATACAACAAATCTGCAGCAGGCGACTTTGAAAACACAAAAAGATGGGAAATCTCTGTAAATGAAAGCATGATTATTGAAAACATGGCGGCAAAAGGAGAAATTGCTTATTATGAGCAATTTCTCCTATTACCACAATGTTTTCAAAAGAATTCTTCTGCAGATGTGTTAAAATGTGTCTATATGTGGGAAAGGGTTAATAACTTACTGTTGTTTGATCTTTGTTCCTAATTGAAATGTTAACTCAATTGTGTACAGAAGAATGTTTGCTACATTTATTCAATAATTTTAAAAGAACAAGGCAACTATATATTGATAGGCAGGTTTATCCTGGTATCCATTTACAGCTTTGAAATTGAAATAATTAGATCTGTATCTCATTTGTAAGATCTATATATAAATAAGGAATACAACTTTTGATAAAAAAGTTATTTAAGATCCAATATTTTCAAAAGTCTCAACAGAAGTCACAAAAGGAAGTTAATTCTAGAAAACATTAAATGTCATGCAATGTCTGCCTTTCCCATAATATTGTATAAGACATCTGTTACAGAGTCTTCAAATGTGTTTTTATCAGATAAAGGATTAGTTAAAAGTAAATTGTTCTGTATCATAGATATACCCAAGAACCAAACATAATTAAAGATGTATTTTGTGAAGTGTTTAGGTATATCTGCGTAAAGGCTGATCTACAGCGAAATAATTCCTCAAAATACCTACATATTTGCCTTCACGAGACTGCATTGAATATGTGACAATGAGGTTAAATTCATGTATGTGGAAAACCAGTTTTGACCCAGCCTGATTGTATGCAAAAAGACGGGAACTGTCTTCGCGGAGTGATTTCTTTCTTGCAGTATACATGACCTCCAATTTTGTTATTAGTTTAAAGCTTAGAGGAAATTCTTTTCAATGATATATTGTGTTCTACCTGTAACCATTGTAGAAAATTTGACAATTGTTGTTTGAAATGGAGATAAAGAAGAAATCTAATAGCTAATCTTTAACCTATAGTAAGACTTGAATGCTCTGTTAGACTCATGTTTATCCCTTTATAATTCGGCAGTAGACGATTTTAAACATAATTTATCAAATAATAGAAAATCTCTATAATTGAATGGATAACCTATGACTAAAAGTGGAAAACATTATGGCAAAAGGGGAAATTGCTCGTTTTGAGCAATTTCTTCTTTTGTCACTATGTTTTCAAAAAGCTGTCTGCTGCAGAGGCGTCAGAAAGCATCTATATGAGGGGAAGAGTTTTACAGATCATTGACAGGTCATCTGTGTGGATGTTTAATACTAACCTTTGTCATGCTGAATTGTGTTGTGGACTGTAAGAACCAAGTACAGAGTTGGTTTTGATAATTTTGAAAATTGGTAATCTGATAAATAGCTGTAACATTGTCCACACATGTAAATAACTGCATGTTAATATACTAAAATGAAATTTGTTATAATGTATTCTGCTGTGTACTGTTTACACAATTTGTATTATCCAAACTAAATTTCATATATAAATTGCTTTTAAGATCAATTACGGTAACTGCTTTTAAGATCAACTATGGTAACCTGAAGGCTTAAGGTATTCTATTTGGATCAAACTCTGTGACAGTTGTAAATGTTTAGCTTCAAATGATATTTCTTCCTAAACCACTTTGCCAATTTCGACCCAAACAGGAATGTGCCTTTAATGGTCATCTTTCATATTTGTTCATAGATTTCAGGTCTATGTATAACTTCGCAATGTTCCTTAGGTTACCATCTAAATAATTTGTTCAAGCTATTTTTATTGGTTGCAAAATTAGCTGCCAAGCATCATCAGAAAAGGGTTAAAACTACAAAACTTTATAAGTCTTTTTTATCTGAAACTGCTGCTTATTTCAAAATAAATTGACAGAAATGTTCCTTATTTGACCCTCCTCAAAATCGCTTAATCCATATTTATTTGTCAAAACACATGGTATCCAGGGAATCAGGGTAGCTATCATTGTTAGCTCGCCTATTCGAAGAAATAGGGGAGCTTATGTTATCACCCCGGCGTTGGCGTTGGCGTTGGCGTTGGCGTTGGTGTTGGCGTTGGCGTCCGCGTTGCCAGCTTGGTCAAACCTTTGCGTGCAAGGCCTTTTCTCAGACACTGTGTATGCTGTTGCTTTGAAACTTCACACACTTATTCAGGATCATTAGGGGACCTTGTATGTCAAGTCCCATAACTCTGGAATGGATTTTTATGTCAAAAATACATTACCAGTCATTTAATACCTGATATATAATCTCTACACCCTTAATTCATCCAGAAAAAGAACTCGCCTTGCGTATTCCTCACGTATATGTGATATACACGGTTGCCCGTAATAGAGGGCAAGCACGTGATATCTTGCCACTTTTAATTTCTGGATACACCAGCTAGACAGCTAAGAATTTACACATTATTTTCTAATTATTCTTTTCTTGGCTTTTTAAGGCTTATTGCCTTATTTAGTTGTTCATTCAGTTAGGAAACTGCATTAACAGATATTCAACTGCATTTAAAGTTAAATTATTGTTGTAATTGCTTGTTTTTGTAGGCGACAGCTAGCTGAAAAGCGACGTTGAGGTGGTTACCCCACCCATTATTTTCAGTTAATGTCTTCGGGTGCGGAACGTAATTGAGTTCAAGACTTAAAGTTAAACGATGAGTTCCCAATCCCGTTATAGATTATACTTATGATGTTTGTTGTACTTACATGTAATTATAACATAGACAAAAATTTTGTTTATAGATTATATACGTTCCGGGTTGTCACTCGGGTAGAAAAATAAAAAGTAGAAAAAAATTTTAATTTTTTTTTTTGGTTTTATTGTTGTGTTCTTTTCGTATATATTTGTATCATAAATATGTCACTTAGAGGTGAACGGAGGCGTGGCTCGTGTGGTCATGCTGTGGACGCATGGGACACACATCCGAACTGTGTGGTTTGCTCAAAGGGCACACAGCTTTCACCGTGCGAGTACTGCTCTTCTTGGACTGTTTCTATTTGGAAACGGGCTGGGAAGGGTAAGACTAGCAAAAGCAGGAAGGGTAAGAGTGCCCCTAAAAAAGGCGTCTCTGATATCTTCGAGTGAAGCGGAGTTCGAGGGGTTCTCCCAATCGGACTCCGCGACCGTGTTGAGTGGTTCAAAGGTTAAGGCTGTACCTTCTCCACTTAACACAAACGCACCTCCTAGTCTAGCTAGAGACGAAGAGGAGCGTGTTAAGGTAGCTTTGGATGCGCGTTGTCTGTCGGGAAACTAAAGCCTTCGGGCCTGATACCGTATAGAAACAAGGTAGAGAGTGCTCAAAGAGATAGGAAGGCCGGTAGGGTCGCTGGAGTCATCTACACTTGAACCGCATTATCTGTCGCCTGGTGTTGCTTAACCAACACCACACTCTGAGCTACAGCAGTCTTCGGACGGCTGCAGAGTGCCGGATTACAATGTCTGCGGACAAAGTTTTCCGGAGACTTATGGTAGAACAGCCTCACAACTGCCTATCCCTAGTCAACCGGGTTTTGCTGGTGCTGGAAAGCAAAACCCATATGCCGTGGCGCGACAGGTCCCCGGGCAACCGGAGCGTCATCTAGCGATGACGCGACCTGTCACCGGTCAGTCATTTAGCCATGACACGACCGGGCCAGTCAGTCAATTTGCCATGACTAGACAAGGTAGTCATTCACTTAGCGGTGAAATGACAGGGCTGCAGTCGAATAGCTACGACGCGGCCAGGCAGACGGTCACTCATTTAAATATGACGCGACCAGGCAGACACTCATTTCACTATGACGTGGCTAGCCAATCAGTCTCGCATGTAGCCATGTCTAGACAAGGTAAACAGGCAGACACTCATTTCACGATGACGTGGCTAGCCAATCAGTCTCGCATGTAGCCATGTCTAGACAATGTGTGGATCAATCATTTAACTATGATACGACCAACCTACCGGTCACGCAGGTGAACATGACGCGGCAAGGAGATAGTCAATCATTTGGTAATGACGCGGCTAGTCTACCTGTCGGTTATGAAAACATCGCACGACCAGGCAGTCCGTCATTTGGCAATGAAGCGGCTAGCCAGCCAGTCGCTTATGTAAACATGGCGCGACCAGCCAATCGGTCACGCATGTGAATATGACACGATCAGGCAGTAGTCAGTCATTTGGTAATGATATGGCTAGCTTGCCTGTCGGTTATGTAAACAGCGCACGACCAGGCAGTCTATCATTTGGCAATGACACGACTAACCAGCCAGTCGCTTATGTTAACATGGCGCGACCGGGCACGGGCTCTGTACTGGCTGACCGAATTGATACTATTATCATTCTATCTCAGGTCAACAACAGAGTGGTGTTATGAATATTCAGAGTAGGTTAGCACCGAACTCTAATATTCAGCCGTATAGCTCCGAGTACGGGAATTACCGGTCGGAGAAATCCTTCCGTTCCCCAAAGGGAACTGTGCACTTCATTAAAGAGTGCCGGATTACGATGTCTGCGGACAAAGTTTTCCGGAGACTTTCGGTAGAGCAGCCTCACAACTGCCTATCCCTAGTCAACCGGGTTTTACTGGTGCTGGAAAGCAAGACCCATATGCCATATGCCGTGGCGCGACAGGTCCCCGGGCAACCGGGGCGTCTTCTAGCGATGACGCGACCTGTCACCGGTCAGTCATGTAGCCATGACACGACCGGGCCAGTCAGTCAATTTTGCCATGACTAGACAAGGTAGTCATTCACTTAGCGGTGATATGACAGGGCTGCAATCGAATAGCTACGACGCGGCCAGGCAAACGGTCACTCATTTAAATATGACGCTACCAGGCAGTCACTCATTTCACGATGACGTGGCTAGCTAATCAGTCACGCATGTAGCCATGTCGAGACAAGGTTTGGATCAATCATTTAACTATGATACGACCAACCAACCAGTCACGCAGGTGAACATGACGCGGCAGGGAGATAGTCAGTCATTTGGTAATGACGGGGCTAGGCTACCTGTAGGTTATGAAAACATCTCACGACCAGCCAGTCGGTCATTTGTTAATGACGCAACTAGCCAGCCAATTGCTTAGGCAAACATGGCGCGTCCAGGCACGAGCTCTGTACTGAGTGACCGGATTGATACAAATTATCATTCCATAACAGGTCAACAACAGAGTGGGTGCACGAATAATCAGAGTATAGGTTACGGACCGACCTCTATTATTCACCCGTCTGGCTCCGGGTATGGGAATTTTCGTGCAGAGAGATCCTTTCAATCCCCAAGGGAACTGTGTACATCTCTAAGATAACACTTTTCCCCAATTACCTTCCACCGGTCCATTCAATGGAACCGGTCGGAAATAGACGGGATTTCCAAACCTACCGAGAGCATCAAAAACCCAATGTTTTTTGGGATATCGAGGCATTCGGAGGGACATCTATTTAATAGACAGTCCTTGGAAAGGCAATCCCTGGAACAGAATACGTTAGCGCATTCTGATAAAGGGAGGGCTAAGCCGTCCCACAAAGGGGGAGAACCTCTCTATGGTCATCCCATTACCAAGGGGCTAAGAATCGGCAGCCTTCTAAATAAAGCACAACCCCTAGGCCTCAACCCTGGGGATGCGCACCTTTCTATGATCGTCCCAAGGCCGGAGATTACAGTCGGGTCCGCCTGTTGTTTTCATAGAGGAATGGGAAAGTGTCACAGAGGATCATTGGATCTTATCTGTGATACAGGAAGGGTATCCAATTCCCTTCATTTCTTCTCCTCTGACAAGCGTGCCTATCGACATGTCGTCACGTCATTCGGCCGTGTCAAAAGTGATTTCATCACGTCTTCTGTAAAGAAGGCCATAGAGAGGGTTTTCAACCCCATTATCGGGGTTTGATACAACCGTCTTTTCCTCGTCCAGAAGGAAGACGATCGGTGGAGACCGGTTATAGATTTATCAGCTCTAAATCTATTGATTTCGGTCGAGAAGTTAAAATGGAGTCGACCCACTCCATCCAAATAACTTTTTGGGAAGGCGACTGGGCGGTCTCTCTAGACCTCACAGACACCTATTACCACATTTCAATCGCTCCCTCGTCGAGGAAGTACTTTCGTTTTGTGGTAAATGACAAGGAACAGAGGATATTCACTATGTGAACTCTGAGACAGGGAGGTCAAGACCATCTCATACGTGAGCTCGGCCCCGACGGTTGATTCCATGCAATCTCATTCTTCTTCGGAAAAGGGATCTATGTCAAGGGATCAATTCCTCGGTCATAACTCTAATTCAGAGCACTTCGGAAAAGGGATAATTCCTCGGTCATGACTCCTTCATAATTTCTAATGTGGAATCGAACACTGACCTTCCGGTTCAGAACAGGCTATAGGCAATCCTCTTGTCGTCGGTGAAACCCAAGACCCAGTCTTGTCTGACGAATAAGAGACATATCGGGATCAGTGCCCCATATGATGATGAAACAATTTAGATCTAGACTCTAAATAATTATCATTGGCGGAATGTTACTGCTTTCATTGCGTCCATAAGGCATTTCGGCGTATGCGGCGACATCGTTTACACAGGGACAGAAACGTACAGCGACTTCTGCAAGGGCGTTCTTGGAACCCCAACCTGTGAAGACGCAAATAGACAGGCTAAGTTCGAGCCTAGCGTTACGGGAACTAGCTAAGTTGGCATACAACCAAGTAGAGCACTGTCCCTAATCCGCAGCTATAGGGAAGCACTCCTCTCTATTAAATCTTCTAACAAAGAATGATATAGAGTGGGTATCAACCTTTCATTCGGGCTTGATACAACTGTTTTTCTTCCTGTTTCTAAGAAAGACAGACAGTGAAAACCGGTAGTAGACGTTTCGACTCAGTTCGCGTCTAGTACGGCCGTGTAGTAGAATGGAACGTCCGTTTCACCAAGATCACAATCCGGAACGGCGGTCTGGGCGAGTTGTTAGTCCTAACAAACGCCTAATACACGTATCGTGTGCCTTGTCATCGAGGAGTTACAGTTCGATTACCTGCGTTCGGAATTATTTCCCAAAACAGGCAAATCGGATCTAATTCCCTCGAGAATCCGATTCGTTTTCTGGTTCGGGATCAGTAAGTACGGGAACAGCCCGATACATGCTTCACACCACACCCGAATTGTTTACAGATATCGGGGCAGTGCGTTACAGCCTACGGCATGTTATTATATAGAGTAGACAACTTCATATGAATTCAGTTCTGCTAGCTTTCAATTCTACTCATTCGGCAGCAATCGGAATACGTCGGGGATGAATGCTTACGGATTTACCCGAGAAGTTCCGATTGATTCCGCAGTGGAATAATAATAAACAACTTCCGGTCTCAGTTTCACTGGCTGAAGGTGTAAAATGATAATAGAAGCACATCACTGGCTAAATGACCGTGGTTATACGTCATGCTGGCCTGTCTCTCGACATAACCGTTACATCTTCCTTAGAAATAGACAGTTCTTACCGATTGATGTTATTAAGGTAGGTCAATCTCTCTGAACGTTCGTCGGAAACTACCGCTTCTTAAATTAGTAACTGAGACTTATAAATTCGTCTTATTTGACGAACACAAGCAGGGAAGTGAGTTCTTTACTGTCATTAGAAACTAATTTCATTAGGTTTCACAGCCTGATGGTTAGAATTAGAAAAACCCATTGTAGGAGTTTAACTCCAAAATAGGATTTGTCTTGCGTCCTCTGGTCGCTTACAAGAGCTCCATACGAACCTCTTGAATCGACGTCTTTACTTATAAAACCGTCTTTTTATTAGCTTTCGCTACAGCTCTTCGAAGGAGCAATTCAAACGCTCTGTCTGTAGAAACCGGGAATGTCAGATTCAATGAATATGATGGCCTCTTTACACTACTGGGTCAACCAGGGTTTCGGGCTAAGAACCAGTTACCGTCGGTCCTTCCTGATCCGATTCAGTTCCTAGTCTTTCTGCGAGCTGTGGTCCTTCGGATTCCGACAGATACATTGTCCTGTCAGAGCTTAAATATTAACTTAAGAGAGTTAAGGGGAATAGGGGTTGGAGAAGGAGGTTATTTCTCCCCCTTATAGGTCGTAATATATATCAGCAGCTTCTTTTCTCGCTGGATATCCATTACAATTAAATTAGCGTACAAAGATTTACCTAGTCGAGATCTTTCTTTTCTGCGGATACGCCCGCATGAAGTTAGGGCTCTTTCGGCAAGTTGGGCTTTTTCGAACAATAATTCCCTTGAAGAATTCTTCGCGCGGCAGTTCGGAAAACTCAGTCAAGTTATTCATCTTTCTACTTGCGTTCTATGTCTAGTCAGACAGAACTTGTACTCCCTGGGCCCTTTGGTTGCGTCTCAGCGAGTTGTCCGCTAAATTACTCCCAACATATCAATGAAGTGAACACTGATTGAAATTATCAATCCCTGCTCTTACCATATATACGGTTGGGTTGATAGTACTTTGTAAATAAATTAGAAAATAATACACTACAAGGTGCTGCTACCTGGAACGACAGTAAGTATTGGCCGAACCTCCCGTCCGATGCTACAAAGTCATCAGGTATTAAATGACTGGTAATGTATTTTTGACATAAAAATGAAGTTTTTTAAAGTAAAACATATTTTTATTAGAAAATACTTACCAGTCATTTATAGAGTCCCGCCTCCCATCCCCGCGTCGTCACCCAACACTTAATGTTGAAATAAAAGTGGCAAGATATCACGTGCTTGCCCTCTATTACGGGCAACCGTGTATATCACATATACGTGAGGAATACGCAAGGCGAGTTCTTTTTCTGGATGAATTAAGGGTGTAGAGATTATATATCAGGTATTAAATGACTGGTAAGTATTTTCTAATAAAAATATGTTTTACTTTAAAAAACTTCATTTTGACTGAATTGTGCCCCTTTTTGGACTTAGAAATTTGGTCAAACCTTTGCGTGCAAGGCCTTTTCTCAGACACTGTGTATGCTGTTGCTTTCAAACTTCACACACTTATTCAGGGTCATTAGGGGACCTTGTATGTCAAGTCCCATAACTCTGGAATGGATTTTGACTGAATTGTGCCCCTTTTTCGACTTAGAATTTTGGTCAAACCTTTGCGTGCAAGGCCTTTTCTCAGACACTGTGTATGCTGTTGCTTTGAAACTTCACACACTTATTCAGGATCATTAGGGGACCTTGTATGTCAAGTCCCATAACTCTGGAATGGATTTTGACTGAATTGTGCCCCTTTTTCGACTTAGAATTTTGGTCAAACCTTTGCGTGCAAGGCCTTTTCTCAGACACTGTGTATACTGTTGCTTTGAAACTTCACACACTTATTCAGGATCATTAGGGGACCTTGTATGTCAAGTCCCATAACTCTGGAATGGATTTTGACTGAATTGTGCCCCTTTTTGGACTTAGAAATTTGGTCAAACCTTTGCGTGCAAGGCCTTTTCTCAGACACTGTGTATGCTGTTGCTTTCAAACTTCACACACTTATTCAGGGTCATTAGGGGACCTTGTATGTCAAGTCCCATAACTCTGGAATGGATTTTTTTCAAACATTTGGATTTTTTTCTTTTTCTTTTCTTGTATTTTTCAATTTTGCGTTTAGCTCAACGTTAAAGTTTCGATTTTTTTTTTTTCTCAATAAGTACTGGTTCTAGGGCTTTCATATTTTTTGGGGTAAAACATTTTTTTTTTGCTGGATTTTGAAAATTGGGCATAGCTTCTTCATATTTTGTTGGATTAATTTCATTTTTTTTTTTAATTTTCTTGTATTTTTGAACTTTGAGCATTATTTTTTTATTTTTTATTTTTTTTCTTGAATTTTGGAACTTTGTGTTCAGCTCAATTTTTTTTTTTTAAATTTCTTGTATTTTTTTTTTTTTTTTTTTTATTATTTCTTGTTTAAAAGTAATTGTGTTTAGCTCAATGTTAGAGTTTTGTTTACTTTTTGTCTTTTACACTTGCCTTGATAGTCAAAGCAGGGGACACAGTGAGACATTTAATTACACGTAATTCTTGTCTTTCTTTTGTAAATTCAATTTCAACTGAATTATTCCACTTTTGGATTTTGGACTTTATACCCATGCTATAACTGTTCTGAAGTAGGCCCTGATAGACGATATCCCTGATAGGCGAGCTATATTGTCCTCCGACAACTCTTGTTATTAATATCTTATGACATCAAAGGTGTCAGAACAATATTTGTATTGTAGCATGGATTTGAAGGGGTTGACCCTCTTCTTATGAAAGGGTCAGGGGAGTTTCCGGATTTTTTCCTTCTAAACATTTTAACTAAACTGGTGCCATTTTATTTTTCTCTTGGTGCTCTGAGCAGCTTCTTCATTAATGAATGAAAGAATATCACAGCTTTAAAGTCTGAGTTGACAGAAAATGGCAAATAATCAAACAAAAATAATGAAACTGAATCTCAATTTATGAATTACAGTTTGATGATTCACAGAAATAAAAATCCTTACTTATGTTTATGGCATATTATATTTTTTTGACAATAACATTAATATACTCTTTTGTCTGGTGTCAACAATTTGCTTGTGGACACTTTATAGACCACAGTTTACAACTAATCTTCATTGAACTTTGTTTTATCTTTTGATAATAAGTTTGAATATAGGTCACGTAGGGTAAAAAACTAGGTAACTAGGCTAAAATCTAGGCTAAGATTAAACATGGGTCATGTCGGATCAAATACTCTGTAACTTGACCAAATTTAACAAAAATCTGGTTGACACTCTAGAGGCAGCAATTGTTTGTCTTGATTATAATCTAGGCAAGTTTGGGACAAAATCTAAGTCATGAGGCTAAGTTTAATATAATCTTGTATGCATGTTTGTCTTAAGTTTAATTAAATCTTGTAAGAATGTTTGTCTTGATGACATAAATATGGGTCATGTTAGATAAAAAACTTGTTCACCAGGTCAAATTTTAGTAAAAATTGCAGCAGACTACTTCTGTAATCATTGTTTAAACAATTGCAGAAAATTCTCTAACAAATATAGTTTCTCTTTCCTTTTCCCACAATGTTTCAGCTCCATATCCAGAGAGTACTATAAATATTTCAGATTCTAATAACAACTCTGTATAAAAAAGATATTTGAAATTTTCCAGATTTTAACATGAATTACTCATATGATTTCAAAGGCATGATAAGTATTGGGTTAAATGTTATTATATAGTTGTTTGCTTTAAGAATGTAAGATAAAATAAAATTTGATAAAATAAGCAATCTGATAACATTTTGGTAAAAGGTGTAGTAGCTGGTTCCTAGCATTTTCCCCTTGTTCACTATGTTTTAAAAGTCATTGAACAGTTAGACATTATAAAATTACTTCTCTGTTGTCTTGTATGTTATGCTTGCACCTATTGGTTTTTAACAGGCAACATTTCATGCTCCATAGAACAATCTTGTTATTTGTATTGCAGTTGATGGGACTGATGACCCTATGGCCCAGATGGTTATACATCCAGAGAGTGAGGACATGGCGAGTAATTATTGGTACTCAGAACATCACAGATTTGAATACAGTCAGTACTCGGAAGTACTGTGTGATATTGATCCACTCTCTTATCATTCTGTTGGACTAGCTGTTCCTGGATCATTTATAGATAAACGTAGGCAAAATTATTTATTTTTAACCGTTTCCCAGATGCAATCAATCTGCACCAGACAACTTTTAAAACATTTAGGCTAGACTATTGCAATTATCTATAAATGCAACTTTAATTAGTGAAAACAGTTGAAAACATTGTGTCAAAAGGTGAAATTACTCATCATGAGTAATTTCTCTTTTTTCCACAATATTTACAGAATTAGTCTACTACTCATGCATTAAAAAGTGTCTTTAAGTGTTTATGAAATACCAGAAAAAATCATTGAGATAATACTTTATATCTTACTCTGTGCTGTATGACATCATCAAACATTTCTTTGATGCGAGAAGAAATAATTATAAGAACCTCATATAACTTGAAGACCATCAAACATCCTCCATATATTATAGTAGTCTGCCTGACTACTTTGCAATAGATGTATTTCCTGTAGATGTGCCAATATTATTAGCTCAACTGTTTTGGAAGAAAAATCAAATTCAGGGTATTGTGAAACCGGTGGCGTCATAATTTTTTTACCTTTCCTGATAACTCCAAAACCTTTTAACATCTTCAAATGGAACTTCGTACACATAACTCTTGCTTTATTAATGATTCAGTCATACCCCTCAATCGACTTAGAAAAAGGCAGATACAGGTTGGTGTTCGCTTGCGGCGCTTATCTTATTAATCCCACTGATCTAACGAGTTAAAACCTGTTACATATCCTCTAGGCAGGCTCATTGAACCCTTCTTTTCCTTATACAAAATACTGTAGCAGCCATCTTTTAAAAAACCCTCATAAATATGGAAAAAAAAACTTAAACTATTTGATGAGATTTTTAATCCATTCTCTTATACATTAAATCTGCAGTAGACGACTTTGAAAACATTGAAACAATAATATGGAATATCTCCATAAATGAAGATATAATTATTGAATAGATTTTAAATTATTGTGGCAGTAGGAGAAAATAGCTCAATATGAACAATTTCTTCTTTTACTACAATGTTTTCAAAAAGTCACCTGCAGATGTATCAAAATGGGTCTGTATTTGGGAATGGGCTTAACATTGACGCAAAAGGAGAAATTGCTTATTAATGAGGCAAATGCGGCACCTAGAGCTTGGACAAATACAAAATGATTGGACAGAAAGACAATTGACAAAGTTGTCTGCTGCAGAATTATATAATTTTGGAAAAGGTTGTACCCTTTCCAATATAAAACAAATCTACAACAGCTATCTTAAAAAAAGTTTGAAGAAAAAAATGGAAACTGTCTTTGAATGAAGTTATGGTTTCAAAATACATTGAAAATATTGTGGCAAAAGAAGAAATTTCTGATAATGAGCAATTTCTTTTTTTGCCAAAATGTTGTCAAAAGTCATCTGCTGCATATGCGTCAAATTGCATCTATAAGTGGGAAAGAGTTTAACAGTGCAATCCATGAAAATGTGACATTTCATATTCTTGCACATGCCAAGTGTTGACATTATCTCGAGAGTTATTATCTCAATACACTCTTTGTAGCTGAGAGAACATTTGAAGATTTGCCGTGGAGACAAAAGCGCAAAGGTAGCGAGATCAATGACATCCATGTAAGAACTGATTTTATTCTTCAAAACGTAACAAAATATTGGCAACTGTTAACAAATCTTTGATAATATGGTGGGTTAGTGAGAAATTGTTCATATTGAGCTATATTATCTACTTTTACCTGTATTTATGCAGCTCAATCTCAGTCGCTTTCAGAGAACTGATAAAATCTATTTGAGAAATATGTGTACAGCAATTCGATATGAAATACCTTTTATACTTGGAATTTGTATTTTTAGAGTTATCTGCTTTGAAAACATTAGTCTAGTTCTCAACTTCTCAACGCAGTAATAAGGGGAAGGAACACCAGACTATGAAAACGTCTGCTGAGAAACGTGTAACAGCCGGATATTTTGAAAAAGGCAAAATAGCTCCTTTTCTTCTTCCTGACAAAGCTTCTGAAAGTAGTCTTCTGATAAGCAGGTTTAAATTCAGGCATTCTTCTTCTTTAGAGAAGAATGGTTAATGAAAGCTCTATATTTTTCAACATATTTCCAATTTTAAATTGTTTGTACATTATTAGAGAAATCTAAAATAAAGATCAATCTGTGCTTATCAACACAAATGACAGCATGTGTACATGTTCATCAAGCTGCAGGAAAGCATAAGCTGATCTTTACCTACACAGTGGTCCTACAGCACAGCTCATTTATGTTTTGTTTCATTCAGAAAATTGCCCTGGATAAGCTGGCAGGTCGAGTTCATACCATGTATGATAAGTTGTATGACGCTGCGATGTTGTCTGTTCGTTCGCAACAAGCACTTGAGGGAAGACGAGAGACGACCATGATGTCATTTGATAGTAAGTGATTTCATCCACATCACACAAAAACTGACTTTGAAGGTTTTGATACTAATTGCAATAATAATCAATTCAATTACTTGTGAAATTCAAGTTCGGTCATAAAAGTCCTTCTAAGCCTTTTACGATGCTTGTATGACTAGATTAAGAACGGGGAACAATTGTCATTTTCCTTGTCAGATTAAGAACAGGGAACTACCTGATCTGACTATGTGATGGGGCAGGCTGATCTGGATCTAAAGATGGTCCCCAATACCAAAAGGTTGGTTTTACATGCGATGCAATCCATTTAATGAACTGTGTCACTCGTCAGGGCCCCAAAGGAGAAAACCAGTCCTAAGCAAATATTTGAGAATGGTATCCCTTTCCCACTTACAGCAAATCTGCAGCAGACGACTTTGAAAATATTTAGGCAAAAACACAGAAAATATCTATAAATGAAGGTATAGTTGCCTAGAAAAGTTAAAAACATTGTGGCAAATTGCTTATTATGAGCAATTTCGCATTTTGCTTCAATGTTTTCAAAAGTCGTCTGCTGCAGAGGCATCAGAAAGCGTCTATATGTGTTTACCTCATATGCTAATTCAAAGTTCATGAACCAAAAGTTTGGCCTCTCAAAAATGTAAATTAGAATACTACTAAGCAAATTGCTTTCCCCTCTTCACCAGGATTATAAACAAGTTATTATGAGGCCAATGTGCAATGACTTTATATTGGACAATGATGTAAACATGGATTGGTGACCCAATGATTGTGATGTAAATTCAATGTGATTAACCTGGATACAGACTGTACTCATACCTTTACCTTTAACAGTAACCAAATCAGCCAATGGATACTCAATTTCTGATATTAAAAGAAAAAGTAATGTCTTTCAGCATATCGCCAATAATTTAAAAATGTGATTGGTTTTTTGCCAATAATCTTGGCAACTGGATCTAAATTCTAAGCACTCCTATCCATTAATATTTACAAGTCACAGATGCAATATAAAATGATGTATCAGGGAAAGGATTTCGATGTCTATTATCATAATTTTTCTTATCTCATCAATCTATAGAATATTTGTCAAATAATAAAAAGGTTGGAGCAAGCTGTTATCTGACAGATCTTGTCTGTTTAGTTTCCTAGTAAATTTAAGCCCTAAGTTGTTTGCTGCAGAGGCATCAGAAAGTGTCTGTATGTAGGGAAAAAGTTACTGCCTGAAAGATGCTGAAAAAGACTGATTAATGTTTACTTCTCCTAAATAGGCCGGGCTTACTTAAAGATGGATTATTTTAATCTTTATTTATATAAATTCTGTACATGCAATCCGATAACAATTTACTGTAGGTTAGACTTTAGATTTTCGTATTGATTTATATTGTTTTAAGCACTTTTATTTGTTGCAAAGTTGGTAGAGTGAGAGTTTTAGATGTCATTAAATTCTAAACTAAGACAGTTTATGATGTATTTAACAATCTAATAATTATTGTTTTATCTCTGGTTACAGATAGAGAAGGTGCTAGATCACTGACACCTACAGAAAGTCGGGTAAGATCCGTAAATAGAAATGTTGAAAATAAAATAAAATGATTATAAAGAAAAAGAACCAATCAATTGATATTCACTTTTGAACTGTTTTCCTGAAAAATAAGTTTTTTAACACATTTAGGAATCAAGTTTTAAAAATATTTTGTAATAAGTATTTTTTTTAAATTCCTTTTTGCTCTGAATAACTTTTGATTAGATGCATAGATTATATTGAAATGCTTACAGTAAAATTCAGCCCTGTGAGAGTATAACATATATTGAATGGTGTTGTTTCAGCCTGGAATGATTACAGCACCACCAACAACAGCTGATTCATCATCCCGTCCACAGACAGTAGGAGTCCCACTACCTATCGTAGATGTTCCAATTAGGATCCGGCCAGGATTCAATGTTTACCATCCTAAACCCATACCCCCACCACAAATGCTGCCACTGACTAGAACTGTAAGCTTGTGGCAAAAATTGGTGTATTTATTTAACTAACTTCATATCTCAGTAAAGTTTAGAGACATTGGATTGAAACTTATCTTGATGAGTCTTCACTTGTCTTACAAATAATTTCGCCAATAATAGCATTTAACCCTTTCCCTCATATAGACGCTTTCCGACGCCTCTGCAGCAGACGGCATTTTGAAAACATAGTGACAAAAGAAGAAATTGCTCAAAACAAGCAATTTCTCCTTTTGCCACAATGTTTTCCACTTTTAGTCATAGGTTATCCATTCAATTATAGAGAATTTCTATTTTTTAGCTCACCTGAGCTTTGCTCAAGGTGAGTTATTGTGATCATCTTTTGTCCGGCGTCTGGCGTCCATCGTGTGTCGTCCGTCCTGCGTCAATTTATTCTCCTCAGTAACCAGTGGGTCAATTGGGATGAAACTTCACAGAAAGCATCCTCTCAATGACCTCACCAGATTTCCTTTAAATTTTTGAAATCCATGCATAATTCTGGATTCCATGGCAACGAAATGAAAAAAAATTCAAAATTCTTCTTCTCCCAAACTGGTTGGCAGATTTTCAAATAATTTTGTAGAAATGTTTCTTGGATGACCCTCTATCAGATTCCTTGAAGCCATGTTGATTGGTCGAAAATTGGTAGAAATGTTCCTTCCTTAACTGACCCAATATCAGATTCCTTCAAGCCATGTTGATTGGTTGAAAAACATGGCTGCCAGTTGGCAGTGCTATTTTGCATTATATGGCCATACTGAAAACTTAAAAAATCTTCTCCTCCAAAAGGGTCAGGCCGATTTTCAAATAATTTTGTACAAATGTTCCTAGGCTTGACCCTCTATCAGATTCCTTCAAGCCAAGTTGATGCCTTATATGGCTATAGTGAAAACTTAAAATCTTCTCCTCCTATTTTGCCTTATATGCATGGCTATAGTTAAAACTTAAACAATCTTCTTCTCTGAAAGTGTCAGGCCGATTTTCAAATAATTTTTTAGAAATGTTCCTTAAGTGACCCACTTTCAGATTCCTTCAAGCCATGTTGATTGGTTGAAAAACATGGCTGACAGTTGGCAGTACTATTTTGCATAATATGGCTATACTGAAAACTTAAAAAATCTTCTCCTCCAAAAGTGTCAGGCCGATTTTCAAATAATTTTGTAGAAATGTTCCTAGGCTGACCCTCTATCAGATTCCTTCATGCCAAGTTGATTGGTCGGAAATTATGGCCGCCAGGGGGCGGGGCTTTTATAGCTGAAATGAAAAAAAAAAAAATCAGGTGAGCGATCCAGGGCCATCATGGCCCTCTTGTTTGACAAAATATGTTCAAAGTCTGCTGCAGAATTGTAGTATGAGGGAAAGAGTTAAGGTTGATACTTCAGCAGTCATGAAACCCTTTCTCATGAACCTTCATCACCATCACAGCTTGAAAAAGTCAAAACTAGGTCACTAGTTTAAACTTTAGAAAACCTTCTGAACACTCTAGAGGCTACTTTTTCAACCAATTTTCTTCACCATTTATTGACCAAATTTTGGAAGAAACTTGTTATCACTCTAGTGACATCCCACATAATCAACATATTTTTAAGTAGAAATTATGTTTAGTAATTGGTATACCTAGATGGTTCAATCATTCTTATACAATTCAACTTTTGGCAGGTGATCTCAGTCCAACAAATTAACTTGTTGATGATGCCTTTACAGTGGATGACTTTCAAAAATATTGTCAGAAATGGGGATTTTGCTTAAAACAAGCAAAATTTTCTTCTCTTTCTCACCATATTTGTAACATCTTTACCAAAATTATACATCCAGTTTTCAAGATGTTTCATTATTTTACTTCAGATATTTTTGAAGCAATCAACTTAAAAATATTGTGTGAGGTGCATGTTTGAAAGTATGGAAATGTGGATATTTCAGAGTAAAGACAAGACTTATCCACGGCTCATTGACTCGTTCTTTGATGATGAAGACATTCTGGTCCATAAACCAGCTGTTAGGATTGTTGACCAGAGGAATCTGTATAAAGAGACAAAGCTCAAACTCTACAGAGACAGGCCCAAAAATAAGGATGATGGACCAAGCTCCATGGAGAAAAAGTTTAGAATGATGTTAGAACAGGAAAAGAGCATGGCATCCAAGAGTTCTAGGAGTTCAAGACAGACTACGTAAGTAGACTTATCATTTTATCATGACGTTTATCTGTAACCATTTCCCTCTTCCAGGAACATTTAGATGCCTTTGCAGCAGAGACATTTGAACAAAATGTGGCAAAAGGAGCAGTTTCTCAACTTTAGGACTTTTCCACATAAACGCCGCTAGTAGTGGTATTGTCTCCAGGAAGCATACATTGAGCGGGATTAATATAAGTTTAAAGCTTTTTTTTGCAATCGATGTAAAATAAATATAAAGTTAAAAATAATATTTTTATGTTTCATAGTTGTTGCGATAGTGGCACTTAAAACTTAGTTAAAGTTTTGCATGAAATCTTCTCTCTATAACCACTTGGGGTATTGGATTTAAACTTTGCACATGTCTTCTGGGTCATTATATATGCTCATGAACAAGTTCCATAATTCTGTTATTTCTCATGATTATGGCCCTTTTTATGCCCCGGCATACGAAGTATGAGGGGCATATAGTTTTCCGGTCTGTTAGTCCGTCCGTTCGTCCGTCCGTTCGTCCGTCCCGCTCAGGTTAAAGTTTTTGGTCAAGTTAGATTTTAGTGAACCTGATGTCCTATCATTATGAAACTTCACACAAATGTATCAATTTGAGGTTGGACCAACTGTTCGTCCGTCCGTTTTAAAATATAGTTAACAACCGGGGCATCCGTGTTCCATGGACACATTTTCTTGTTTTATTGAGATTTCTAATTCTAATTCTAGTTTTGCATGCACACATATATAATTTCACAAATTCTTAGATTGTAATAAGTATTTGGCCTCAATTCTAGGATTTTCTTTATTGACAGGATTGGAAATAGTGCATATGCACCGACTGATCTGATCCTACACTGTTTGCAGATATCTAAAGGTCTATTTTCCTTGTTCAAAGCTCATTTAATAAAGGTTCAAACCTTTGAGTAGATCGGTGTATAAATAAGATTTAGAAATTAAAAAGAATAGATACATAAGACTCATTCAAAATTGCGTACATTTTATGTGAAAAAGAAATGGTTAAGTATCTCACTTTTTTCTCAGAATATATACATGTATAGTTAATTGAAGGGTATTAGATTTGAATAAAGTATTTGTTAAATGTTTACTTATGTTTACAGTCCAGACTCTTCTAGGACCTCAACTGCTAAAGCCAGGTATTATTAAGCTAAATGTTTGTGCTTATTTGTTAATGTGCATAACTTTACTCTTACTAGTTCTGTATCCATAGTGATCTTGGACTCCTTAAACAGATCGAATTACAGATATATTGGATATAAAAATATGTAGCCATGGCTTTGAAAAGAAATATTCAGCATTTTTTTCTTTACAGATACTTTAAAGTTAAATTGAAAACCGTACCTTAACCCTTTCCCTCATACGACAATTCTGCAGCAGACGACTTTGAATGTATTTTGTCACAACATAGAAACTCTCCATAATTAAATGGATAACCTATGACTAAAAGTGGAAAACATTGTGGCAAAAGAAGAAATTGCTCGTTTTGAGCAATTTCTTCTTTTGTCACTATGTTTTCAAAAAGCCGTCTGCTGGAGAGGCGTCAGAAAGCGTCTATATGAAGGAAAGGGTTAATGAGAATTCGGATGTGTTCTCTAAGGGTATTGGCAAGAATTAGATGACTTGTTTTGAATGATGCAATTAAAATATCACTGGTATTATTTAATCTAAATGAAACTTTTGTTATAGAAATGTGAATGGTGCAGATTGTTTGTCTTGCTTGTATTTGAACACTTCAATGAGATTAAATTGGACTAAGTTATCAACTATTACAACATCAGCTGTGGGGAATTACAACTGATAAGCTACACTATTTTTTTTTAAATCATTATTAAACATTTGCCAACAGATATTTTTTATTAGCTCAACTGAGTACATGTACATTGTGCTCAAGATAAGGTTTTATGATCCATTTTTGCTCATCTGTTTTTTTAAGAAAACAAGCAAATTCAGAGAATTCTGGTCCCCCGCCAGGGTCAAGGTCACAAGGTCAAAAAAATTGGTATTGATGGAAAGGGGTTGTCACAAGGAATACACATGTGAAATATGAAAGCACTACCTATTACGGTTCAGAAGTTATGACCAAGGTTAAAGTTTTTGTGACAGCGTGACGGAGGGACGGACTGACTGACGAATGAGAAATAATAGTCCCCACGCTTTCGCTAAAGCGGGGGACAAAAAGTTGGGCTATTGTGATACCCTTGGTGGTGTTGTCATCGTCACAAAACTTTAACCTTACCTCATAACACAAAAAACGTTCAACATTTTCTGATGGAACTTGGTACACATATGTTCATAGGCACGATACACGTGTCTATACTAAGTCACATAACTTTGGTTATAATATTTTCAGTAATTCCCTTTATTTGACTTAGGAAAAAATGGACGAGCGTTGGTGTTCGCTCCGCGGCGATAATGTATAGCAATGTCTTAAGTGTCGATAAAGTATAAATTACAGTCACTTGAATAAATAAATGATATTATGTGTTATATTACAAGTATATTGATACTGATAGATTTAAATTACAGTCACTTGAATAAATAAATGATGTTATGTGTTATATTACAAGTATATTGATACTGATAGAGTTAAATTACAGTCACTTGAATTAATAAATGATATTATGTGTTATATTACAAGTATATTGATACTGATAGATTTAAATTACAGTCACTTGAATATATATATAAATGATATTATGTGTTATATTACAAGTATATTGATACTGATAGATTTAAATTACAGTCACTTGAATATATATATAAATGATGTTATGTGTTATATTACAAGTATATTGATACTGATAGAGTTAAATTACAGTCACTTGAATTAATAAATGATATTATGTGTTATATTACAAGTATATTGATACTGATAGATTTAAATTACAGTCACTTGAATATATATATAAATGATATTATGTGTTATATTACAAGTATATTGATACTGATAGAGTTAAATTACAGTCACTTGAATTAATAAATGATATTATGTGTTATATTACAAGTATATTGATACTGATAGATTTAAATTACAGTCACTTGAATATATATATAAATGATATTATGTGTTATATTACAAGTATATTGATACTGATAGATTTAAATTACAGTCACTTGAATAAATAAATGATGTTATGTGTTATATTACAAGTATATTGATACTGATAGAGTTAAATTACAGTCACTTGAATTAATAAATGATATTATGTGTTATATTACAAGTATATTGATACTGATAGATTTAAATTACAGTCACTTGAATATATATATAAATGATATTATGTGTTATATTACAAGTATATTGATACTGATAGAGTTAAATTACAGTCACTTGAATTAATAAATGATATTATGTGTTATATTACAAGTATATTGATACTGATAGATTTAAATTACAGTCACTTGAATATATATATAAATGATATTATGTGTTATATTACAAGTATATTGATACTGATAGAGTTAAATTACAGTCACTTGAATATATATATAAATGATGTTATGTGTTATATTACAAGTATATTGATACTGATAGATTTAAATTACAGTCACTTGAATATATATATAAATGATGTTATGTGTTATATTACAAGTATATTGATACTGATTACAGAGATGATACACCTACACTATCTATGGTGTCCAAATCTGTATCTATCATGTAGGTATAGAGTGACAGTTTTATGGATTTATGCTTGAAAATGTTGCATTTGTTGTCAAACTGATGTTTAGAGTCTGACAGTTTTATGGATTTATGCTTGAAAATGTTGCATTTGTTGTCATACTGATGTTTATAGACTGACAGTTTACAAAGTGCTCAAGGTGAGTTATTGTGATCGCATTTTGTCCGTCGTGCATCGTCCGTCAACATTTTCTCCTCAGTAACCAGTGGGTCAATTGGGATGAAACTTCACAGAAAGCATCTTCTCAATGACCTCAACAGAATTCCTTCAATTTTTTGGGATCCATGCAGAATTCTGGTTTCGATAGCAACGAAACAAAAACAAACAAAAAATTCTTCTTCTCCAAAACCGGTTGGCAGATTTTCAAATAATTTTGTAGAAATGTTCCTTGGATGACCCTTTATCAGATTCCTTCAAGCCATGTTGATTGGTCGAAAAACATGGACGCCAGGGGGCGGGGCTATTTTGCCTTATATGGCTAAAGAGAAAACTTAAAAAATCTCCTCCGAAAGTAATAGGCCGATTTTCAAATTACTTTGTAGAATTGTTCCTTAAGTGACCCACTATCAGATTCCTTCAAGCCATGTTGATTGGTCAAAAAACATGGCCACCAGGGGGCAGGGCTATTTTGCCTAATATGGCTATAGTGAAAACTTAAAAAATCCTCTCCTCCGAAACTGTCAGGTTGATTTTCAAATAATTTTGTAGAAATATTCCTTCCTTAACTGACCCAATATCAGATTCCTTCAAGCCATGTTGATTGGTCGAAAAAAAATGGCTGCCAGGGGGCGGGGCTATTTTGCCTTATATGGCTATAGTGAAAACTTAAAAAATCTTCTCCTCCAAAAGTGTCAGGCCGATTTTCAAATAATGGGCTTATATGGATAAAGTGTAAAAAATTAATATCAGGTGAGCGATCCAGGGCCATCATGGCCCTCTTGTATGGATTTATGCTTTTAAATGTTGAGTTTGACCTAAATGGATGGCTTTCGTCTGACAGGCTTATAGATTTATGCTTTAAAATGTTGCATTTGTTGTCATAGTGATAGCTATCCACTGACAGTTTTATGCATTAGTGCTTTAAAATGTTGCATTTGTTGTCAAACTGTTTATAGACTGGCAGTTTTATTGATTTATGCTTTAAAATAATGAGTTCGACCAATACTGATGGCTATCGACTGGCAGATTTTTGCTTTAAAATGTTGCATTTGTTATTATACTTTTGGCTATTGACTGACAGTTATATGCTTGTCAGTTTATGTTGTGAATTTAGTTTGTTGTATATATATATGGGATAATGTTACATGTATGTATGTAAAAATTAAATTCAATGCCTGGTCAGGTCTTTTAAAATGGTAGTATTGGCTTTTACCAATGGCACTCAGGATTGTGGGGTTAGCGTTATGACTGACTGGCTGGTGTCTGAATAAATGAACCAGTGGTTTAGCCCTTTCCTTCATATAGACGCTTTTTGACGCCTCTGCAGCAGACAGCTTTTTGAAACCTAGTGACAAAAGAAGAAATTGCTCAAAACAAGCCATTTCTCCTTTTGCCACAATGTTTTCCACTTTTAGTCATAGGTTATCCATTTAATTATAGATTTTCTATTTTTTGACAAAATATACTTAAAGTCATCTGCTGCAGAATTGTTGTATGAAGGAAAGGGTTAAGGTAATTAACCCAGTTAACATGACTGAGATATTACTGAAACATGTTGAAATTAGCATAAAACACAATACACACAAAGCAACTTAGCATATTTTGCAATTAAAAGAAAAGCATAATTTTATATTTCTCAAATTTGTATTTCAGCCCTATTTTCCATTATCAGTTTGAAAATAGGTGGATTCCACTGTAATAAAGTTTGTGCTTCAGACCTTTTTGTGAATAAATGAATTCAGTATTTTACAATAATAACATTTCCTAATGGATTAGTTGAATCCTATATATTGACCTCTACCAGACATTTATGTTTGAAAACACAAAGGAACAATTCGAAGTTGCTGAATGAAATTTAAACTCCCAATATACCAGATTTTACTACTACTACTACTACATTTGTCAGCTGGTTTTAAACCCTTTCCCTCATACAACAATTCTGCAGCTGACGACTCTGAACATATTTTGTCAAAAAATAGAAAATCTTTATAATTGAATGGATAACCTATGACTAAAAGTGGAAAACATTGTGGCAAAAGGAGAAATTGATGGTTTTGAGCAATTTCTTCTATTGTTACTATGTCTTCAAAAAGCCGTCTGCTGCAGAGGCGTCAGAAAGGGAAAGGGTTAAAGCAGGTAGCTCTGAAAACATCATCTCAGGTGACAGACTGATGAATAAAGCAACAATAACCTTTTCTCTAACATGTTGTTTTTACAACAGTCTGTTTTAGAAAACCCATCTTGGTGTACATTGTCTGTATGCGAAAGAGGGCGAACAAATTAAGCCGCGCTATAAATTATTAATGCAGATGTTTGATTTTGTGTCTATATACTTACAGAGGTAAAGGTGGTCCTGGTACAAGGATGTCCTTATCAAGAACACTGACTAAAGGTGAGTAAAACCAATTGTTTGTGTTCTCAGAGCGCAAGATTAGTGCAGTGCTTCAACTTCCAGAATAAAGATATGCCCTCCAAACCCTTTGATGTGTGTACTGGAAAGAATCCTCTCAATGAGGCAATATTTTTAAGAACACGCATCAAAAGGTTAAATTTAACATTGGAGATATTTTTGGAGAAACGCCAAATTACTCCTCCTGCTTTAGGACTGATTCTATCTGAAGTTTCCTTTCCATTGACTCATTCAAACTTTACATTGATAGCTTCACCAATAAATCTCTAAGCCTTTCCCAAATAACAAGGCTTCATGAAGCATCTACAGCAGACGACTTTTGAAAACATTGTGACATATTTTCATCAAGATTTTTGAAAAATTTGTCTGCTGTTGATTATTTGGTTTATTCTCGACTGTCCCACATTTTGATTTTTGGGCTAAAAATCGATGTAGGACTATCGGGAAAAAATACAGGTAAGGTGTCGGCTAATCCCTGCCCGGGGCGAAGATATCACTACAGTTCGGTTCATTTAAAATTCCACTATATTGGTAACCATTTTTTATAAAACAGTATGTTACGAATTTATCAGAAAAAAGCTCTTGTTTGGTCCTCTTTTTGATATAACATAGGAATAAGGAAAATATTAAATTATTTAGAAAAACATATTTTAATTCAAATTAGGTAATTGAACTATTGTTTATAATACATACATTCAAATAACAAATAACAAATGGTTACATATGTAGACAATATGTTGCTCTGTCCGCATACTCAATTGCGCTAATGGACCCATCACGCAGGCGTTCCTTTAGGGATGCTAGTCGCGTGTCAATGTTTTTATATTTCCTTCTCTTGGTTGGTCTTTTACCTCCGGTAGCATACTGAACTACCTTGATACATGAAAATGATTCAACTTCCTGGATAGTTCTAAGGATGGAAAATATGTTCGGATGTGAATGCTGAACAGCTTTCTTCAACATGCTATGCCAGCCTTCTACATTGTTTGTCGTCCTTGGACCATGGGTATTGAAATCCGCCAGATACACTGTGTGTAGTGGAAGAAGCATGCCTTCACGTCCGTCGTCTGGAAGACTCGTAGAGCAGCTTTTCTTGGAGCGAGTTCGTGGTCCATGAACAGGATGTCGGGTTTCAACTCGAGTCCAAAACGGTTACATTCTCTATCCAGTGCATTAAACAGTCTCAGATAAGTTTCTTCCGACTTTCCTGGTAGGAAAGCAAACATCAGAGGATACATCTGTCCGTCTATAAAACAATGCCATGTGTATAACTGGTAGAACAGTCCCGGGCATGTGTAGAAGGTACCGTCAGCGTAGATTGTTCTGGCGTTGCATAGGTGCTCCAGATTTGTCTGCGTAGCGAACACGAGCATTCGGTTTTCTTCACCTTCGTCTATAAGCAGAAACTGCTCACCAGCTGACGTCTCTGTCCACTCCCCTTCCAGGCGTATGTCTTGTCTTCTTTTCGGAAGTACTGGTCTGTCTTTGCTTCGCTCACGATAAAGTTGAGACTTACATCCTTCAAAAGTCTGGATTCTTTTTACCAATTCAACAGATTGTTCATTCCAATCCCGATTTCTGAGAGCTGATACCTCTTCTTTGTAAATTGTTGGAATAGGCGTTGTTTCTTTTCGACACCGTTTTCGCATCTTCTGCATCACATCGTCTGTTTCTATATGGAAATTGTCAGGCTCGTGGATATGGTGAGCGTTATGTCTGACGAGAATACCTTCTCTGGTTGTTACTCGTGATGGACAGGCACGGTTAGAACATGTCCAGTACACCCTCTCTTCCCGTCGGCTCTTAATAACAAATTTGTGGCCATCAATAACCAGACTCATTCCGCCGCGCTGGTTCTTCACAAAATCTAGTCTTACTTGCGCGTTAGCCATGTTTTCAGTATGATGTAAAAACAATAATGATACTTTTCCCCAAAATTTTCAATTCAAGAAATGCATCAACAGTTTGTTCATTTATAATTAAGAGCATATAATTATATAATTTTCTTTAATTTAATTGAATGTTTGTGCAAACAGTTTAGAAAGAAATGAAACAAAGGTGAAATTAATAAAGATCAAATATGAATTATAAGTGTGTTTTTTTGCATAAACTTAATTGAATGTTTGTGCAAACAGTAAAGAAACCGCAAATTTACTGTTTGTAGTGGAATAGGCATAATAACAGGACTGTATTCTCACCTTTCCCTTACCTCTCTTTACCGCTCGTTATCCCACCGCACTAAGGGTAAATAGTAAAATCAAAATGTGGGACAATCGAGAAGACACCGATTATTTGTATGTGAGAATGGGTTAACCCTTTCCCTCATACGACAATTCTGCAGCTGAGGACTTTGAACATGTTTTGTCAAAAGATAGAAAATCTCTACAATTGAATTGATAACCTATGACTAAAAGTGGAAAAAATTGTGTCAAAAGGAAAAATTGCTTGTGTTGAGCAATTTCTTCTTTTGTCACTATGTTTTCAAAAAGCTGTCTGCTGCAGAGGCGTCATGAAGCGTCTATATGAGGGAATGGGTTAACAAAACCCCAGTACTGGATACCTCAATGTTGAAGAGCCCTTTTACTGAATGGATATATAGAGTTGTGTGCTTTGAAAAATAAATGTAAATCTTTTAATATGTCAAAAGAAAGATAACCAGTACTTCAGATTCCCCGTTGAAAACAGAGAAATTTCTCATATTATGAGTTGAAAACACTGCTGCAAAAAGAGCAGAATGGTCTGCAGCAAAAGTCTCAAAGGGTGAAGATAATATATTTGTTATCAAATATTTCATAGACATTTATATGAATTACCTTTTTTCAATTCAGACATTCATGTTTTACCCTTTAAAAGCTGCTATATCCACAGGAGTTATGAGTTATATGGCCCTTTTATAATTTTACCCTTTAAAAGCTGCTATTTCCAATGGAGTTGTGCGTTATATGGCCCTTTTATAATTTTACCCTTTTGACTCTTCTATATTTGTTTTTTCAGGATGATTTTCTGGGTACTTTCATTTCTTGCCTTGTTGTAGTCAGTTGCATTTAGTTTTATTCCTATCCATTTCACACATTATTTAAAAAATGCATGCTATGGTAAATGATTATATTTTATTTTTTGTTTATGATGTATTTTTTCACCATTATTCGTATACCAAAGCATGATTTTTGTGGCCTAATTTAAACCTGAATATTAGACCTGATATTGAAAGAAACATTTGCTTATCAGCAAATTGAGCTGAAACACAAACGGCATGGTTGTAGAATTAAAAAATTGTTTTATTGCAAAGTATTTGCTGATGAATAGACTTTAAAATTAAGAGGAGATGACAATTAAGAGGAGATCATCATTCCTGATGACCTGTGTTTCGTTCTTCCAAACTGAGTTTAAGTATAGAAACTAGATTTATCAAAGTAAAAATGTGAAATATAAAACAAAGAATCAAATTCTATTGAGAATTCCAATTCTTTTGCGAGTTAAAAAGTGAAAATTTATATTAAGTCTTCAAAGTGTTGTTAAAGTTTGAAGAATGCCTCTCACATTGAATGCCTTTCTGTTACCAAGATGGTCAGATTAATCCTATTTGAGCCATCCTACAAGAAGACCAACCCTCAGAGGGTCTAAATGTTTCAGATTGATATTGTGGACCATTTTCCCATATGCATGTAATTTAACCCTGTGTCCCATATACAACAAATCTGCAGCAGGAAACATTGAAAATAACATGAGAAAAATGTAATAAACCTCTCTCGATAAATGAAGTTTTAATGTATAGTTATTGAAAATAGTTGAAAACATTCTGGCAAGAGATTGATATGTTTTCAAAAGTAGTCTGTTGCAAATGTGTCAGAAAATGTCTGTATGTGGGGAAGTGTTAAAGACTAGATTGGGATCAGGGAATCAATGACTAGATTGGGATTAGGGAGCACAAGTATTTTCAGGTCACAAATTCCCACAGGTTAATTTAAGCATGGTATTGTTTTAGTTTCTGTTTAAATGTACATATGATATTGTTATATTTAAAAGACAGCACCATTAGTCAAGAAATTGAATTGTACATATGTAATTATTATATTAAAAACCAATACCATTAGTCAAGAAATTTAAATGAAGTTTAGCTCATGGGAGGTGCATGTTTTATAATATTTGGAGGATGATGATAGATTATTATTTGCATGTAAAAATAGTCTGTCTGATTACTTTGGCAAATCAAATGCATGTTTTGAATTGCTTAACAAATATTGTTTTGACAAATATTCAGTATTTTTAAGTTGCATCAGGCGGAGAGTGGCGTTGATACATCTGCAAACAATAGAGAATTAGCCATTGCATATCCACAGTCTCACCAGAGCCTTTGCTGTTTACGTACCATTTGAAAAGTGTCAGATATAATTTCTGAATGTAAAACTAGAATTTTTTCACCACTTACCTCACTTCCTATCCTTTTTTATGATGCCAAAGTGGCATTGCAACAAGATCCCTTTTTGTTGTATGCTTCTCAGTTGTTTCTTAAGTAATTTCTTTTATACTTTTTCATATTGAACATTCAATCAAAATTTGCAGTCTTTTGATCACCTGATCCTTTCAAATATTCTTCCCTTAAACTACTGGTCTGATTTCAATCAAACTTGATAGGAATGTTCCCGAGGTGGCTCTCATCAATAAGATTTTGAAGGTTTAAAGTGATATGTATTGCTGCTGCATCAGAAAGGGGGGAATATGTCTTCTTCTTCTCTGAATCAGCTTGTAGAATTTCAAGATAATTTTTCTTGCATGACCCTCTACAAACAGTTGTTTGAAACACATGGCAGCCAGGCAGTATCAGAAAAGGGGCAGGAAGACAAAACTTAAGTTCCATTCATATGAAAGTGTTTGTCTGATATATGGATACATTTGTAAAATGTTCCCATAGTGACCCTCGACACAATTTGTTCAAGCCTTATCGTTGTCTATAAAACAAAGCAACCAGGTGGAATCAGAATAGGGGTAAAATAAACTGTTTAGTTTTCACTTCTTCCTAATCCTCTTGATCAATTTCAACCAAACTTCACAGGAATTTTCCTTTGGTGGACCTCTTTCAAAATTGTTCAAAGGTTTAAATTCTATGTAGAACTGAGGTTGCTGTGACATCTGGAAGGTAGGCAAATGCCTAAGCTTTTATGTTCTCCTCTTAATCAGCTTGTCTGTTTCCAAGATTATTAGGTAAAAATGTTCTACAGGTGACCCTTTACAAAATTAATCAAGCCATATTGATTGGTTGAAATATATGGTAACCAGGCGGATTCAGAAAAAGAGCAAGATTTAAAAACTAAAATTCCATTCTTCTGAAAGTTCTTGTCAGACTTCGACATAATTAAGCATTGTTTCTTCAGTGACCCTCTACATGAATCTTTCAAGCTATATATTGATTGGTTTAAAAAAAAAGGTCCCCTGATATTAGCTGTTACAAAGCTATTATATACCATCACTCACTTAACTGATTTAGGGCCATCTTGGCCCTCATGTTTTCAAAATCTTTGCAAATCTTGGTGGTTTGACTTTGCAGAAACGATAAGACAGTCAAGAATAGTTTTATATTATGATTTTTTGTCTTTAATATATGCTATTATTTATTTACATATATTGCTTTTTGTATTTTGACACTGAATCTATATTTATACAGAATCATGAATGTAATGATGTACACATAATTGTTGATATAATGGAACCCATTTTGTGAAGCCTGTGTCACGAGTATAGAACCAGGCTAGGGGTCAGACTCAACTCAACATTCTTATATTTATATTAATTCCTTAAGTTGGCTATGGACTTCACTAATTGCAAGGCTGAACAATTCAATATTAAAATTTCCGCATTTAAGGGTTTTAACAAAATTCACAGGTAATTCAAAAGTCGATCTTGTCACACACAAAATGAACATGCCATGCTGATCACATGTATTGTAACTGTCAAAGATTTATTCATATATTTTACCCTTTCCCACAAGGCCATTAAGATGCGTCTGCTGCAGGCAACTTCTGAACTCATTGTTGCAAAGGGTGTGTTTGCTCATAACATACTCTACTTTGAGGTCTTTAACCCTTTCCCTCATATAGATGCTTTATGACGCCTCAGCAGCAGACAGCTTTTTGAAAACATAGTGACAAAAGAAGAAATTTCTCCTTTTGACACAATGTTTTCCAGTTTTAGTCATAGGTTATCCATTCAATTATAGAGATATTCTATTTTTTGACAAAATACGTTCAAAGTCGTCTGCTGCAGAATTGTCGTATGAGGGAAAGGGTTTACAGCAGATAACTTTTGAAAACAGGAGAAAGGAGAAAATTGCTCTTACTTCGCAATTTCTCTTTATTCAAGAAAATCTTCATCTCAAAATCAAAAGTATATTTCTTATATTCCAGATATAACATATTTTCCGTAGATGTTTAAGTAGACAATGCCAAATATATCATTCAAGGTGAACAGTTATTTGAACTGCCATCTGAAATTGTTAGACTTTTCTTGTCATACAAGTCGCAAATTCTAAATTACAGAAAAATACGAAGTTTCACTTAAACTGTTTCAAATTGATGAAATTTGATAAAAATTCATTAAAGATACATGTATAAGTATATTTATTATTTTATTGTAGCCGAGAGATCAGAGAGTGAAACAGGAGGTATATACAAGGCTCTATGTAGAAATTTTACTAGTTTTATGCTTTATATGTCTAGTTATGTATGTGATTTGTTTACCCATTCCTTGAGGACAAAACTTTATTGCGTCAGAACTCTCACCAATAAGCTTATTAATTTTACCCCTGAAATCAATTTAAAAATTATAATGAAGGACGCATTATTATTATATGATTGAACGTTTTCCTCTACAACTTTTCTTTATGCTTCTACAACATTTAACATTTGGACAGAAAATGGCAAAAGGACAAATTGCTCTTTTGTTCCTTTTCTGAAAATAATACTGCTCCTTTTCTGAATATTCTGTAGTTATATTCCAGTCTTCATTTCTGTCTGCTCTATCATGTATCAATTTGGTGGAAGTTTTTGTATCTAACCTTTTCTGTATTGATGTTTTACCTGATGCAGACAAATCGAGGTCTTATGCAACACCTGAAAACATTTCAAATTTTCAAGATGATGCAATATTTTTCTAAGATGTTTTCGAAGTAGTTGCCTATAAAATGTTGCAACAGCTAAAAACTATCACCATTTAGATGAGTTTCTATTCTCAAAGATATCATGTATGAATAAGCGACCCTCTGCTTATAAATAATCTTAAGGCTTTTCTAACCAGAATAGATCCAGACCGGTCTACATATCTCTGCAGTCTGACCTTGTTCTATACTGTACTGTTATTTACCCTGCTTTAAATAGATAGACGGAAAGCATGGCCAGCTCTTTTCTACACATGTTACAAGTACCCAAAGGTTGATTACCTTCAGACTAACACCATTGCCCTTAAGGTGGTATGGGATTTAATGCAGTTTTTTTTTACAAGATTTTAGGTACAAATGATTTAAGAGAGCCTAATAAAAAACGACCTTTGGAGGTTTAGACTTTAGTAGCAGTCACACTTATTGTTTATTTGTTAAGTCTGTTTGTGTTCATTACTTTTCCCTAGACACTTTTAAGTTTATTGTTTTACCAAATGGAGGCAAAGGAAGATATTGATCAGACTGTGCCATGTGCAGACTGATCAGACTCAATGCTGGTACCAGTTTTTAGTCCAATGACCCTTGGCATGGCTCATTTTATATCTGTCTTTTGCCCATACACTCATGTAAGAAGGATATTATAACTTTTCCACATATGACAAATCTGCAGCAGACGACTTTGAAACCAAGTAGCAAAAATTATCAAACATCTCAATAAATAAAAGTATAGTTATTGAATAGAGTTGTAAGTTTTTTGTCAAAAGTAGAAATTGCTCAGTTCTACGCTGCAGAGGCCTCAGAAAGTGACTGTATGTGGGAAAGGGTTAACTTTTTTTTATGCAGATGATTTTAAAAATATGTTAATAAAAGGATAAGAATGAAATAGCAATTTCTCTTTTTACCAACTCTATATCAAAATGATACTTTTGAATTTTTAGATTTGGCACTTTTTTCCACAAAAGATGCCAAAGCAGACAACTGTAACAACACTTACCCACCTATAGACACATTATGTTACCTTTGCAGCAGATGGCTGTTTAACCCTTTCCCTCATACGACAATTCTGCAGCAGACGACTTTGAACATGTTTTGTCAAAACATAGAAAATCTCTATAATTAAATGGATAACATATAAATAAAAGTGGAAAACATTGTGGCACAAGGAGAAATTGCTCGTTTTGAGCAATTTCTTCTTTTGTCAGAGGGACAGGGTTAAAACATTGTTGCAAAAGGAAAAAATGCCGATAATGAGCAATAATTACACATGATGCTTCCAAAGTTGTCTGCTGCAGATTTGTTGTTTGAGGGAAAGGGTTACTTTTTTATCAGACAAACTGTTAATCTCTTGCTTGTTGAAAGTGAATACTACAGTCAGGGAATGAAATTTTGTTTACGTTTTTTGTTTACATGTTTGTATTTATATGCAATTTTCTAATTCAATGAGTTGTGAAATATTTGTCATGTATCATGTATTTATGTTTATTTGCTCCCCACCAAAAAATCTGCGAGCATATTGTCACCACTTTGTCCGTCCATTTGTGGTTGGGCTTTTTCTCATTAACCATTAGTTGGAATTCAATGATTTGTAAAGGGAAGCTTTTCTTACAAGAAGAGATGTACATGCTATAAACATGTTACATTGTACCGCTGAATTATTTTTTCACATAATTATGGCCCTTTGTATTTCTATATAGTTTGATAAACGTCTATCCATGTCCAGGCTACTTCTCAGCAATAACATATTGGAGTTCAATGACACTTTAAGGGAAGTGTCATTAAAAAGAGGAGATGTGCATATTATAACAGTTACTATTTCCTCTTTTGTACTCACATTTCTTACTATTTACTAACTTATGGGCAATTTATTTTGCTAAATATAGTATGATATAGTACCATTCCTGTGCCCTCGCTATACTTCATGGAGCATCCATTGTTTCAACGGATATCTTGTAATTTACATATCAATCTTTTCTTTTGTGCTTGTTTCTTTTGTTCTGATTAAAATATATCCTGGCATTCCTTTAAAATT
The DNA here is from genome assembly GCA_031761405.1 of Serripes groenlandicus. NCBI lineage: Eukaryota > Metazoa > Mollusca > Bivalvia > Cardiida > Cardiidae > Serripes > Serripes groenlandicus. The sequence goes on from JASEVX010000004.1 coordinate 41,144,191, forward strand.
TGTAATTAAAAAAAAATTAGAATATTATGTTAAACATATTTATGTTTACTTTAAACTCATTAATTCTACATTTTTGCTAATAGACAAGCTTTTAACTTATATTAAATTTTTGTTTAAGTTTTGCATTGTTTCCATCCTTTAATTGAACTAAATAGACTATAGCTGTATAACTTAGAATACTTATTCATCATTATTAGTCGCCGGGCAGAAGCCCGCGACTTCTATTTTTAATAGCTTTTCGGAAATCACATGGGAGGAGGGATAATTATTGGAAAGAAACACATTAAGATGTTTTGAACATATTACAATTGTGTTTGTTTAAAAACACTAAGTAATGACACATCTAAAATGGAATAAACATTTCGATGTTTTAGGTATTTTTAGTTTCATTTTGTTGACTTGCATTTAAGTGTTTTTGTCTTATTTACGAAGACAAATGTGGTCCCTGCTAGACTTGCAACCAACTGCTATATGTCAATATTGAGATATATTGAAATAAAAATCACGTCAAATTCTACTTTCAATAGTAATGTTAACTTACTGAATGTTATTTTCATGTTCAAAAATATGTCTTGATTTGTGAAGAATTCATTTGATAATGTTAACTCGTGTATATCTAAAATATGAACTGTTTCTAACCTAGAACTGTTGATTACGTCACTACCGAGTACCGCCCGCATAGATGTGTAAATTTTGCACACGCTACTATATACTACTGTACTTACTGTGTGTGCGTTAACCAATGCGCGCACCTGCTTGCTTTTATGTAAGTCACGTCGAATTCTCCTTTTAATAGATAAGTATCAACATAAACTGGTAACAGAAACAAATAAGATTTTTTTTTGTGAAAATATGTCTCAAATATAAGCCTGTTTATCGGTCGTGAACGTCGAAACGCTTTTTCCTCAGTTTGTGACCTAGTTTCATATTGCCAAAATGTAAACAAAGCGAAGTAACCGGAAGTAACATGTAAACTTAGAAAAGTGACTTACGCAGACAAAAAATGTCGCACGACAAATTGATTTCTTAAACGTCACGATTGAGTGCATGGGTCGAATGTAGGAGAAAGAAATATACTATAGAAACGCTTTTTTCTCTCGAATGCAGTGGAATAAAACATGCACTAAAGCTTTGCCTGATTTTTTATTCACTTTCTTCGATGTCTGACACTCGACTCGATCTTGAAACAAAGGTCAACATTTTGAAAAAATGCTCAAACACCTTATTACAGATAGATAGCTAATATTACACACTTAAATGATTAAATATATGTGATATTAAATGTTTATTTGGCTTGAAACAAATTAAGAGAAGAACAAACTCTGATAAACAATAGATTTAGAAATAAAGAAAAACTGCTCTTTCGCACCCAATTAATTTCATACTTGCCACCTATTAAATAGTAATGGGACTCGCAACTGGCATTTCTCTTGCGCCAAACATATATTGTATGCATCAACGATTTATATAAACAATTTAGCTGATATGTTGTTTCAAGTGTGGTCTACTTTTTAAACATATGAGGATAAATTTTAACATCTGTGAAATATTTATTATAATTATTATTAAAAAGGAGGAAGTTAATGTCTTCAGCAATTTAACCGTTTTCTCAATGTTTTAAGCATTTAAAGGTTTTCATTGTTGCTTCAGACATGGAAAGGGTTTAATAGCTTTTTATTGCAGGTAGATTTAAATCCCAAAATGTATTAATTTGTTGTGGTTTTATTGACAAATACAAAACATCCAAAATCCTGACCAAAAGATATCCTGAAATTTGTAGATCTATGTGGAATTTCAAAAATCCTGGAATTAGTCCTTATGAAAACATTATGTGTATGTTTAGACTAATGAAAGTCAAGAATACATGTGTGTTAAAAAATTAATCAATGCAGTCTTTTCCGGCGACATTGATGCCTTGCATCAACTTTCTCTTGTAAACACCTTTTAAACGCAATTGCAATAACTGGACTATTGGATTTTGCATGAGTTATTGCAGTTGTAGACCTCAATGAATTTAGAGGAGTGTTGAGACCTGCTTGAATAGCTCTTCTTTATTCAAGTCTGTTTTATATATTGACCGTTTATTAACCCTTTCCCTCATACGGCAATTCTGCAGCAGACGACTTTGAACGTATTTTGTCAAAAAATAGAAAATCTCCATAATTGAATGGATAACCTATGACAAAAAGTGGAAAACATTGTGGCAAAAGGAGAAATTGCACGTTTTGTGCAATTTCTTCTTTTGTCACTATGCATTCAAAAAGCTGTCTGCTGCAGAGGCGTCAGAAAGCGTCTATATGAGGGAAAGGGTTAACTGAAGCAAACAGATCCCAATTTTCTTGCATGTTTAAAACACAATACACATTTTTTTGTAAGAAGGATACTTTTCAAATCTATCAACAACAAAAACTTTAATTGACCAGTATTAATTGTTACAGTAATTTTATAACAAAAATCTTTAAAATAAAAAAGATGGAAGTATATCTAAATGTATCACTTGATTTCCTTTTCACAGCAAGTACATGGTCCAAGATAAAGCCTAGTAGTAGAGGGAGAGAATATGGTGGATTAAAATGGGAAAGAGTTAAGGTATGTACATAGCTAACCAATCAAAGATCATTTTTTGAAGCCTCTTTAATTAAAGAAACTGCTTTGAAAACTGTGGAACAAGAAGAAAATGTTCATAATGAGCAAATTCTTCTTTTCTGGCAATATTCTCTTTCCAGTCCCAGTTATTTCACTATGATTTGACTAAATTTTGCTCTCTTTTCACTAGATGATTTAATTGTTGACAAATTACCATAGGTCAAATGTAACCGGTGTAGGTGTTGCTTTACACAGATCATCTTTATTAGCTAAATGTAACTTGGTCTGCTACAATTTGTTTGTATGTAGGAACTTAAGTGATAGATTTACTTTTACATCTTACTGTGTGTTGTAACTAGCCTATATAAGTTGAAGGCTTAGAAGGGAAGAGTAGTCCTTGAATAACTAACTCAGTTACCTGCTCAAAATAAAGTTATTATTATCATGATAGGTTAAGGAAAGTTCAAGTTTTATGTGAGCCATGAAATGATATGGTGTAGACCAAAATCAGACTGCAAGTGTTCTTTATGCTCATACACAAAACTTAGGACAGACATCAAGCACATATCTTTAACCCTTTCTCACATATAGAAGCTTTCTGACGACTCTGCACCAGACAACTTTTGAAAACATTGTGCCAAAAGGAGGAATTGCTAAAAACAAGCAGATTCTCCTTTTGCTTTATTGCTTTTAAACCTTTTTCAATATTTATGCCTTCAATTATAGTAATCTGTGTTTTTACCACAAATTTGTCTGCTGCAGATTTTGCTGTATGTGGGTTCGAGTTTAACCCTTTACCTCATGCAGACCAGGTTTGACACCCTGGTTGCAGATGACATTGAATGCATTTGCTGCAGACACATTTTGTAAACATTGTGACAAAAGGGGGAATTGCTTTTTAGCTCACCTGTGCACAAGGTGAGTTATTGTGATCGGCCTATGTCCTATGTCCGGCAACATTTTCTCCTCTGTAACCGGTGGGTCAACTGGGATGAAACTTCACACGAAGCATCCTCTCAATGTCCTCACCAGAATTCCTTAACATTTTTGGGATCCATGCAGAATTCTGGTTTCCATGGCAACGAAATGAAAAAAACTTCAAAATTCTTCTTCTCCCAAACTGGTTGGCAGATTTTCAAATAATTTTGTAGAAATGTTCCTTGGATGACCCTCTATCAGATTCCTTCAAGCCATGTTGATTGGTCGAAAAACATGGCCTCCAGGGGGAGGGGCTATTTTGCCTTATATGGCTATAGTGAAAACTTAAAAATTCTTCCCCTCCGAAAGTGTCGGGCCGATTTTCAAATAATTTTGTAGAAATGTTCCTTGGGTGACCCTCTATCAGATTCCTTCAAGCCATGTTGATTGGTCAAAAAGCATGGCCGCCAGGGGGTGGGGCTATTTTGCCTTTTATGGCTATAGTGAAAACTTAAAAAATCTTTTCCTCCAAAATTGTCAGGCCGATTTTCAAATAATTTTGTAGAAATGTTCCTAGGGTGACCCTCTATCAGATTCCTTCAAGCCAAGTTGATTGGTTGGAAACTATGCCCGCCAGATGGCGGAGCTTATATAGCTAAAGTGAAGAAAAAAAGCAGGTGAGCGATTCCAGGGCCATCATGGCCCTCTTGTAATGAGCAATTTATTTCATTGCCACAAATGTGATTAACTCTATCCAATAATTTTTATATAAATGTTTATAGAGTTTGCATATTTCTAGCTAGATTTATTAAAGTCGTCCGCTGTAAATTTGTTGGGAAAGGGTTAAGATGTGTTATATAACATGATGTGTGTTTACTCCAGACACTGGTCCATGTAAATCTAGTTTCCAAGAGACTCGATGAGAGAAGAGATGCAGCTAAACATTTGGGACTGCTGAGATGTGGAGATGCCATGGTTTTCTATGCCTTGAAGGAGCGTCTGCGAGTCGACGAAGATTCAAGGGTCAAATATGAAGCTTCTAAATCTCTTATTCTTTTAGGTACATATATATATATATTTGTTATTGAATTTGAAAGGATAAATGATGAAACTAGTGTTATTTCAAAAAGGCTGTTTAAACCAGTACATTGTCAATTGCCTTAACCCTTTCCCTTACATGCTATTTTTAGCTATTGTGATCACTCAATGTTCGTTGTCCATCTGAAAATGATCATAGCGTGCAAACCATTATTTGTGCATGTGTAAGGACAATACACCAATAATGATTCTCACAAAAATTTGAAAACCCCCAAAATGATCGCCTTCACTTTGTTGTATGTTGGATAGGTTTAATTAACTGTAACAATTCTCTATATGCTTTAAATCAAAATTCAGGGTGCCCTTAATAAAACTATGGATATAATTAAATGTTCTCAAATATACAATCACCAGTGTTTAATTAGCATCAATTAGTAAGGAAAAGGTAGGAAAATATGAAAATTGGTTTAGAAATCTATGCAAAACAGAACAAACTGAAACATTTGAAAAACTGTGTTATTGTATGACTGATGCTAATCTAGATTTTATGAAACCTTCAGCAGACAATGTTTTCAACTCTTTTGTGTGTGGGAAAGGGTTAAATGCTATTTTACTTTGAAATACTCAGCCTATCAAATCGGGATAACACTATTATATGATCCCCAAAATGGTGGCTTATAATACAATGTGATATAGTGACTATTATCGTACTTCTATATATGATAGGCTGCTGGGATGAAGATGTTGTACAAGTAATACTCAAGTTTCTTGTGATTGGTAATGGTGAAGTCAGACAGGATCTCATCCGAAATATGACTGATGGAAAGAATATTCAGTATGCTAATAAGGTAAACTACCCCATCTTAACCCTTTCTATCATACAGATACATCTTGTATGCCTCTGAAGAAGATGACTTTTGAAAACATTTATAATTATGTATGACCTGATAAAATATTTGGTACATATTTTCAATTACCAACATTCTGCAAAGAGTGTTCAAATTATTTTGATTCATAAAGAAACATGGGCTCAATGGGTGCTTGTTTCTCCAAATTTATAGAATAAAAGTAAAAAATATTTTGGTCAAAAACTGTAATAACTTTGTTATCTGGTTTGTAATATCAGGAAGTGGTACTGTTTCACTTTTGTCCCAGGGGTCTAAAATTACCCCAGTCCAGGGGCATTTGTTTTACATATATACATTGCACATGTACATAGATGATGTAGCTTAAGATTATCAGACCTTGGTCATACCAAGGACACAGCACTGTCAGGAAAATATGAGACTTGCCAAGTATAATTCTTCATGAAAGCTTGACATTGAAGTAGGAAGTTTTAAGAAGAAAATACTTGGTTAGAAAAGAAATTATGATTTATCTCTTGTATTAAAACATTTGTGATTAAACAGTTAACAGTTTAAAATATCGTTTGCAATGGTATACAGTACTTAATATTCAAAAGCTTGTGCTTAAGCCCTGCCTTCATACCGTTCAGTTATGAAAATTGATAATTTGGACTTGCTTTCATATTGCCCAAGCTTGTTTTTTGTGTGTGATGAAACAAGACTATAATCCATATTTGGGCTCTAGCTACCGAGTTAGGTTGATTTATTCATGATTGTATTTGGCACTCACATGACCTCAAGTCCCCTTCATATCTTTTTGAACCACCAGAAGGAGTAAAAAAATGTTGGCCCACTGAGAAAATGTGGCTGTGTGGCAATGGCTGACTCTATTTGAGGTCAAGGTCATTTTCTTTAGCTGTCACAATATCCAAATCCCTTATATATACAGTTTGCTCCTTCAGTACTATTGTAACAATATTATACTGTGGTATTATGTGATATATTTGTTTTTGGATGAAAAAGACAACCTTTTAGTACTCATTCAACATCATTAGGTGTCTGTTTATACCAGGGCCATAACAGCCACTTGTGGTGCCCTTGTTAAAAACTAATTATACCCCCAGATACATAGTATATGGGGGCTATATAGGTTTAACGCTTGTCTGTCGGTTTGTCAGTTGGTCGGTCCGTTGGTCTGGATATTTCTTGTGAACACTATTTCTCAGCAACTCTTGGTCAGAATTCAATATAACTTCACAAGAATGATTGATACCAAGCCTAGTTGTGCATATTGTCGGCGTGTTGCACTGGAATTGTTTTTAAATGAGTTATGGCCCCTTGAATTTCCCTTGTATATTGTCAGGCACCAGCTGGGGGTATTCATCACCTTCATTGATATTTCTAGTTCTCTTTGTATTTTAAAATTCATCCAAAATATATATCTTTTTTCCAGAAAACACCATCTTTTCCAGAACTTGTGAAAGTTTTAAGTTATCTCTGTCGAAACCCTGAGCCAGATGATCCAAATGCTTTTGATGCTGCTGTGTTACTTGGAAAACTCTGTGTTGCGGATGAAAATGCAAGATTCAAGCTTTTAAGGGTTCTAAATCATAGCTCAGATACTCATGTCAAGGCTAAGGTAACAACTTTTATAGCACTACCTGATACAGATTTGGTATATGTAGGAAAGAGGATTAAATTACAAAATCTTTAAAACAACCCATTTGTACTTTGATCAGGTGATAGAACAGTTACATAAATACATATTGTTATACAGCAACAGTTTCTGTCTATCAAATACTTTCAACTTACAGTTTCTGCTACCTGGAGACCTGACTTAAATGGAGATAATGGTGTGGGAAGATCGGAAAAGATTAATCTTAATAATTGCATTTCTCAGTACTGTTTCAATGCTCAGTAACATTGTTAAACTTTCTGACGCTTCTGAATTGCAGAAAAGTGGAAAAAATTGTTGTCTCACAATGTTTTCAAGTCTTTCAGATATATGTTTTTTAAATTTCCTACATATTTTCCATCAGAAATTCAAAGCAGACGATAAACCCTTTCCGACATACATAGTCTGTCTGACTCATCTGCAGCAGACAACTTTTGAAAACATAGTGGCAAAAGAAGAAATTGTTCCAAATGAGCAATTCCTCCCCTTCTTGCCACATCGTTTTCAACTTTAATCAACAATTAAACTTTTAATTTATGATGTTTACCATATTTTCAACCAGCTGGTTTTGAATTTGTCTGCTGCAGATGAGTTGTAAGTGGGAAAGGGTTACAAATGATATGTTAATCCTGAAAGAAGATTCCCTACAATGTGTGTTTATCTTCTAGGCCTTAGAAGTGCTTGTGAAGCAGTTAAACTGTACAAGCTGGGAGGTAGTCCAGCACATCTTGGCTCTGTTCAAAGAGTCGCCCGTATGGAAGTACAGGGCCCTAGCTGCAGATCTTCTCATAACTCTAGGTAATTAATATAATCTTCCTCTCGTAAAGATTAGTGATGATAACATTGTTTGGAAAATAGCAGTTGCTCACAACAAGCTGTTTCCACATTTCCCCCTCAAAGATTTCAACAATAGTTTATTCTTTGATTTTCTATTAATTACATAAGAGATTTCATTTTTCATTGTTTAAATGGCTAATGTGACTTAAGCCAAATTTTAGGCAATAATGTCATCATTGGGTTATGGCAATATAAATAACTAACAAGTTCTAATAAGGTTGCAATGTCAACATACAATTTTTTTTAAGTGAGCAGGGATTTGAGAATTTAAAGTTTGACAGAATAGTTTCTTATCTGTTGCTTGACATACTTATACCTAAAATCTTATATCAAAACTTTTAAATTCTGAATAATAGTTGAACATATTGCAATTGAAAGTGACATTTCATGACATGGGTAATTTCTCCTGTCAGTCAAAAAGATTTTTGTCAAAAGTTGTGTGATGCAGAGGTGAATTGTATGTTGATGTTTACCTTTCCATTTAGGTAAAGAATTTGTTTGTAAAAGAGGAGAAGAGGACAGGATTTATCAAATACTTGAGAGAAAGCTGTGGGATGATCCAACTAGGGTATCTCTTCATTATCATTAATATATATGGCCATACGAATCTCATTCCTTTACACCCCCTTTCTCTGATACATTGGGGTGGGCTGTAAATCCAGCTCGGCCAACATTCTTTTTGGCGTTTGACAAAAGTCAATGCTGCAAGCGTACTTCATCTTCCACCAACAGGCTAATAATCTATGTGTAAAAGCTGCCAGTTGCTTGGAAAGAATGTTCTGCGAATTACTGGTGTGTGAAAACCAGGAAATACATGGGTAGGTGAACTCGCAGCTGTGATATGACTGAATTTTTGTTTTTTAAAATGGCGTTAAACTCCAATCAATTAATCTGATACATTATCATGGGACGCCTACAGCAAACAATTTACCAAGTTGAAAATTGCTCATTCTACTGAGTAAAGTCCCCTCTTTTCCACAATGCTTCCAAATATCTTATACTGCAGAGGAATCGTAACATATCTGTATCAAGAAAAGATAAATGAAGCTGGTTGCAATGACATTGATCAACCACTTGACAGAATCTTAATCTTTTCCCACATACAAGAAATCTGCAGCAGACGACTTTGAAAGCATCTGTGCAAAAATTTGGAAAACCTCCTAAAAATGAAAGTAATGACTGATAAGAGTAATTTATGAGCAATTTCTTCTTCTCCCTCAATGTTTAGAAAAATCACCTGCTGCAGAGATGTCAGAAAACGCCTACATGTGGGGAAGGTTTAAATCCTATTTTTGAAATTATTTATCTCATCTTTTGAATTATATGCTAATTTTAGAGCTGTATACTTTGAAATCATCTGTGGTAAAACAGGTTGTTTAGTTTGGATACTTAGTTGAACATATTGATAAAATTAGAAATTAAGAAGTTCAGAGCAATTCTCCTTTTGCCAAAATGTTTTGAAAAGCGTTGTGTGTTGTAAAGTGTTAATGTCCAAGTGCTGAGATTTCACTCTATGTTTTACTCTGTGCTATATCACAGCATTGTTAACTACAGTCTGCATCTCATACGACAATTTTGCAGCAGACGACTTTGAACATATTTTGTCAAAAAATAGAAAATCTCTATAATTGAATGGATAAGCTATGACTTAAAGTTGAAAACATTGTGGCAAGAGGAAAAATTGCTCGTTTTGAGCAATTTCTTCTTTTGTCACTATGTTTTCACACAGCTGTCTGCTGCAGAGGCGTCAGAAAGTGTCTATATGAGGGAAAGGGTTAACTGATGCTTTTTGCAAGCGATGATAATAATTACAATTCCATGATTCAATACGATCCCATAACATCTGAAAACAAACAAATTTCTTCTATATGTACAGACACATGTATTTTTTTTGTAGCAAGTATTATTATGTAATTCATTTTCTTATTTTTTGGGCTACAAAAAAATCCTTCTATATTATATTTTCTACAACTGTTTGTACCTTTTTCAGGATGTTAAAATAGCTTCAGCCAAAGCTCTTGCTGCCCTTGGTATGTTTAGTAAAGCATGTGACATGATAGAAAAGTGAGTATTTTATTCCTTTACGACAGAATTGTCATAATTTAATGTCTTTTTTGTTTCTTCTGCCTTTTCCATCAGCTGTCCATCTGTTTGTCCACCATGCTTGCACTATTGGCAGCCTACAAAACTGTTGTCTGTACTTTTTGGTACTTTCTCAACATTAAATAACAAGCTTACTACATTTATCTGATAAACTATTGCCGACTATTAGAGAAAAAATGTTTGATACAAGATTATGTCTCAGACGGGGTTTACATAAGGTGAAACTGTTTTCGCTTGTGAAATTTTTTAGGCTAGATATTTTCAAAGTTGCTGATGCAAGTATGTTGTATGTGGGAAAGAGTTAAAACTTTCACAAATAAGAACTATTCCTCAATAGATAAGTCTACTAGGTTAACCCGTTCCCTCATATAGTTGCTTTCTGACGCCTCTGAAGCAGACATCCTTTTGAAAACATAGTGACAAAAGAAGAAATTGCTCAAAACGAGCAATTTCTCCTTTTGCCACAATGTTTTCCACTTTTGGTCATAGGGTATCCATTCAATTATAGAGATTTTCTATTTTTTGACAAAATATGTTCAAATTCGTCTGCTGCAGAATTGTCGTATGAGGGAAAGGGTTAACTGTCAATATTAAATAACATAATATAGACATTTTTTTTCATAATGTTTTAAATTTGGGTTGATTAACCCACTACCCATTCAACAAATCTGCATCAAACGATTTTTAAATCATCCAGGTAAACATATGAAAAATCTCCATAAATGAATGTATACCATTAGAATAGAGTAAAAAACATTTTGACAAAGGGAGAAATTGCTCATTATGGGCAATGTCTCCTTATGCCACAATGATTCAAATTTTGTCTTCTACAGATGAATCAACATTCGTCGGAAAGGGTCAAAATAGTTTTCAAAATTTGTAAAATGAAACAGTATCTATGAGAAATAATGATCACACAGATCTTTACTATTTATGTGTAAAATTCTGATAAGCCTAGTTGTAAAAATAAAAAATAAATTATTTATCAATTGCAGAAGATTGGAAGATGTGGATGAAGACATAAGAGCCCAGGCAGTGATATCTGTGGTAAATATTGTAATGAGTCAAACTAGAAACAAAACCCATCTTGTTGCATCACTTATAGGGAATTATAGTGAAACTAGTGGGCTGCATTTACAGTTTTTCATCAAAACCCATTGCCTGCTACAGTCTATTTCAGATACCTCTATTGCAGACAAATATTGAAACATTGTGGGAGAAAGGAGAAATTGCACAACATAAGCAATTTCATTTTCATCTTGTCTATTTATCAGAGTATAAAATGTCGGGCTATTGTGAATCACTTGGTGTCGTCGTCATCTGCGTTGTCATAAAACTTACCTCATAACACAAAAATCGTTCAACATTTTCTAATGAAACTTGGTACACATGTTCCTAGGAACAATACACATGTCTCTACTAAGTCACATAACTCTGGCTTTTATAATTATTTAGTAATGCTCCTTTTTCGACTTGAAAAAAAAGAAAGAAGAGGGTTTGTGTTGGTTTGCGGCGTTCTTGTTCCTACTATATTTTCAATTGTGTTTACAAATTATACTGCCAATTTCTATATATATATGAGGCTTTTCATTAGATGTTTTTAAAATGGACAATTCTAATAAATATCACATCAGATGTATGTGACACATGTTTATAGGACTGCTTGTCCTAAAGGCAAACACACTACATCATGATTGAACATACATGAAATAAACAACCTAGCCAAGTAACAAGGCAGTATCTCTGAGATTTTCAGTTTTTAGCTCTCCTAAGCACAAGGTACAGGTGAGCTATTGGGATCACTCACCTACTGGCGTCCATCTGTCCCAAATTTCTTTGATCAACATTTCATTTGAAACCACTGAGCCAATTTTCATTAAGCTTCACAGGAACGTTCCTTCAGTGGTCCTCTTTTTAATTTGTTCAAATAATTTAGTTTTATGTAAAATTCAGAAAAATGCCCAAGCTTCTTCAAAAATCTTCTTGTCCAAAAGTACATTCCCGATTTTAAAAATCATTTGCAACTAAATTTTATATATTATACATTCTTATATTATACTCTTATTTATTTAGCCTTTCCCAAATAATGATATCTTTCATTAAATGCTTCAAAATCATTTGGAAAAAAAATGTGGTATCTGAATAACTGGAATTTCAATTTTATTAAAGATTGTGGGAAAAGAAAAAAATGCTCTTTTTAAGCAATTTCTTCTTTTTTCCACAGTGGTCTGCATCAAGAGAAGTGTTTTGTAAAAAATGACAGAATTCTAAAACAGGAACAGTTATTTCTTATCATATTAAAACAGTTTGGGATTGCAGAGATGTGAATTCATGTGATACCAACTTATTCTCAAGGGAGATAACAATTGGAATTACTAACTGACAACTTTCAATCATCTAACTCGAGTCGATTGACATGAATTACTACTTCCTCATCACACTGAATTGGATTTTTAGCTTGCATATCTGTGATAAGAGTTTTTGTAATAAAATACCTATTCAATGATGTTGTGTTTATTACAGGGGACACTAGAGATGAAGAATGAGAAGATAATAAGGTTATTGTTGGAGATGCTAGAACTGGATGCCAGTGAATATGTTCGACTGATGGTAATAGTTTACCCCTCATATATACTTACACATTGCCTAACATAAATCCCTTTTGATGATTCTCAGTGTGTCATATAGAGGGTGATGTTTATTCATTTAGTTGCATATCTTTAAAATTGTAACAAAGAAACAGTAATTGTATAAGTGTTAGCGATGTGAAAAAGTTAATTTGTTCTACCACATGTAACATTAAATATCAACTGAGTGAACATTAACCCTTTCCCACTTGCAGATGCATTATGATTTAATCAACTCAGAAACTTTTTGGCATGCTGGATTTTCTAGATATCTAACTTTTCTAAACTGTCTGAAATGTTTTAAATCTTTTTTGGTTTCATACCAAAAATCCTGCCTTTTATAATTTATTGTTCTGTTCAGCTAGTTCTGTACATATTAACCCTTACCGTGCGGGAGCCAAGATTTCTCGTTAATGCAAAGACGTCCCCGTACACGGGTACCAAGAACACACGTTTTCAAAAGTGAATGCGCACAATATTAATTTATGGGGAAAACCCGCAACAGGGCACACCAATAATTGCCATCATCCAATCAGAATAGGTTTCCCAAAAACTTTCATTTTTGATTGGTGAATAAATATGAAAAACTTCTAAAAATATCTAAGATTTAATCGTACATGTGATTCCCTGATTTTTCATAATGGCCGACTGCGAAAAAAAAAATTACAGACATGTTTGGAAATTCGCCTCAAAAGAGGAATTTAAATTATCCCACGTATCAGTTACGGTGAATTTGTACGTAGGATAGTTTTCTTTGTTTGATTATTATCAGTTTTACAATGATCGAGATTTTCGAAGCGATGTATCCTTGATTTACTTGGGATTTATTCTTGCGAATCGTCTCGATTTTCAAAATGGCGGACGACGAAAATATTATTGCATGCCTCGAAAGAGGAATTTAAATGATCCCACGTATCAGTTACGGTGAATTTGTACGTAGGATAGTTTTCTTTGTTTCATTCTTACCAGTTTGATAATGATCGAGATTTTCCAAGCGATGTATACTTGATTTATTCTTGCGAATCATCCCGATTTTCAAAATGGCGGACGGCGAAAATATATTTGTGCAGGCATGTTTTTTTTGGAATAACTATCCTAATGATTGAATTGGATGAACATTTCATAAACTTACCCATTCTAAGGTGACTTCTGGTTATGTTATTGTTTTAGTGTAAACATTTGCGTTATTGATTGTAGGTAATTTTGGTAAACAATAAAAAAAAAAAAAAATTCTCACCTGTTCTCTCACCTGTCACAGTAAATATATCAACAATTTGAAAAAAAAATCTGAATCAAAATGATGGTAAATATATATCGAACAAAAAACTTTTAGAGTTTGTACACTTTTATTCAAGAATTAACCATATAAATCATGCATATATGAACATACCCTTCTACAAGAGAATTTTAAGAAAAATATGATGGGATAGGTATTGGAAAAAACAATTCAGCACTGTTAGGGTTAAACTAATGCATTGATTTCTTTTAATTCCAGATTGCTAGAACATTCGCTACCTTACAAATGACAGATAAGAGGGTACTCCGTGCTTTACGAGAGAGAGACAAGGTGGAAGGGGCTCTCTCAAGGTATTTACCCCCTTGTTCTCTTTATCTTACTGTGGGATTTATAACTGTTTGTTTCACCTGAGTTTCATAACAGTGTTGGAAACAATCTAATTTACTTTGGTACTTGGTGGTTGAAACCAGAGGTCTAGATAAGGATTCATAGAGTTGTCTCAATCTAATAAATATAATAACTAATAACAGAATAAATGTTTTCTTAACCCTTTCCCATATACAATAAATCTACAGCAGATGACTCTAAAATATAGATAATCTTTATAAATGATAGAACAAGTATTGAATGAAGTTGAAAACATTGTCCTCATTATGAGTAATTTCTCCTTTTGTCACAATGTTTTCAAAAGGCGTCAGAAAGCCTCTGTATGTGGCAAAGGATTAAATGTTAAAGACGGACTGACAAATAAGTTTTGCAGTTAAGAGAAACAACACTGTATTTCCTTTTTATTATGAAACCAAACTTCTAGGTTGTGAGTACTCATTGGAACAAGATTATACTATTAAACATTATGAACTTATCATTTAGTGAAGAAAACGACATTTCAACATTTGTGATGCTTCCTTTTTTAAGAACTCTGGTTTGAACACTTGCACATATTTACTTTTACTATTATTCATTTGACATTCATTTAAATTGATCGTTTTACATTTAAATATTTCCCTGATGTAGATCAATATTGATATATTTGCCATAGACTACTTGTGAAAACATTGTAGAAATGGATAAAATTGCCTTTTTGCACAATGTTTTTTTACTCTGTATCAGAATTCTAATTCCTTTTTTTTTCTGATTTTGTAATTATCAGAAGATCTTTTCAAAGATGAAAGTTTAATAGATAAGGATATTGTCTGTCTGCGGACGGATCATGTTTAATGTTCACCTCATATCACCTGGGTGTCATCAGCAGCCAAATTGTAATTTTGGATAATTGCAGTTGCTTCAAAAGCACGGTGAATCGCTCGTTTTGATTGGTTCAAAACCGATCACGTGACTAAAAGGAATTGCGTTTATTTTCCAATAACTGCAATTGATCACATGACCAGTTCACGGAACTACTTTCGGAAAATACCTTTAATTTCGACAGTTAACCGTAAAACAATGCCACAAATAATTATGCCGAGGTCATATTCAGCTTAGTTTAGTGAAAGTAATAATAAATAACACTCATGAGATATTATATCTATCACATAAAGAGATTTATGAGGCGTATTTCGATAAAAATGTACTAAACGTTTACAATATTTCTAGATGAAATTTACGGGTTTTTGGCGCCAAAGTGACTAACGTATGACGTCAAAACGCTGACGTGACGTCATTTTCCTAGTATTAGATAATTTTCCTAGTATAAGGTCATGTTCATCCGCGTAAAGAACATAAAAAAAGAAATCCCAATTTTCAAATTGATATGTCCCTTTTCAAACAATTCTTTCGATGAAATATAGCTGTTTTTAGCTCTACTGGCCAAAGGCCAGAAGGGCTTATGTCGTGGTGATTTGTCCGTCGTCCGTCTGTCCGTAAACAATTTCTTGTTAACACGATACAGTCTTCACTTTTGATTGTATCTCAACCAAACTTATACAGTAGTTAGATATCCATGAGAGCTCGGTTCCTTTCGAAAACCAGCCAGATCCGCCCATGCATGACTGGATTATGGCCCTTGAAATGGTCAAAATTGCTATAAAAGAGCTTGTTAACTTGATACAGTCTTCACTTTTGATTGTATCTCAACCAAACTTATACAGTAGTTAGATATCAATGAGAGCTCGGTTCCTTTCGAAAACCAGCCAGATCCGCCCATGCATGACTGGGTTATGGCCCTTGAAATGGTCAAAATTGCTATAAAAGAGCTTGTTAACTTGATACAGTCTTCACTATTGATTGTATCTCAACCAAACTTATACAGTAGTTAGATATCCATGAGAGCTCGGTTCCTTTCGAAAAACCAGCCAGATCCGCTCATGCATGACTGGATTATGGCCCTTGAAATGGTCAAAATTGCTAGAAAAGAGCTTGTTAACACGATACAGTATTCACTTTTAATTGTATCTCAACCAAACTTATACAGTAGTTAGATATCAATGAGAGCTCGGTTCCTTTCGAAAACCAGCCAGATCCGCCCATGCAAGACTGGATTATGGCCCTTGAAATTGTCCAAATTGCTATAATTGAGCATGTGAACACAAAAGAGGCTCTATTTAATATCTGATCTTCACCAAACTTAGATAGTAGTTAAATATTGATTAGAGCTTGGTAAACCAGCCAGATCTGCCAATGCAAGACTGGATTATGGCCCATGAAATTGTAAAAATTGCTATAATACAGCTTGTGAACACAAAAGAGCCTCCATTTACTATCCGATCTTCACCATACATACATGCTCTGGACCAAAGAAACATACCAGTAGAGCATAGGCCCTCATGGGCCTCTTGTTTTCTTAAACTGCAATTATAAGGGTTTAATGTATGTTTTGGTACAGTTATAAGAGATTAACACGAAATTGCCAAATTACACAGCTGACATAATGCCCTTCGGGCATTATTTGCTGAGTAATTAGGCAATTTCGTGTTATACTCTTATAACTGTACCAAAACATACATTAAACCCTTTATTAAGTGCTCTGTTCCGGTTCATTTTTAGCCAGAATTACTAAAACTTTGAAACTAGAAACACTTGTTCATCATCATCAGAGGGTTTTCTGTAAGAAGGGTCATAACTCCTTGCATTTTATATGAATGATGTTTTATTTTGTACTTTGAAAAGTTGAGAGTATAAATTTTGTGACAAGCTCTCCTTTTTAAGTTCGCCTTACCACTACTAGCTCATGATGAGCTTTTAGGATCGTTGGATATCAACGAAACTTCTCAGAAATACTAAAATAATTTAATTCCAGGCAAAAGAATTACCATTGCAACAGAAAGGATTTATTTTCTTAAACCTTTAAATTTTCTCCTAAACCACTTGGCCAATATTGAGAATACCCTCTAACAATGTTCAAATTATTTTGATCCCTTGAAAAGCAAGTCCACACCATGGTTGAGGTTTTTTTTCTTATTTGTATATAGAGTAAAAACCTTGAAAACTGTTAAAGTTCTATTAAATAAGGTGATCATGGCCCTCTTGTTTCCAAAACAACGGTGGTTACCGGTATGTCTTTGAAACTAATTTGTGCAGAATACTATATTTACAAAAAAGAAATTTTAAGATATTATACTTGTAGTTTATTTTGACATTTTTATAGGTTTTATTTAATATATTGTATGACATATTTATAGATGTGGTTGGCTGAATGCAGTTTTATTTAATATATTGTATGACTGTCTCTATGACATATTTATAGATGTTGTTGGCTGAATGCAGTTTTATTTATGCTTATGTACTATATATGCTTTTGTTGACCTTTATACACCAGGTTATATATGTAATATAATTTAAATTGTGTATTGCAATATTCTCAAATAAAGTTATTTGATAATATAAGAAACATTTATACATTTACTAGATTAATCTTATTTGTAGAGAATCATGAAATCATGGCAAAGAAATAATTAATTCATCAACACTTTTCAATTTTTATATTTTCAATAAAACCCCAATTAAACAATCAAACAAAGATTAAACGTAAAATTTTCCATGCGAAAACTATTTATCCTCTCATATATTCCAAAAAGAATACTCTAAATATGTCATATTGGGTAGTCAATCAAATGTCTGGAAAAGAAGCAAGTAAATGAAACCTGTTAACTATTTCTGATTTATTATATGATCTGTGTTCATTAAAGAGGTGCACTTGCGAAGGTATATCTATCTTTTTGACTTTTCTTCAAACAAAAACAGGATCATTCTTACTGTTATTTCATTTACTATATCTAAAAAACTAAAAGGGGGAGTCTTCTTCTGTATTCAAATGTAAAAGAAAATCTGAATTAACTCTCAAACGTGTTTGAACATCATTGATTAACCCTTTCTCACTTACAACAAATCTGTATCTAGACACAAATATTAATTAATATAAATTAATTGAATAGAGTTGAAAACGTTGTTGCAAAAAAGGACATTGCTCATTATGAGCAATTTCTTCTTTTGCCAAAATAAATAAAAGTCTTTTGTCATAACAATTTATTGGAATAATCAATACCATTGATATTGACTCTTTTGGACATTTGGAAAGGTTTAGGATTCAAGAAATGGATATCAAAGTTATGGTCCTTGATTAGCAACAGTCAAACATGTTACATCAGTCATGTCCTACTGACACAATTCTAGTGATTCTTGGATGTGTTTCGCATGTTTTTGGTCAAGTCATCAGATAATTCCTTATTACATATTGTTACTGATATGATAACAAAAGGTTAAATAATCAAGAACAGTGAACTAACAGTAAAATTAATTACTATTTTTCTGAGCAATAAATTGAAAATGATAACCTTTTAGATAAAGAATGACTAACATATAGCTATTCTTTTTTTTTCTCTTTCAATTGTTTCGCTCTGCTGGCTGAATGCCAGAAAAGTTAACATGACACATGGTGCCGGATAATCAGCCTGTCTTTTTAACTTTTTCTTGAAAACACAATTAAGTACTCAATTTTCTACAGATTCTTTTCAAACTTGCTAATATTCTAATCACTAAGAGCTTTACTATATTATAAATTATTAAATTTTAAGAAAGGGCTTGTAAACATAAAAGAAACCACAGTTTTCATCATATGCTTTTTAAATTTGCATATATTGTTTCTGCTTTTCATAGCTGTAAATATGGGAATCCATTAATTAATTAAAATTCTTAATTAAGAATTTAAAAATAGCTCATTATAGACCGTAAATTAGCAATTTTTTAAGTTAAAATGAGACCATAAAATTTATCATTATTGAAAGTTTAAAAGCACTGTTTATCAACTATTAACCAAAGTTATTATTGGATCTTTCTGAAAAATATTCTGCAGTTTTATTTTATGGAGAATACAATTTCTTTTAAAAAATGCAAACATTTGACTACTGGAACTGACTTTTGTGAAGCCTGTGTCACCTGTGTGAAGCCAGTGTCACCAGTATGAAGCCTGTGTCACCAGTTTGAAGCCAGTATAGAACCAGGCCAACTTGACACATCTGGGTTATCTGACCAAACTGTGTAGAGCTTCCTGCTCACCTCAACAGTTTTATCTTTATATTCCTAGAATTGGCTATGGACCAATTTAAAAATGAAGCATTGTAAGGGGCACTTTTATTGTATCTTTCAAAGCTATTCATATTGGAAAAAAAATGAATAGCCAGTAAAGTGTTTCAGGCCATCAAGTGCCTGACTCTCTTGGTGAAATTTTGTAGAGGGTTTCAATATGGCACTACGGTTAAATGATTTGCAATAATCATAAATATGTTTGTATTAGACATTGATGAGAGATAGTGATCCTAAGGACCTAGGTTTAAAATTTGATTATTGGTCTTTGCCAAAATGCCATTGTGAGTACTGGTAAAGTCCCCAGGAAGCAGACATCAAGAAAGATAAATACATGTTTATATAAGGTTGTAACATAATATTTTTGCAATGAAGTATATTGTTGTTGGGCATCAGAAAGAAGGAAAAATGCCTAAACTTCAAACATATTCTTGTTCAAAAGAACTGGCCCAAATTATCCTTGGGTGACTCTGTACCAAAATTGTTTAAACAATTCTGATCCGTTGAAAAACATGCTGCCAGTATATAGTGAAAATCTTCTTCTACAAAAGCACTGGCCAATTTTGAAAACGATTTGGCAGAAATTTTCCTTAGGTGAACCCTCTACTAAGTTAATTGATTGATTGTTTGGTGCTTTACGCTAATGCTAAAGTCATAATGCTAACCTCGCAACCCTGAGCACCAAAGAGGGCAGCCATTACTACAATTTTTAATGTATTTGGTATGACAAACCTGCAACCTCCTGCACCCAATCCCGAACCAGAGGCTGACGCTCTACCATTACTCCACAGAGGCAGTACCCTGTACTAAGATTGTTTAAATTATTCAAATCAGTATAAAAAATATGCTCTTTTTAAAAATTATTTTGCACTAAGATTCCTTGAGTGATCTCTACCAAGATCATATATATTCAGATCTGTCAATAAACATGGTCAGCAGGGCAGGGCTTGTATTCCTTATATGAATATACATGTAGTAAGAACAGAGAAAACTATATAAGTTCTGTTAAATCAGATGAGCGATATAGTATTTAGAACACTTTGATGAAGTTTTACAATTTATTTTCACTTGCATGTTGTAAAAATGTTCAATAAGGAAAAATATGTGTACCTATAAATATGATCTAATATTGTTTAACATGTGTTTGGTTTAAGGGCTCAATTACGAGAAATAACAAAGGTTTGAGTGTGTTATCTAACATCCAGAACTCTTCTATGTCCATCCAAGTATTCTGTTTCTGTATTGTACACAAGTTATAGTAATGACACAGTTACCTATATTTATGGTAGAAATAATTGAATTTTCTCCACCTGGAATCAAGGATTCAGGGACCAATAGCAATTGCTCTGTCGGTGGCAAAAACTTTCACATTGACCATAACTTTTGACCATGACCTTGGCAACAACCTTTGACCTACTTTAAGATATTAAATGTCTTACGGATTTCCATGGTTGGATTCTTCCAACATTGGCTGTTATATCATAAATTGATAAGTATTTTTAGTAAGGAAAAACATGTGTATAATAAGGAAACAGAACAGATGGTTGACATGTAGGATTGTGTTTTCCAACCCCCATTCCTTCTCTGGTAATCTGATAAATATATTTAGCCATGTCAGGTGAAACGGGGTATTGTGACTGGTAGGTATGTACAGTAAAGGCTAATAAAGGCCAGCACATGTACAGTCTTAGTAGACTCTTCACTGTCCATATATATGTAAAGCGGTTCAGTCTCTGTTTTCTGATTAAAATAATAAAACATAATGTTTATCCCTTTACCACATACAACAAATCTGCAGTAGATGACTTTGAAAACATATACATGTAGAAAATTTATGGAGAATAACTATATATGACATTATGATTATTTAATAGGATTAAAAACATTGTGGCGAAAGGAGAAATAGCTCATTATAGGCAATTTCTCCTTTGGCCGCAATGTTTTCAAAAGTCGTCTGCCGCAGAGGCTTCAGAAATAGTCTGTATGTGGGATTGGGATAAGCCCATGTTCATGGGATGTCAAAATTGAGATGCAACAAGCTACAATTTGGCCAGACACTGCTCAAATATATTTACTCTGATGGAAAATTTATCAAGTTACCTCAACCTATATAATAAACTTAAATGTTTATGCATGTCTCTATCAATACTAAAACAGATAGAATCCTCGATTAACTCTGTGTGTTAAGATAAGGCAATCACTAGAAGTCTAATCATTTATGTGTTAAAATGTAGGACAAATTCTTGGTGATAGTAATGACATTCATATCTTACAACATCTTTGCAAATTAAGGTTCTTCTCAAGACTTAATTTTGATTTATAACAAGCATTCTTTATTAAAAGAATGTAGTTAGAAGAAAACAAGTGTAGACAATAAAAACTACATGAGGTTAGAAGTTATTTCAAACAGGTGCTTTACTAAAGACCTCAAAAGTATAAGCTGCTCGACAAACGTCACTCATCCGTGTCTCAAGCTAAAACTGGCATCATGAAGTGCCGCGGAACTGAAGCAAAACAGTTTGTGTTAAAAAAAGCATTTATATGATAATTAAGTAATAAGATATCATTCTTAAATTAAAACTTTGAATGTCTTTACTATGAAAATGTGCCATTTGTTTATTTTTGTTCGGCACAGAAATAGATAGAATATCAACAATACACATGTTGTTTCTACAATTGTCTGTTGTATGGTGTTGTAATTTCATGTTACTCTCCTATCCCTTGGATCACAATTGCACAATTTCAATTATTTTATTTATCTGTGCATGTTTGTGCATGATATGTGTGGCTTAAATGTAGAATGAATGCATATATGTTATATAAACATTTCATGTGAATTCAAGTGTGCTTCTGAAATATGTTATCCTTTTGAGGTACTCTTGAAACCCCCCTTTCCCCCTGTATATGCATGTATATATATATGTATGTATGTTTACCTGAGAGTGTACTTCCTATGACCTATATATTTGTTTGCTGTTTATGTTTGTTTGTAGGGGGCATGACCATGACTCTTGTAGGACACACCCTTCTACTACTCTTCCTCCTGTGAAACACCTACTTTTACAAAACTCAACCCATCTATGTAAATGACTCAACTTTAAACACGTCTGATATATCTTTTTGACAGCAGAGATGCGTTTTACACATAAATGTTGTAATATTGAATACTTGTTTATATAGAGTATCACAATTTTTGAAAAGGAATAACTAAAATGGCCTAATTTTTGCATAAACCCTGTATTAGCTTATGAGCCATGTTAAACAAAAAGATGTATTTTTGAAGACTTGTAGTTTGAACTTTTGTTAGAAATTACATCTAGAACTATTTAATATATTCATCAAGAAATATCAGATGTGTTTAGTTTTTATTCTGACAGCTTATTAAATTATGCAAGTTCATGAATAATTATAAAGTTAATAATATATATATATATATATATATATATATATATATATTTAATATATATGAAGGTTTAGACAACACAAATAGATGTATCATTACTCATTATACAACATTATACTTCATTTGAATGTAATGCCACCACACACAATGCTCATGAAGGCAGGCTGAATTGGAATGCATAGTCTCAACTCATTATTTAACATTTTTAAGCTTTTACAATTTCAAAGCATAATTTAAACAATAAGAAAAAATTATTGGAAAAGGTTTTGATTAATATGAGACATATTTATCCCCCGCTTTTTCGAAGAAAAAAAAAGGGGGGTTATTAATTTCGGTCTGTCTGTCTGTCACACTTCGTTTCCGTGCAATAACTGCCACAAATGTGAACCGTTTTCTTTCAAACTTGGTAACAAGGTTAAATGCCTTAAGGGCTAGGCCAAGTTCGATCGTCACTTTCGGCTGACTTTATTTGGTGGAGTTATGGCCCCTTATTTAACAAAAAATGTCGTTTCTTGCTGTTTCCGTGCAATTACTGCCACAAATGTGAACCGTTTCTTTTTCAAACATGGTAACAAGGCTGAATGCCTTAAGGGCTATGCCAAGTTTTATCGACATTTCCGGCAGACTTTATTCGGTGGAGCTATGGCCCCTTATTTAACAAAAAATGTTGTTTCTTGCTGTTTCCGTGCAATAACTGCCACAAATGTGAACCGTTTTTTTTTCAAACTTAGTATCAAGGTTAAATGCCTTAAGGGCTAAGCCAAGTTCGAATGTCATTTTCGGCGGACTTTATTCGGTGGAGTTGCAGCCCCTTATTTTTTATCAAAAAATGTTGTTTCTTGCCGTTTCCGTGCAATATCTGCCACAAATGTGAACCGTTTTTTTTTCAAACTTGGTAACAAGGTTAAATGCCTTAAGGGCTAGGCCAAGTTTGATCGTCACTTTCGGCAGACTTTATTCAGTGGAGTTATGCCCCTTAATTAACAAAAAAAGTCGTTTGTTGCTGTTTCCGTGCAATAACTGCCACAGATGTGAACCTTTTTTTTTTTCAAACTTGGTAACAACCTAGGCCAAGTTCGTTTAATTTACCCTGTTATACATGTTCAATAAAAAGTCTACTGACATGTTTAAACCTAACCTCAACATTTTCCTACAATATTTCCTACAAGCGGGGCATATAAATTTCATGAATTTGCTTGTTTCCCATTGTCATACAACATTTTACAGTGATAATGCACATCTATAGATATGAGGAGTGTCTCGCTATATGATGTATCATAGCCTCCTCAGGTTGGCATCAAGTAACTTTGGAATACATCTAGTGGGAATACACGTCTCATTTTTTGTCAGAAAGTCTATCGAGATCTTTAGTACATATAGGTAGACAGTGAATGTCTTTGATGAGACTGTACATAAGCACAGACTCACTTTAGTCTTCACTGTATGCAGATGCAATAATACACCTGCTCAATAATATGTAGTTGATAACAAACAATATTCTCCATTGCAACACATTTTCAAGCTTCTGCTGCATAAGACATAACATTTAAAGAAGCTGTTCTAATTATTTCAAATTCTGGTGCAAATCATGCACAATATAGAATATAATTTAGAGTGAAAATAACAAATTATTAAGAAGTTTGTCATTTTGGATCACATTTAGTATTTTCACCTAATATTTTAAATCAGTCATAGAAATTAACATAGATGTTACCAATGTTATTTTAAACCCTTTCCCATACATAGAGGCATTTTTATGCATCTGCAGCATTTGACTTTTAAAAACATTGAAGCAAAAGAGAAATTTATGACAATTTTTGCAAATAATGAGAAATTTCTCCTTTTGCAACAATGTTTTCATTTATATTCAATAATTATATTTTCATAAATATAGAGTTTCCATATAATTGCCTAGATGTTTTAAAAATCTGTCTGCTGCAGATTTGATGTATGTGGCAAAGTCTTAAAAAACCTATACAGCACCTTCAGCGCTTTGATTAAAATGATATTAGTTTGATTTTAAGTTCTTGTTATAATATTTATGAGTTTTAATGAATTGTTAATTAATCTTGCATTTATACATGCATGTGGAATGTCAAATTAATATAATTTTCTCCAAACAAACTAATTTGAACTTGCTTCATAATTTAATTGAGCACTTACATATATATGTTCTATTTGATATTTTTCTGATTTGTTTGCAACTGATACATATTCAAAAAGGTAGTCCTATATTGTTGTTTACATTGCCTTTAAAATCAATATATGAAAAGAGATCTTGAAACACAACATTTTGAGACATCTGCAACATCCAACGTTTAAAGCTTTATGACAAAAGGAGCAATTTAATCTTCATCCATAGCAGGTCCATAATTTTCCCCTCAGATTTCATAGTCAATTTAAGGTTTGTTGTATTAGTTAGAAAATATTTAATTGAAAAGGGAATACAGTTAAGCTTAAATTGAATTAACTTTAAATTTTAATTTGAAATGTGTCTTTCTTCAGTTAACTATAATAACGGTGAAGTGTCTATGCCATATCAGTACATTTAGGTTGTATTAAAATATGTTAGCTCCTTCATTTCATGTTGATACTAACTTATTTTGTTTTATTCATATTACTTTCCAGAGAATCAAGAAAAGCATTGAAAGTTCTGGAATCTTTGGCCGCACAAGTCCGCCTTACGTCGCCTACAGGCCTGAGGTCTATGGGGTCCCGTGGTACACCGAGAGGAATCACACCAAGATACACACCGGCAGTGACTGTGTGAGGCTCAATCACCTCACTTTTTCTTCAATGTAATCTCAACCCTTGACCACTGGTGGAGTATCCAGGAAGCAAACATTGAGAATGATTGACATAAGAACTTGCTTCACAATCTATGTAAATTGGATGAAAAATAAATAAACAATAGTAAAACCCTTGAGCCAATTGCAATATTTCCTCTTGTTATGGATTTTATTTCCATCTGCACAGATTTCTTTACCTTCTTTTCATCAAATGTTTCCAATTTAGAAGAGTCTGATGGCTGAATGTCCAGTATTACATTGATATACATGTAGAAAATATATCCTTAATGTGGAAGTCTTGTTATAGCCTTTATGTAAATTATAGTCGGATAATAAATATATTGTTAACTTCAAAAGTTCAATAAGTGCAGTGTGGCTGGTTCATATAGTTATAGACTTAAAAGATTTGTTTATTCATCTTCAGTTTTACTGATCTATTATACCTTTCCCACATGTAAATGACTTTTGAAACATTGTGGGAAAGCAGAAATTTTTAAAAATAGAATAAAAGAGACACTTTTCAATAATTATTCTTTCATTTATATACACATCATATAAAATCGTTATTAAGGAAATATTAATATTGAATAATATTGAAAACCTTGTGGCAAAAGTAGAAATTGCTCATTATGAGCACTTTCTCCTTTTGCTGTAATGTTTTCAAAAGTTGTCTGCTGCAGAGTTGTCATAATTTATAAGGGAAAGGGTTAAAATGTTGTTGAAAATACATATCATGATACTACATATATGTTAGTACAGATGTCAGGATCAAGTTAATTGTGATAAGTAATAGAGAAGATACCAATAACAACTGTATGAAACCTGTTTAACCCTCTCCAACATACAACATATATGAAAAAGGCGACTTTGAAAACATGAAGGCAAATATATGGAATAGTTCTATAAATGAAAGTATAATTATTTAATAGATTTGAAATCATTGTGTTAAAAGGAGCAATTTCTCTTGTAACAATTTTTTCAAACATTATCTGCTTTAGAGGCGTAAGAAAGCGTCTGTATGGGAGAACAGGTAAAAAAATGTAATAAACAACAATTTCAGTATTGTGTCAACTAATAATGACTTACTTTTGTAGCAACCATCTGTGATAATTACATGCATTTATATTGATATTTGTAACATTTGTTAAGTTTTTGTCTTGTTTGAAATGGGGCTTACAGACCATGCTCTATCTTTAAGCTATATATTGTTGGTTACCAAAAGAATCAACTCAAAAGGTTTGGTATGGTAATGAGAGATATAATTTGGGGGAAAGCCCTGTTTACTCCTCCTTATCTAGACCTCTGGGGCATATCACACAAAAACTGACCTCCATGCAGTTTGGTACAGTTTACCATCTAGTAACTAAGCATCCTAGAACTATCTAGAAAGCAGCCATGACAACAATTATGTCTGTACAAGTTATTTAACCCTTTCCCTCATACAGACGCTATATGACGCCTCTGCAGTAGACAGCTTTTTCAATACGAGCAATTTCTCCTTTTGCCACAATGTTTTCCATTCAATTGTTTTCCATTTTTTGACAAAATATGTTCAAAGTCATCTGCTGCAGAATTGTCGTATGAGGGAAAGGGTTAACTCTTACCCACAAACTGACACTTTATGACTTCTATGCAGCAGACACATTGTGAAAACACTGGCAAACAGAGAAATTGCCACAATGATTTCAACTCTATTCAATGATTAAACTTTCATTTAAAGAGCTGAACGATATTTTGCACCAGATGTTTTCAAAGTCGTCTGCAGAATTGTTGTATGTGGGGAATGAATGAATGAATGAATGTATATTGTTTTATGGCGCATCGACAGCTAAGGTCATTTAGCGCGCAATTAAATTTAATTATTCATGTTCCCTGGGTAAACAAACCAGTACTAGGCTAGAAAATGTGCCTTGCCCAAGAGCACTCCTGTATGTGGGGAAGGGTTAATTAAAAAAAACTTCCAAGATGGGTTTTCTTGTGATATGACTCGCATGTCTTTTCATACAGCTGCAACATGAAAATGTGAAACATAGTGGGAAAAGTAATTATTTCTACTCAGTATTAAAATATCCTTTTCTTTTACCAGATTTTATCCTAGCGTGTGTGTGTGTTTTTGTTTTCAAGAAGAATTCTAAAAGAGTCTTAAAAAAACCATTACAAAAATAATGAAAAATCTATGCTCTCTTTGGCCGGGGGACTCTCAATAAGAAACACAGCTACAGTCTGACCCTTGCTTGAACCGTAACAGCCTGCTAAATAGGTCTGAATGATTGGAGTTAATACATCTCTTCCACACCAGCAGGTGGGGTGGTATTGGTTTCGTACCTTTTATATTTTTATCTCAGATGTAAATATAATGTGTGACACCAAAATCATCTTTCCTGTCTGCCGTGATATGACCTTGGCTGTTGAAACCCAATAATAACAGCAGTCTGTTGATAACAATTGTTCAAGAAAATTGAAAACTTAATTTTTATACTCCATATTCCATTTTAAAAATAGTAAAGGAAAAAAGAACTTGCTAATAAATGCTTGTTTGTATTATGCATTATTTTGATAAGCCAGTATCACATCAAAATTGTGTGTGCATTTTTGTGTTTTATACAACTAGACTTGAATACATGTTCATTTTTGTGTTTTCTACAATTAGACTTGAGTACATCTATCTATGATTTTTAGTTCACTTTAGCACAAAGTGCTCAAGGTGAGATATTGTTATCACCCTGTGTCCGGATGCACCATCGTCCATCACCGTCGTCCACCGTAGTCAATAATTTCTTTAAACAACATCTTCATTTAACTCATGGTAAACATAGCAGTCAAACTTCACAGGAATACTCCCATGGTGGTCTCATTTAAAAGCTGTTAAATTAAGCCATATGGATTGGTTGATAAACATAGCCACCAGGCGGCATCAAAAAGGCACTCAAAATCTTCTCTGAAAGTCCTTGTATAATTTCAAGAATATTTGAAAGAAATGTGCCTTGGCTGACCCTCTACTAAAATTGTTCAAGCCATATTGATTGGATGTCTGCAAAATTGCTCAAACTCAGCAGCACTGGATGGCAGACATGGTAAACAAACTACTCAGGTGAGCATTAAAAGGCTGTCATGGCAATCCTTAGTTAAATGATATGTGTTTGAAAAAGAAGGATTCATGTACTTGACTTGTTAAGTTTTAAATGTACTTGTACTTTAAAGAAGTGCTCAATGTAAGCTATTGTAATCACCCTGTGTCTGTCATCATCAACCATTTCTTTAAAGAACATCTTTTTTAATTTTGCCAATTACAATCAAACCTCACACACATGAGTATGCCTAAGCTGTTCTCTTACAAATTGTTTCTTAGGTGACCACATTTCAAGATTATTTTGTATGTGGCAGAAATGTTCTTAATGTGGCCTGATACAAAACTGATTCATGCAACATTTTTCGATGAAAAACATGGCTCCGAAAGGAGGTAAATGACAAGACTTTAATGTTGTGCTTTTTTGAAACCGATTGTATGATTTCAAATTAATTTGGCAGATCTGTTTCTTATGTGATCTCATAAGAATTGTACAAACCATATTGATTAGTTGAAACACATGGCTGATAGATGGCATCAGAAAGGGCAAGCAAAACTTTATTTCTGTTTTTCTCTGAAACTGCTTGCCTGGTTACAAGATCATTTTGCAGAACAACGGGTGTAAAATGACAGTATTAATTAATTTAAAGAATGTTTATCATAAATAGTTCTTGGCCAAAGTACTAAAAATGAGTCGTACAGAGTCAAAGTACTCAGGTGAGTCGTAAATAGCTCTCTTGGTGTTGTTCTTATTCCATGACAATCAATTAATATTCTCCTGATACAGACGATTTTGGAAAATATTGGGTTAAAAGGAGTTATTGCTCAAAATGAGGAATTTCTTATTTTCATACAATGTTTTTTAACTCAGTTGCAAAGTGATATTACTAATTTCCTCAAGCATTTAAAACCAGACTCTTAAATATGTTAATCAGGAGAAGAAAATTAAGATTATTTCTGTACCAGGGTATGTAGATATTGTATGTTATTTATTTTGATTGAAAATGTATGGAAAAAAGAAAATTGTTTATTTAAAGAAAATAATAATTTATTTGTTATCTGTTTTATGTGTGCTGGTATTGTATGGAATGTATGTTAATACAAACAGCCTAACCCTTCCATATACCAATTAGTTTATTCTAATTGTACGTGATTCATACCTCTTTGACCATTAAGATAACCGGAAAAGTATCAATTTATACCAAATTAAAATGGTTTATAGAATACAACGCATAGCTCATCAAATTCTCAACAAGACCAGAAGCCAAACATTTCCGTCTTTTCCTGATATAAATGTATTTTGAACCACGTAATGAAAAGTATAGCAATTGCCAAAGGTAAGATTCACTTGCATGTTATGTGGTTTCTATGGCAATACAGGTGAAAAGATCGTTTTGAATTGGAAAAATTATTAATGCATAGAGATGCACCTTGTGGTTTGTTCTGGATGTGTATGTGGAAAGCGAAGGCACATCGAATAATACATGAATACGCCCATCTCGACGGTAATTGAACTCTAAAATATACCTTAATATATCTGTAACATGTAAAGGTAGTTAATATTGCTTAAATCAATTCGTACCTTTATTTGAATGACGGAATATAAAAGCAACAATATCTACATTTTTGCTTGAAGCTGCGCATTATTAGGAGAGATACTCGGTCGGTTTCATAATCATATCCTTGTGCAAATTGCACGTAAATGTATTGTTAAATAACTGCCTTCTATTAAACGATCGGTATCATTTTGTTTTTCTGGAAATGCGTAAATTATTATAAACCAAACAATGAAGTGTATCGCTGCAAAATGTAGGTGAATATGAAGTTAGTCGGAACTCCGGCTGCATCAATCGAGCTTAAACCGCAATAATTATGTGCTAATACATTGTTTGATGAAAGATGAAACTCGCTAAAACGACAATTAGTGCAAGGAAGTTCTTGCAAGAATGCAAAATCGAGCCAGACGGGCGCAATTCTGACGGCTCAACACATGTCCGGTTATCGGCTAAACTCTTTAACTCAAACAGGACGGGTGCAAACTTGGGAAATCTCAACCCGTATCAACCTGCAGGAACAGCCGGAGATCCGACAACTCGGGCTGTATCATTTTTTTAGGAAACTTATTGCGAGCCTGAACTGAATTTACGGGCAAGCTTTAACCATAATAATTATATGCAAACTCATTGTCGAACATTTTCATCTTGGCTGGATTTTGCACCAAGTGCGACTCGAAGTCCAAACGGAACATCGGCTGCAAAACCCAGCCAGAGTTGGGCGGGTGCAAAGTAGTGACTTTGTCAGGAAATCCCAACTCAGGCTGGACATAGCAGCCGGCTGCCGTAACTCAGCTAACCGGGACCTAATGCAACACGAAATCCGTTTGTGGCACTTGCTCCTGGCATGCATCAATGGGCCGTCCAATCCACCTATCTCGAACAATAGAGGTCCGTGAAGTTAGGTTGACGACAAGAATCGGGGTCAAAAAGGCCCCAATCAAAAAAGGCCAATTACCAAAAAAAGTCAAAAACCTAAAAGGAACGCGCCAAAAATGCCCACTTTGTGAAACCAGTATTCAATTTAATAATTAAGTTTTTTTTTTTTTAAACTTTTATAACTACTATGAAAGAATCGACTTTAAATGGTATGTTACATGCTCTTCATGAGAAATTTCTTCTTTTGCCACAATGTTGTCAAAAGTCGTCTGCTACAGGGGCGTCAGAAAGAGTCAGTATGAGGGAAAGGGTTAACAAGAAATTGTGGCAAAAATAGACATGACACTACTCTTTTCTACAATGACTAAAGACACGACCAATGCTAGTCTGCAGTCTAATTTTCAACCACTTCTCATTTATTTATTCTTAGCCAAAACTGCTAAAATCAAAGTGTGCAAATGTGTCAAAAAGTGAAGTGGTGATGATGCAACTTGCAGGAATTCAACAGGATAAGTGTTAACATATTCATCTGTCTGTCCAGCACCTTCCCATATTCAACAAATCTGCAGCAGAGGACTTTTGAAGCATCTACATATATATTGAAACATATTATAAATGATGGTATATATATATATATATATATAATCATCAAATAGAGTTGAAAACATTTTGGCAAAAAGTTTTAGTTCCACCGGCTGAAAGCCCGTCCAGCTTATGTCATGGCAAATGTCTGTCCTGTGTGCATATACTTTTGGCTTCAAACGACTTCTCCTCTGTTACCACTTGTCCAATTGAGATGAAGCTTCATAGCTAGCATCCTCGTCCTCTCCTAAATTCCTTCATTTTATTTTAATCCATGCACAATTCTGTTTTCCATGGCAACCAAAAGAAAACAAACTTAAAAATCTCCTTCCTAACTGGTTGGCCGAATTTCAACTTATTTTGTAGATATGTTGTGAAGCTCTATCAGATTCCTTTAAGCCATGTAGATTGGTAATAAAAACTAGTCCTGAATGTATGAAGCCGATTTTCAAATAATTTTGCAGAAATGTTCTTTGTGTGATCCTATTTCAAATTTCTTCAAGCCGTGTTGATTGGTCGATAAAACCTGGCCACTAGGGGTGGGACTGTTTCGCCTTATATGGTTATAGTGAACATTTTAAAGATCTCCTCACAAAGTATGAAGCCGATTTTCAAATCATTTTATAGAAATGTTCCTTAGGTGACCCTTTATGTGAGTCCTTCAAGCAGTGTTGATTGGTCGAAAAAAATGGCTGCCAAATTTTCAACTCTCTATCTATATTATAGTTCCCACAAACAACAAATCAGTGCAGCAGACGACTTTGTAAACATAACCGATTTTTTTTTGTGTGGAAAATCCCTTTAAATGAAAGTACAATAATTGAAGGAAAAATTGCTCGTTTTGAGCGATTTCATTTTTTGTCAACATGTTTTGTTTTCAAAAAGCCGTCTGCTGCGGAGGCATCAGAAAGCGTCTATATTAGGGAAAGAGTTAATTAAAATGACACAAATGTGAATCCTATCTTGTTTTCAAATTTGTCTTGTAAAACATTGTCTAAGTTTTCAAAATCTGTTTACTCTGAACGCTCCTAATTTCTAAATGTTTTATGTTTTTATTGTATTGTGGATAAGAATCTGGAGGGCTGGTATTCTTTGTTGAAAAAAGAGCCTCTTTGACAGCATAATATTTGATTTGAATGTTCTTGTACTTTTTCTGTAATCAAAGTGTAATTTGTAGCAATTAATTTCTATGTGTAATCATTTATTATTTATTGTAAATTCTCACTCTTTACTACCTCTGGATTACCAATTCTTTTCCTTACCCTAACCTAATGCCCCTCGAGTAAATGACATTTGTGTCATACACTTTAGCTTCTCCAACATTAACATGTTTCTTTGTTGCTACCATGGTGATCACTTTTTTATGAATGACGTCATGCAAGCCATCTGGTAATTTCTGCCCAAATTTATTCATTTGGTCCAAACCTATTCGCAACCCATCCTGGACATTGACTGCGGTGGTCCCATGTTCTCCTGTTACGATGTTAAATATATCATCTGGGTGTTTCTCTGGATCGAGAGGATCGGTGCATTTCTCAAGTTGTGCCCTCAGAGCTTCTCTGTCCCTTCTATCATTGGCTATTCGTGTCTTCCCTTCTTCTTTGTGTTGGTTCACAACTTCACTGGTATTCTCAATCATTTCGTCTAGATCAGCTTCCAAACGACTGCAAGTATGGAGACTCAATGCCCACACTTTAAGTGTCTCGGGCCTCAACGTTATACCAATTCAATTATGCCACCGGGGGCATGACCATACCGCATAAACGTAGTCTCAATGTACATATCACTCCATATTCCACTCCACAAACCACGCCGGTGTATCATGACATGCTCTCCCTTCATGAACCGAGCAAGAACCTCGTCGGGAAGTGCCTCCATCGAATGTAGGTAACAAATACTGTATCTCACATGCCCAGAAGCAAAGCAGTATAGGATCATTAGTTTAAATGCTTCCAAATGCAGTGGCCAGTCACCCTCTCGTTCTGCCCTCACAAACATCATGATTATAAAACTGGTTTTTATCAACATATCCACCCACAGCTTTGCTGTCTTGCTTTTTTCAGCTAGGTCTTCCAGCACCTTCATCAATTCTCCTTTTGAAATGAGGATGTGGTCATCAATAACCCCCTAGGAGTATTGCTTCAGCAAGCATGCGTAATGCACGAATGTTTTGAGGAATTTTTTCCCCAGTCAACATCTTTTCGACAACACCGAAGACATCTCTCATAATATCCGGTAGCCCACTGTTCTCCATTAGAGTCCCAATTGAGCCTACAAAACTCATTAATGAATGCATGCCTCCTAGGCGATGGATAACATTTAAAAACGAATCTGGATATGCCCATTTCACATCTAAAGCTACTTTGTAGAGTTGTAAGTCACAAGTGAATAACACAAATTCTTGGCTAGCCTTTGCTGTGATCCGTTGTGCACAACATCTTTCATAAAAACACTTTTTTACATCCATGGTGGCATATAATTGCGCTTCAGGTTAGCTTGGGATAAATTTACACTAACAGCATGTCGTATAATGTAGTATATAACAAAGTACAGGATAATCAAGTTCAAAAACTCACTTGTAAAATTGGTGGTACTCTTTGGATGAGAAAAACTTATCAGCAATATCAGATTCACCGGAGGCCAATTTTGCAATTTGAACGATAAACATAAACCAATTTGTTATAAACAGAAAGGAGGTAGACACATTCGAGATTTGGAGTTGCTACCCTTGTTAATAATATAACAAGGTGTCAGTGAATTTGACTTTAGTGGGTCCATATGACTCAATTTGATTTATATATACACCGTGATTGTAATTATATGACGTATTCTATGACGTAGTTTCTTCCTTGACCCCCTAATACCCATGTATAGTCCCAATTATTGTTATCCTAGATCTAATATAAAACAAGCGGGAGACACGGTGCCTCTTATTGGTGGCCATCTTGGATTTTCTATGGCGTTATTCGGTCTATGATTATACAAATACCTTCAAAAGAGTCCTTGACCCCTCAAACCTACATTTAGACACCAAAAATGTTATCCTGTATTTAATAATGGCTAACAATTAATGACCATACAAATGGTTTAAATGAATTCTTTGACCCCTAAAACATATGTCTAGACACCAAAATTAACATCCTATGTATACAATGAGAGAAGTTATGGCCAATTGCATGAAACGGCGGCCATCTCGGACGCCATCTTGAATATCTCCAATTGCTTAAGCGTGACCAAAGTCCACCCGGCATATTCTGAAAGAAGACATCTAGGGCTATTCAGATAAATCGAAAAAAGAACTATATAAGACATTTCCAGGTTTAGTTAAAATATCCCATTTGGCTACCGGACTATTAGTGCGACTCGGAGCCAAAGTCGGCAAAACTCCGGTTGGGTTTCGCAGTGAAAATCTCAATTCGAACAGGCATGGTGCAAAATCGTGTCTTAGTCAGTTTGGGTCGCTTTCACCTGACATGCATCAATGGCCGCTTAATCCATCTATCTCGAAAAAGAGGCACGCAAAATCTATTTCGGGAGACGCTTCGTCATAAATTCGGCTGGGTTTTTGCTGGATTCGAATTTATTCGAGCAATATACAGCCGGAGTTGGGCTATTCCGGCGGATTTATACTCTTTATGATTTCCAGGATTTGCACCCGACATGTTTAAGTTAAGAGTTTAGCCGACATCATCAGGCCTGACATGTTTTGCGCCGACGGTCGGAGTTGAGATTGTCCAAACAAAGTCCTGACGAGTTAGAGAGTTGAGCCTGCTGCAACCGATAACCCGATCTGGCTTCGAGTCGCACTTGGTGACAAATCAAGAACAAGACCAATGTTTGACGCAAAGCATCAAAAATAAGCCGCAATATTTCGTTGCACATGAAGAAATAAAAATAATACATTTAAATCCACAAAAATTAGACAAATTTAATCTTTAGTTAGTAATGCAGATATCGGTATTTAAAGGTTTAAGTATTATGTAGGATATTTAACCTGGCAGGGTCTGTGTTTTAAGTGAATGAGATGAATAGAGTTAAACTGATCATGCAAAGTGACATATAAGACGAATACTAAAGATAAATGGGCAAGATATGATAGTTGAAAAGTGCTAAATGCAAATCATGATTGCTCATTATGAGCATTTTCTCATTTTGCCACAATGATTTCAATGATTTCAATTAACCTGACAGACTTAGAAAACATAGATAATCTCTATAAATGATAGTAAGATAATTGAAAATAGTTGAACTTTTTGTGGCAAATGGAGAAAATTAATCTCATTGTGAGCAATTTCACCTTTTGTCATTATGATTTCAAAAGTCGTCTGCTGCAGAGCCTCAGAAAGGGTATATACTTTTATGTGGGAAAGGGTTAAAACCGTTAATGGAGAAAATGAAGTTCATTATGAACAAGTTCACCCTTTGCCACAATGATGTCAAAAGTTGTCTGTTGCAGAGGGCGGTAAGGGTATATATTCAACCGTAAATGGAGAAAATTAAGGCAATACATATCTGGGCATAACCTAATTCGGTGTTAATTTAAATTGTTATTGGAGAGAGTGTCCTGTGGAGATATCAAGACCCAAAACATTGAATGGGTAGATTCACTAGTTGCCATTTTAGCATCAAAATCCGGCAAATATTAAAATGTACGGAGAATGTATTTCCACATAATGCATGTCGCTTTAGGTTGACCAGGATAGCCGGAATGATGTTATTTCGGCTGGTTAGTACAGTCGTAGTAATAGGAAATACAGCTGTTCCGGCTGTTTGATACAGCCGGAGTAGCAGGAACTCCGGATGTTCCGGCTGTTCCGGCTACTCCGGCTAACTTCACGCACAACTTTCAGCTGATAATTAGCACGCTCAATTGATTATCAAAAAAGTATGAAAGATATATATGCATTATATATAATATAAACAATAAATTATTAGCAATGTTGTACAGAAAACTAATTTAGTGTAGTAAAGATTTTGTTTTGTTGGTGTTTTACGCCGTTGTCAACATTATTTCAGCTTTATGACGGTGATGGTTCATTTATTCATGATCCCTGGGTAAACAAACCAGTACTAGACTAGAAAATGTGCCTCGCCCAAGTTCACTCCACCATGAAGTGTAATAAAGAGCATTATCGGTCTGTGAATTAGGGATTTAATAAAGAGCATATTCGGTCTGTGAATTCAGCATTCAATAAAGACCACGACCGGTCTGTGAATTCAGCATACAACAAATCTGCAGCAGACGACATATTTTTCAACCAATTAGTATGGATTGAACAAGTTTTGTAAAGGGTCACCCAAGGAACATTTCTACAAAATTATATTGGAATCTGAGAAGCAGATTCAGAGGAGAAGATTTTTAAAGTTTGGACATTTTCCCCCTTTCTGATGCCGCAGCAACCAAAGTTCTGAATGGAATTTAAATATTTGAACACTTTTGAACGAGGGGCCACGCGAAGGCATCATTCCTGTGGAGTTTGGTTGAAATTGGTCCTGTGGTTAAGAAGGAGATAATGTTTAAAGCTAAAAGTTAACGACAGACGACGACAGCGAGTGATCAGAATAAATCACATTGATCCTTCGGCTAGAAAGAAACACAACACATTGATCATACATTTAACACTACGGATGCAATGTTCTTCTTTGTCCTGTGTGGTGCCCCAATGGTTGTTCCGTTTCGTTCACCAAAGTATAGTTAGCCCGAACGATACGAAACAAAAGGACTGTAGTGGTCCTGTATCTCTCACCTGATTAAGGCTGATTTAATAGAACTTCAATATAGTTCAATGTTTTTACTTTATACATATTAGGAAACCTAGCCCTGCTCGCTGGCAGCCATTTACTTCAACGGATCGAACTAATATCCACAATGTTGGCAGAGGGTCGCCCAAAAATTGTAACAAATTATTTTCAAATCATGCCAGTACTTTTTTAGAAGATTTTAGTATATAATGACTGTCTTTTAAATTAAAGATAATGCTTTTGATAATGCAATCATTATTAAATATAATTTATACTTGTGTATTCATTCCGCCTAAACATCGAACTGTTCGATTCAAGGTAACAGATACAGTCAGAGAACATTCTAAACTTCTGTGTAATCTGACATATGCAACAGTTCAATATACAGTCAAACCTGTACTGAAGACCACCTTGAAATATTTATTCTCTGTCTATAGCGATCATTCTTTGAGTTTCCCAAATACTCATTTTCTGTATAAATTACCCTGCAATTAAAGACCACCTGTGAGCAAATACCAGATTGTTCGCTTCAAATGGGCAAATGGGTGGTCTTTAAACACAATTTGACTACATTAGGAATACAATATAGGTTATTTGGGGAAAGGGGGGGGGGGTCAAGTTTAAAATGCTTATCAGTAGTCTCTTCTTGAACATTTCTGTGATTGATTTGTGAACAATGCTGAATTCACAGACCGATCATGCTCTTTATTGAAGGCTGAATTCACAGACCGAATATGCTCTTTATTGAATGCTGAATTCACAGACCGAATATGCTCTTTATTGAAGACTGAATTCACAGACCGATCATGCTCTTTATTGAATGCTGAATGCACAGACCGAAATGCTCTTTATTGAAGGCTGAATTCACAGACCGATTATGCTCTTTATTAAATGCTGAATTCACAGACCGATCATGCTCTTTATTGAAGGCTGAATTCACAGACCAATCATGCTCTTTATTGAAGGCTGAATTCACAGACCGATTATGCTCTTTATTGAATGCTGAATTCACAGACCCATCATGCTCTTTATTGAAGGCTGAATTCATAGACCGATCATGCTCTTTATTGAAGGCTGAATTCACAGACCGATTATGCTCTTTATTGAATGCTGAATTCACATACCGATCATGCTCTTTATTGAAGGCTGTATTCACAGACCGATCATGCTCTGTATTAAAGGCTGAATTTACAGACCGATTATGCTCTTTATTGAAGGCTGAATTCAAAGGCCGAAATGCTCTTTATTAAATCCTGAATTCATAGACCGATCATGCTCTTTATTGAAGGCTGAATTTACAGACCGATTATTCTCTTTATTAAATCCTGAATTCACAGACCGATCATGCTCTTTATTGAAGGCTGAATTCACAGGGCTTCAGGCTAGTGGTCGCGAAGTAAATATCAAGGATGTTCTTTCACAGAATTAGCCCCAGTGCCAACATCGATGTTCTTGTCGTCAGGAGAATGAGAGCAGCCACATTAAAATCAACATTAAAACGACAGCTGATAAACTTGGTTGTCACACTTCTAATCGAGGATCATGAATCATTCCATGAACATACCCGTAAGCTGACTGTAATTGGCAAGGAAGCTGCGCCAGTTGAGATCAGCAGCGGGAAAGTTACAATGAGACAAGATCTCGCAACAACAAATGAAGAGGCAGACAATATCATTGTCCAGATGGTAATGATGTGTGCCCAAACAAATGATCAATGTCAGATAACGGTTGTCTCTGATGAAACAGATGTTTTTATACTACTTACGCATTATTATTACACTGCAAAGATGAAAAACCATGTTACTATGGAGTCACCTATCAAAGAAAGGACAGTAATTGACATTGGAAAAACAGTAGAGAAACAGGCATGCTTAGTTACCGAAATCTTACCAGACCACACGTACCGGATGTGACACGGTAGCATGTTGCTATGGAATAGGAAAGGGGCTGCTCTAAAGATACTGCAAACTGGATCTCACTCCCTGTCACTTCTTGGTGTTATGGACGCTCCAATATAATCTGTGAGTGTGCAAGCTTCTGAATTTATGTCAGCCTGTTATGGACAAACTTCTACCACGTCAATGTCTGAAACACGATGGAAGGTATAGGCATCGAAAACAGGAAAATCCTCCAAATCACCACCGAAACTATGCTCTCTCCGTCCAACCAATGCGGCTTTTGTGGAGAATGTTAAAGCGACTGAACTCCAGATACCCAACTGTCGAAAAAAAAAATCCAATTTTAAGAAAATAAGTGTTATTTTTGTATTTGGGGCATTAACATATGATAACTGACATATTACATACCCCTATAATCGGTGAGATTTTCTTGTTTTCGATATTTTTTCCATCGCAAATTCTACCCTGTCAGTAACGGGGTAAGTATTTTTAAATAGGAAACCCCTTCATCGGGACAATTGAAAACGACTCAAGTTCACTTTATTGATAAAAAACGATACATTTTCTACCCTGGTTTTACTTGGATAACATAAAGAATAACATTTAAGGCGAATTCGATTTTTTTTTTTTTTTTTTTTTTCGTGCCATCTGGATTTCAGTCGCTTTAAAAGGACCCATCATCAAGCCATTGTGTGGTGCTCATTAGAAGATAACAATCCACCAGAACTTGATCCGGAATTGTATGGCTGGACAAAGGAAACAAAGCTTAAAACCCTCCAACCAACTTCTCTTCCGGTCAACACAGAACTCGCTCCGGGGTTTATCATGCGCCTTATTAAATGTAGGTGCAAGAGTATCACCCCATGTAGTAATGAGGCGCCGTTTTACTATTTATTCCTTATTTTTTGATATCAGGAATTCGTTTTTTTGATATCAGAAAATCATTTTTTTATATCTGAAAAATGGATTTCTTGATATCAAGAAATAAAGAGTATTTTCTGATATCAAAAAATAGATTTTTCTGATATCAAAAATGATGAGCAGAAAGATGAAATCACGATTTTATCGAATATCGACCTGGCTCGATATTCAGATCGATATTCAAATCGGTATTCGCGCTTCTACTCGATCAGTAAGACGTAATTAGCATTTTCTCGAATATCGACCGGGCTAGACATTCAGATCTATGTTCATATCGATATTCGTCCTACTAAACAATGAAAGTAATGTATATTTCAATGCGTAACGGAGTTCACGAATTTGGTGCTGGCTCTATATTCGTTTTAGCTCGAAATTCATATCAGTATTGAATATCGATTACCGAATATCGAATGTCGTGCCAACTTCACATACCTAATAAAATCATTGTTTGTGGAAAGTTTCAAAATCCTGTGGAGTTTAACGGTGAGATATATCAGACTCTTCCATTGTATGTTGCCAAGGG
The DNA here is from genome assembly GCA_031761405.1 of Serripes groenlandicus. NCBI lineage: Eukaryota > Metazoa > Mollusca > Bivalvia > Cardiida > Cardiidae > Serripes > Serripes groenlandicus. Next base: position 41,184,931 of record JASEVX010000004.1, read on the forward strand.
TTAACGGTAAACATTGGTTGGTAATAATCCCACTAGACTGTAGTGAAATTTTGGTAGCTGGTGAAATTTCGTTTGAAAAATGTTAGGATTTGGTGTGTATACCTGTTCTAAATGCTGGGCAAAAGCGTTAGCCATAGATCATTTTTACTGATTGCACAGTAATGTAAAACTTATAAATACATTTTACCTTGGTGACACATTTCAACTTAATCTTTCCTACTCAACCTTTAACATAATAAAACGACAGGATAAATACAGATTTATCCATAAATGTACGTTTTAACTTTTTCAATCTTTCAGCGGCATCTTTCCAATTAGCTAGTGGACTAGTCCATGTTCAAGATCGGGCGATTCAATTTTTCATGTTATAAGAGATTTGGAATATTTTGATAGCACAATGCTAATTTCATGTGAGAAAGATCATTACGAGCTGACTAACCCAAATCTGTGTTGTTCGCAAAATCTTCTTTATTTCCATTTGCGCTGAAAGAATTAAAACATCTTAAAACCTTTTGAATTCAACAGACACACCGTTTTTATAAATCAAAATGAAAGAATGTATGCATCTTTAGAACATTTGATTTATTCATAGCATGGTGAATTCATCACTAAAGAATAATTTAAAACCATCTTTTATCATTTAAATCCCAAAATATCTTGGTTATTTTGCAAACTCATGACACTGAAAAGAAACTCTTTTCCTTAAAACACAAGTTGAATATGTTTGACTATGTATACACATATCTAAGAAAAGAATGGTCACTAGATAATTAAATCCCCAAGAGAAAAGAATGGATGGATTTATTGACATGTCGAGTTTAAACCCGTTTGATACCATCTTGCATAACTGCAGTAAGCATTCTCCACTTGAGCATAATTAGAAAAAAAGAGATGGTAAGATGAGATGAAAAATTGTATATATTATGGTTCCCTTTGTGAACCTTTATACACGAAAAACAACTGTTATGCAATGTTACAAACTCCAGCAAGCTGTGCATAAACGTCACCATTAATACAAACATAATATAATAATATTATTACCACATAAATTCCCATGAAAAGAGTTATTTATGATTATACAATAATACTCTGAATAACCATTTCCAACCTGCAGACACAACTTGATGTACACGTAACCGCATCAGACGCCATTTGAAAACGTATCAAAAGATAAAATTGCTCATAATGAGCACTTTCTCCATTTGCTACAATATTTTCAATCCTTTTAAATGATTATACTATTATTTAAAATCATTTTTAATGCTTTTGCCAAGACGTTTTGAAGTCGTCTGCTGAAGAATAAATATAAGAGGGAAAGAACTTTGAAAGTGTGTTGCAATCAGATATCGCATATAAATATGCAATTTGCATTTTGTTATGTTAGTGAAACCCACGTAGCGAGCCGTGCTAAACGAACACCAGTGCACATAATGACTAAATATGCACTGCCACGCTATGTCATATAAATGTGCACTACATGCCCGATACTTCTCTCCCCGCCTCGGTGCAAGAGGTCGCAGGATCGATCGCCGCTGGATCATACAAAGAACTTTAAAAATGGTGATTATTGCTGAACGATAGATGAAGCGCTTAAAGAGTTAAGGGCAAGTAGATAAAACAGATCACTTTCCAGTGTTTATCTTTCATGGTGTTAGCCTTGTTTTACAAATGTTAAAATGAAGATAGATATTTTCATGAAGGTGTCCGCGTTTGAAGCTAATATTTATGTATAGAAATATATTTAATTACTTTTTAATTCAAAAAATAAACTTCTGTTAAAAGTGTTAGCTAATGAAAAAAAAGAAGAAAAAAAAAAAAAAAAAGTGTGCTTCTGGAGGGATTTGAAGTCCTGCGCTTAACAACATAGGCTAAAGCATTAAATTTGAAGAATTTCAAGTGGAAGTTTTCATTACGCTCCTACTACCTTAAAGGTGAAATGCAATGCAGAATTTTGTATATCAATTATTACCGTACGCTTTTTCAGTAATTGTGTACAAATACATCGGAAAAATCCATTCCTCGGTATCTTTACTTAAATGGGCGCTATTAGTGAAATACGCAACGTGATTTACTGTACTTTTTCACTTTTCCAATAATCAAATTTTGCGCATGCGCAGTCCGCCCGTTACTGATGACGTCATTCGTTGACAACTCGACAATATCTGTAATGGAGACTAGTGAAATTATGCAAGGTTTAGAAGAAACAGATGCGATTTCTGTATTCATTCCAGCAATAACGAGTGTTATACCGTACCAGATTGAACCAAGACGACCATTGCAATCAACCTCAGTAACTCCCAACAGCACTGTCCAGACAGTATTCCGGATTAGTTCTGACACCGATGTGGTGATTAAGTGCATGAAACCTACAACACTAGCAGTCATGACTCATTAGCTTGGCGCTCTAACCAACCTGGCAATCATATCATGCCACAACTGGAGTGCTAATATTTTTCATTTGATAAATGGTTTGATATTGGCCCTTACTTGGATTCAGGTGTGACATACATTGATTTCATACTTGAAACCTTCGCTCCAACTAAATTTAGGTCGGGAATTGCAAAAGGAAACAGATATTCATTGCATATGCCAGAAAATACAAAATTTGAAAAAAAGCATATGCATCATCTTTCTTAATGAAGGACTAGGAGTACATGAGATAGCTTAACCACTGAAGCTCTGTTAATCCTTGACATACAAATTAACTACATGTATACACGTTTAAACTGTAGCTTTCAAAACTAACCAGATAGTGGTAGGCACCCCATTGACATGTCGGCAGCATATCTCACTACCTTATTGATTCTGTGTACATTGGAATCGCCGGCAATCAGTGCATGAGGTTCATCTGAAAAAAAGTACTCACCAAAAGACATGATATGATGACAATGAAATAAGCGATAGGACGCACTTCACAAAATTATTCGTTTACGCAACATATTTGAATTCAGAAAACTAAGGAACTCTTTAATTTCAAGTGTGTACGCTTAGAATTTACGCAGAATATCAAACTATATGAATCTGTATTAAAATTCACTTTCGAAAATTTAACACAACCTTTCGTCCTTGAATTGAATCTCAGAAAGAATTTAACCGGATGTTGATATTTCTCACGAGAGTATCGTTCTCCAGACTTAATTTCTGATTGGATAATACCACTCGTCCGTTTCCGTTCGTTTCCGGTATACCGAAGTATTTTATGTCGAGATTTACCCAAATCACCTCTCACAAAACTGTAACCAGAATTTCTAAGTAAAACAAGGGCCATAACTTGCATAAAATGCAGGATATAGAGTTATCTAACATGATAATCTACATAGGTGGGATAGTTGGGTAGGGTTGTAGAAAGTTTCGATGCAATACATGTCTTATTTATGTACTTGAATAAAAAAAAACTTAACCTACGTTTGACGCGGACTCCGACGCCAAGGGGAGTAGTATAGGTCTCATATTCTTCGAATAGTGAGCTATAAACACATGCAGGCTTTCAAGTGACCAATTGCTCGCCAAATGGCATTATTGCCGAGTGCGAGGGTAAACAACGTCAACAAACAACAACAAGTGATCAATTAGAAAAATCGGAAAATGCAATGTGTTGTTTAGGCTTTTCTATATGACGTTGCGTTGCCAGAAAATACAAAAATAACACAAAGCATGTCATATTTATAGAACTAGCTTGGAAGCATGCACAGTGGAAACTAAATAACAATGTAAAGATAATAAAATTACCAAGTCGGTCTGGTTCTACCCTTGGTGTCACAAGATGCTACTAAATTATTTAAAATAAGCATAACATAATTAAATGATTACATACGCCTTACCTTGGCACCTGCATTTGGATGTCTAGAATGAATATCTGACACCAAGTGGTCAAGTTTTTCATTCGACAATGTTGCATATTGACGTCTTTGACCCATTCCAAGCCTATTTAAATGAAAATACATCGATGAATCTGAACATCCAAAGAATTTTGCCATTTTCTTTGCTGTAAATCCCCTATTTTGCAGTATTTGCACCTGTTCCCTTTCTACAACGATTGCTGGACGTCCCATTTTAACTGCAATGAAACAACAAATTAAATACTAACAAGCAAATTCATGAAATTTATATCCCCCGCTTGCAGGAAATATTGTAGGAATAAAGTCCGCCGAAAGTGACGATCGAACTTGGCCTAGCTGTTAAGGCATTTAACCTTGTTACCAAGTTTGAAAAAAAACCGGTTCTCATTTGTGGCAGTAATTGCACGGAAACAGCAACAAACGACATTTTTTGTTAATCAAGGGGCCATAACTCCACCGAATGTAGTCCGCTGAAAGTGACGATCGAACTTGGCCTAGCCCTTAAGGCATTTTACGTTGTTACCAAGTTTGGGAAAAACGGTTCACATTTGTGGCAGTTATTGCACGGAAACAGCAACAAACGACATTTGTTGTTAATTAAGGGGCCACAACTCCACCAAATAAAGTCCACCGAAAGTTACAATCGAATTTGGCCTAGGTTGTTACCAAGTTTGTAAAAAAAACGGTTCACATTTGTGGCATTTATTGCACGGAAACAGCAACAAACGACATTTGTTGTTAATTAAGGGGCCATAATAAAGTCCGCCGAAAGTGAGGATCGAACTTGGCCTAGCCCTTGAGGCATTTAACCTTGTTACCAAGTTTGAAAAAAACCGGTTCACATTTGTGGTAGCAATTGCACGGAAACAGCAACAAACGACATTTTTTGTTAATTAAGGGGCCATAACTCCACCGAAAGTGACGATCGAACTTGGCCTAGCCCTTAAGGCATTTAACCTTGTTACCAAGTTTGAAAAAAAACCGGTTCACATTTGTGGCAGTTATTGCAGGGAAACGAAGTGTGACAGACAGACAGACAGACAGACAGACAGACAGACAGACGGACAGACGGACAGACGGACAGACGGACAGACGGACAGACAGACAGACAGACAGACAGACGGACAAACCGAAATTAATAACCCCTCTTTTTTTCTTCAAAAAGCGGGGGATAAAAAAGGCACTAACAATCATAACAAGGGAAAATATATATATATATATATGAGGTTAGAAAGTTACACACGTAAACAAAAAATGGAAACGACGATACTTTTAAATTAAGTTCATAGCAATGACAGATACGTAATTTAACAAACAGTTCATCTTTATATATAGGATCTGACGAGTTGTCATATCATATAAAGTTTTATTAAATGAGTTCAAGAAATGTGTTATTAAGCGAGCTTTTGTATGAAATGAATGTCAGATTCTTTTTATCACATGACGAAACACAAAAAAGCTATTTTTAACCTTATAACAATGCCGCCAATAATTATGCCGAGGTAATATTCAAGCTAAGGAGTTTATTACACGTGATTATACATAAACACTCATGAGATATTCTATTGATCACATAAAGTGACTTATGAAGCGTATTTCGATAAAATGTACGGGTTTTTGCGCCAAAGTGACTAACATTATGACGTCAAACCGCTGCCGTGACGTCATTTTCCTATTATTCGGTCATGTTTTATTACACACGTTATATTCTATTTATCCTAAAATATCTTAAATTAAATATTCATTTATTTAAACAACTGAAATTGCTGTCAATTTATCGACGATATTTGCTGTTTTAATCGATTGAAGTTGGAATTTTCAGCGACGCTTGCTAAAAAAAGTAGTCCAGGCTAGCAGGTGCCCGCCAGGTTATCACGTGACCAACTGACGTAGATCAAAAGAAATATACGGCACCCTGTTATCGGGTCGAAATTGCTAGACGTGGCAGGATAAAGAGAGAATATTATGTCCCTGACGTAAGATATGAACTTTATCTGACGAGGTTGGGAGAATTGATAATTGGCGAGACAATTATCCTTTCTCACAGCCGAGTCTGATAAAGTTCATGTCGAAAGTCAGGGACGTAATATTCTATTTATCTTGCATGTAATATTATGTTTTCAGGTAAATCTACATTCATTTTAACTAGTTTTAATAAATAACATACAAAATTACAAAAGCCCGTTCATGAATGACCTCACCTTCAATAGAATGACGTTACGCGCGTGCATAAATCCGCGCCGAATTACATTGTGTACACACGACATACGGAAGCTAAAGAGTTCCGACTTCAACTCCATATTTCTCGATTATTACTACTTAATTTGTATATCTGGTGTGACAAAATACCTTAAAATGGCAATATTAACTCGAACATATTCTTAGTAGAAGTGTAAGTATTGCGGATTGGCCGTCGCTTCAGTACACAAGATATGTCAAATGTATGTCAACCGCCGTGTTTTGAAAATGAATAGTTGTGTTGGATCTGAAAGTCAATGTATAAAGTTAGTTCAGGCTATGGAAGTTCAAGTAACACTCAAAGTTTAAATACAGATGACTATATTCAAGACCAGTGTGATGCTTAGGCTTAGTCGTCGTTTAGATTGGAGACATTCATTTTTGGAAAAGGATACCGTCACTGTTGTGGGTAGTCATGTCGAAGACACGTTACGAAACTTTTAGTTTTAAGAATGATCATTTAAACACTAGCTGTACGGAAATGATAAAGTTATTTAATAAGAAGAAACAATTTCTGGATATCTCGAACGCATAGGGCCTAATGATTTTCTGTCGGAACTGCTGTATGAAAGAGGAATCCATGGGTAGATGAGGCTGTTCGAAAACCCTTTCTCGTGGTAGAACCCAGACTGACGATAGAAATTAAACATTTGTCGTTTAACGTGGATTCATTTAAGTGTATTAAAGTTACTTGTGGAAACATAGATAGGACATTACTCGCTTCAGATTGTATTTAAACAAGGTTACTTATGAACTGATCACGTCAGAATAAACAGGTCTATGTATGCTACATTTTCAACGAAGAAAGTCGGTTCATCAAGTAAGACTGAACATGCAGATTCCGTGTGATTTATATAACGATATTCTTTTCGATTTGTATTTGCATTGTACAATTTGTTGAAATGTAATTAAAACTATAATAACTTTATTTCTGATTGTTATGTTATGTTTGTTGATTGCTTTGACTGCTATACTATCAACATAATTGAGCCGTTCCACGATAAAAACCAACATTATGGATTCTGCATTTATGTATCGAACCAGATCAGCCTGCGCAGGCTTATCCGGTCCGACACATTCCGTCTCAGGGGGAAATAGGTATTGAGCAATGATTCCTTAAACAGAAAATCCACAGGAGGCGAAACGTGTCTGTTCGGGTTAGCCTGCAAGGCACGCTGAGGCTGATCCGGTTCGATAGTTTTTTGGTGGAACGGCTCATTTATATTTCAGAAAATTACGTCATTTCTAAAAATAAGTAGACTGAGATAAAGATAAAAGTTTATCATACCAGTAGACATGTAAACAAAAGGTTTATCATACCAGTGTTATACGTCACGTAATCTGCTCATTGCATGATAAAAATATATATGTCTCAGTTAAAGAAAATATTGATGGTCAATATGTTCAAAGTTGGTAAGCAAATATTAATATTTCACAACGATTAACAACTTGTTGCAAGGGTAAAAATACCTGTTATGTTAAAACTATCTAGATTGTCTGTCAGACTAATTATTACGAATAGCGAATTGAGTTTCTTTTCATGAACTAGAAATTGATAAACGTAGATAGGAAAACAAAACAAGAAACGATAAACAGTGCAAAAGCCTGCAGTAGAGATTTGTTTGAAAACGATGTGATTGAATCAACTCAATGTAGTCACCTTGGTCGCTTTAATCATATGTTAATTCTGCATGTCAAAGAGAGAGTCAGGGTGTGATTGACACCTTTCACGTAATCACTTATACATACGACGCCATCTGTCAGATCGTGTTATTGTTAGTGGCAAAGAACTATATATAGTTTCTGCAATGTTTTATCCGTCCATCTTTCATTTAAACCATTTCATCAACTTGTCCTAAATTTTCATACGGGAGACAACGCAAGTATCACCATGACTGAATCAGCAGCTAAACGTCAGAAAGTCATCGAACGATTCCAACAAACGGCATTATTTGAAGTCGAGAAGAAGTTCCGAAACGCTTGCAAACAGATCACGCTAATAGATCACCATAGGGAGGCGACACAGATGCGCTATAACAAGGCGAATGGGGGGTGGGGGGAACTTCCGATCTTTTCGATACAACCTGCGACTGAAGCTGGCCGTCATTTGAGGCACAAGGAACATGTATAACGACTACGCCCACATACAAGCAGAGATCGTGGTCGAGCTTCGTCAACTACTATACGGCCAAGCGTTGGACATCGTCACCAGTGACGACAGCGATTTGGAGGGCGAAGAAGAATTTTTAATCACATTATAGAATATACAATGATGTACCTGCAAAATAAATGGACTTCACTATGAGAAGCCATTAAGTACTTAGAAAGGTTCTTTTCTCGATCGTCAATTTTAATTTTCTTCCATAATACACTGGAAGATAGGCCTACCTTGTGTCCGTTAGCGAAGCAACTATTCCAATTCTGTTAAACTTTTCCCAAAGAGAAATAATTCTGCAGCATCCGACTTTGGATTACATCTGAAGGAACATTTCTCTGATAGAATAGAAATCATTACTTTAAAAGAAAGGTAGAAATTGTCCGTTATCATCAATTTCTCAAGGCTGTTTTCTAGTCGACTAAATGTCATGACGCATTGTCCGCCGTCCTTAGTCAGACATGTGCGTTTACCTTTAAACGGCTACTCCTCTATAACCATAGAGGTATTTTGCTTAACTTCATATGTAGCATCCGCTCAATGACATCTCCTACATTTCTTCAAATAGAATTTTGGTTGAAAAGTTAAATCATCTAATTTTCCGAAATCAAATTCAAATAATTTTGTAAAATGTTCATTTGGTGACCCTCCATCAGTCTCATTTAAACAAGTTTGGTTGCCATTGAAACCACAATATTGTTTAGACAAAACGTGAAGAAATTTAATTGACTGATATCTATTCAGGCGATTTTCTTGTAATTTTGGAGAAATGTTCCTTTACCGAAACGAAATGTAAAGAACATTCAGTTTATAGATATTTAGACATTAGGGTTAATGAGTATGTGCTTTCTTAAGTATAATTGTGTACACGCGTGCTCACTCCGTTTTCCATGGGTTAGAGCGAGATTAATTGGTATTTTACGCCTCTTTCAATGTTGTTACAGTTATATATCACGACGTTTCCTGGGTAAGTTACCAGTACTACTGGTCCATTTATCCTGACACCAGCCAGTCAGTCACAATTCTAAACCCGAGACAGAATGAACAGAGAGACCGAGAACATATAATCCCTAGTTCAAGGCATTGTGACCAAATTGCATGAAAACATAAGGCCAGGTTTTTACCATATGTTTTCTTTTCTCACATATACTGACTTACTTACATCAGATATAATTTGAATTGCGAAAGTCCACCATCTTCCTACAGTGCATTCCACTTTGCTCTCCTTCGGGATATATAATGTGCTTCTATCAACAACACGAACCTCTAAAAAAGAGGTCTGTTATCTGTTTCAGTGTACAAACTAGAAATAGTTTACAATGAGTGTACACATAATGTGATATTTCACACGTGAAAATAAACTTGTCGGTGTTCACAAAAAAAAGATATATCTCGACCGTACGTCTGAAAATGCCAGTTCGATTACGAAATTTAGCTACTATCGTTTGACCAGACTTTGCTCGAACTCACAGTGGTTAGATTGATTGTTTGGTGTTTTACGCCGCTTTCAACAATATTTAAGTTATATCACGGCGTTTCCTGGTTTAGTTACTAGTTCTACTTTCTTTGGTATGACCCGATCGGGGCACAGTGGTTAGAGGAAATGACGACATTTTAGCGACTACGGTCGGGCGCACTTCTTTGCTGTAGTTGCTGTAGTTTCTCTGAAACAAAGATGGCCGTCTCAGGTAAAACGTGAACTTGTTTAAGTTTGTAAATTTTAATTTAGGCGAGCAGCCATGTTATTTGTCACTTTAGGACTTTACTGACTGCTTTTTAACACCATGTTTGCAATTTCCGCCATGACAGTTAACCAGTGTTCGACTAATGCCCGTTCGATCAGGTACATGCGGCTTCCGGTACCAAACTTTGGTTAATGATCAAACTCCGTCGGTGCTCCAGGAAAACCAACATCAACGTAAATAGTACACGTTGGGAAAGACACCGAGCTGCGCATCCATACCAATGATCTAAATAAATTTTGCTTTACAGAAGTTGCTTAAAACCTTCCATGACTAATCGGCGAGAACTGCAAAGCCAGGAAGTAAGTAAGTAATTCTTACTGCCTCCATAATTACTTACTTTTAATTTGAGTTTAAGGTCAGGGAAGCTTAATTCATTTGGGCATTGCCTTGAACTTTTCGGGTGGTCTTGCAATCCGCAGTCTTAACATGCCATTAATTGAAATCCCGTTTCTGGTACCTTCTTTTGTTTTTTGTAATACAAGGTAAATATCCGAGTTCCATTGAACAAATTGATAACATTTGAAAAATAATTGAAATTGCCATTTTTATTATTAACAATCGAACATTCATAAGTCACATAATTTAGCGGAGACATATTTATTTCTAAATTGATCTATCAGGAGATGTAGATCGTCGGAATCGGAATCGAGAAACTGACGCAGTGTAATATCTACAATACAATACAATATCTTTATTCAGCATTAAACATCATATACAAACGTTTATAGCCTTCATCAGTTACAAAATTATACATTTATAAGCCGTCATAATGACAACATGGAAATTAACCTTTAACATACATAATGATTAGCCGAGAAGCTAAATTTTAAATACAAAACTAATTTAAACAAATTGCAAGTTATCATTTACTGGTTTAACAAGTCATGTCTTAGTTTAGATGCATGGAGCAGGTACTTAGAAATGTTTAACAAAGTTACAGTTGAGTTACTTGTCATAAGTATGTCAAATTTATTAAGTGTTGGAAAACTGCAAAAATAAGGTTTAAAATAGTTTAATCTCAATTGTCTTTACGCTTGGCATACTAAAAGGAAATGATATTCGTTTTCAATTACATTTTGGTTGCAACATGTACATTTTCTTTGTTCTCTTGGCGTATTATTATATCTGCCTTTTTCTATTGCAAGTTCATGTGACGATAGTCTAAATTTACTTAATTCCCGTCTTAATGTGCTATCTGTTATAGTATCTAAATATGTTTAGAAATTAAAATGATGTTTGAATCTACAATAAGTTTACAATCTGTTCGAATTATTTATATCTGAATACCAACTTTGTTTAGATGAGTCTATTAAACGTTGTTTAATTAAATCGAACGGTATATCTATTTCAAATTGATACATCCATATATCTGGGAATCCTAAATTATCCAATATTTTCTTTATCTGGCTGGCCCAGTTTGAGTTATTAATATAAAAGTTGTTCGAGTCAACGTCATTTTTTAACAAATAATATACCAATTGTGTTAACATGTTATTGTTCATTTTTAGAATCTTTTGCCAGTACTTAAGCATTCGTAGCTTCCTTATGATAGTAAACGGAAAACGTCCAAGTTCCCCATATAGTGCTACAAGATTTGTAGATTGTTTGACCTCAATAATTTTTCTACAACATTTTGTATGTAAAATTTCAATATCTTTTGCCGCGTGCATACCCCAAACCTCTGCACTATAGCATACAATGGATGTTACAAGTGTATCAAATAGTTTACATTTCTGTGAAATTGGTAACTCTATTTGATTAAATAATGATAAAAGATTATGTAATGCAAAAGATGCGTGATTAGCAAGCCTCTTTTGAGTTCTATTCCAATTGCCGTTTTTGAAAAAAAAAAAAATCCAAGATATTTAATGAATCTACAACCGCGATAATTGTATTATTTAGCGTAAAGTTATATTTTGTGTGTCGGCCTCTTTCAAAAATCATAATTTTTGTTTTAGCTGTATTTATTTAGCTACGATATCGGTAGTTTTTCTTAATCGTGTTGTAAAATATAGACTGTGTACAATTAGACACAATACACAGACGACAAACCAATTAACATATGCCCCATTATAAATCTTCCGAAAATGCTCGGTAACCGTCGGAAGCTTTCGCTTAGCAATCACGGAAACGTAAATTTTAATACTTGTAGAAAATGTTAAAAAGGACCAAAATGTTATAACTTTATTTTAATAACATATATATATATGTCAAATAAAAGGTAAATGAATTTTCTATATTATGCCTTAAGTACCCTTTTAATTTTTTGATTTTAAATAAAAGATATTCACTGAAGAACATGTAAAAATTAACACAAATATAAAGATATACATATATTCTTGAGATTTTTTCTTAAAAACTTGATACGTGCCTTTTTAATTTTTTGCAAAATAAAAGTGTTATAGAGAAAAAAATAAAATGTTCCTCTTTAATTCGATTTAATTTTTGTTATCGATTTTTGACAGTCGCTGATTCTCATAGTTGGATATGTGTGTATGTCCCTCCTCATACATACAATCATTTTACAATTCACGATATAGGTTATTTTGAAGCCCTAGAAATGAACATTCGTAAGTACTTAAATTTAGGGGACTTATCAATTATTGGGGATTTAAATGCTAGATGTTGCCTTAGAAATGATATTTTGGATGAAGGAGGAGATTAACACAAATATGTTTATATGTCTGATGATGATTGTGATATGTCAAATGTTCCAATTATATTTTCAATGGCTAAAATTGTAAATTAATCAGGTATTAAATTGTGAGATATTTGTTCTAGTTGTGACCTAAACATAGTAAATGGTCGGTTAGGAGGTGACGCGGGAATTGGATCATTCACGCTTATGTCCCCTGTTGGTAACAGTCTGATAGATTATGTTTTGTGTTCTACAAGATTATTGCCCTTAGTTAGTAACTTTATTGTACATGATTTTCAATCAGTGTCATCACATGCCCCAATCCAAATTGGTTTTAATACAAACGCATGTTTTGCGAGTACCGAAGGTGATATGTTTTCACACAATAAGATCACTTGGGACCAGACTAAGACACAGTGAATAAAATCGTGTTGAGCGCAAAGTAAAGATATGTGTTCGCTTATTGAATATACTGTGAGGTTAAAACCGGACATTTTAATCGTAAATAGAACACAAGTATTCACGCGTTAATACCAGAAAACGATAACACGTGTACTTAAGTGTTTACTGTGATAAGCGTATCAGTGATACAATCATGTCAAGAAAACAGTACAGCAGCAGTTTTGATTGTTCGTTAATTTGAGTCAAACAATGTATTCGAATGGTTCTATGTTATTGAGTTATCGCGAGTTCACCGTAAGGTAGCCAGTACATTGTACATGTCATCAAAATCTTAAAGAATCACCGAGGATTGTCCACCTGTATAATTTGTTAAAAGAAAATTCAACTACAACTAGTCTACTACAACTCTTCGAGTGTCCAATATTTGGTGTTAATGTCCATGTTTTCATTACTATCTGTTTTATCCATTTCTTGAACTTGAAATATCTTTGTTAAAGTATCTGTGCGATTTCTGTTCATATTCTCGTATTTTGCTTCACCTTCTGTATCGAGCAAGGTCCTTGGTTTAAATATCGGCAAGGTCGGCATTGGTGCGACTTGTGTGCGTCTGATCCTCATATTTCCATTTGATTCTACTGGGATTTTAGTAGGATATTCACATTTCAGCGGGACCTGTGACCGTTCTATCGCTTGCAACATCATCATCTCGTTGTTTTCGCTTTCGGACACATTGTCCCTGTCGTTGAAATAAGTCAGATTTGTTAGATCTATTCGTGGCCTAGGTTGTTGATATTTGGTATTCACTGACGGTAAAGAACAGTCACCGAGTTCCTTCTCAATAGTAGACATGATGTCTCTATTAGTATTGGTAAAGTCGATAACTTTTCCGACTCGAAGGTATGCCTTCATTCTGCGATTTGATACCTCTCCAGGCACCAAGTGATCATAATTCACAAGGATCAATCGTTTACTTGGACGACTACACAATTTATTCCAAGCATATTTCCATTCGTTTTCAAACCATGGCCTTTCTAAAGATTCCGTATCGTCCTCTGGGCCTTGATCGTTAGCATAATTATCTGATAGTATTACGATAACGCAAGCGCTTTTGTTCATTTCTTTAATTGCTTCTTCATCTCTGGCTCCATGTATTATATCCACTACAGGAACACACAAATCATAACCTTTGTTTGCTAGGTATCGGCGAAGATTGAGGACCCAGTTACGGAGATGTTCATTACATTCATCAAAACTGAAAATAGCATGGTGTTCTATCCCAGCCATGCCTGTAACATCCTGTTTTCCCAATAAATAATGTGTGATAACCCGAACGTACATCACCAATAACTCATACCAGAACATAAAAACAATGATGGACGTAAGGATAATTACGAACAGAGCTAACGAAAGTCCGATTACCAAATCCTGGATTAATTTCTCAAAGTCACTGAAACACTCAAGCATATCTTTACGAAAATCCCGAACATCGATTAACCCTTCATCTTCAACAAAACAGTAAAACAGACTCTGGTTGTCACACGTCTTTGTGGACAGCCAGTTATGAAGCCATGTCATGTTACAGTCACAATTAATGATGACACCGTCTAATTGTAGGAGGCAGGGAGACATAAACTGGAACTGTTGTGGAAGATGGTTCAACTGGTCGTTACCTGTCAGTGTAATCCCCGTAGCGTTCTCTAACAATGATGCAACTTCTTCCGTTATCTCGGTCAAATCATTATTACCAATGTTCAAATTATTTATCCTGTCAAGGTAGTCCAAGTGACTTGGAATCTCTGTTATCGAGTTATTGGCAACATTGAGATCAATTTTATCTGAGAATTTAGATACAGGTAGTTTATTAGGAAGCTCAGTCAATAAGGCATTTACACACTCAATTGTAATAGTATTTTTATTAGGTTCGTCAATACAAGAACACTCCATGGGACAGCCATCTTCAACTCCTAAATGACAGATAAGTTCGTGTAAGGGTACATCAATTACTTTCTTGCCCACATGCTTTTCCGGGCCTGTACAAATGACATCGTGATGGTTAACCCAAACTGTTTCTATTATATCTTCAGCGAGTTCAAGAAAAGTTTCCATTCTGCAATCGCAAATTATTGGTGAACCTCTAAAATCGAGTCCAAACTCAAACAGTTTCCCAATAACATTAAGGTCATCCAGCAAAAACAATGTTTTGTAATCCGGGAGGGTTTGTATCAAATTATGTTGAAGGTCGATATAGCCGGGTCCGTAAGTCTTATTCAGATCCATGGTGAAACTGTTCTCATTTACCGCCTCAGTGATATCATTATGTTTGTAATCTATCTTACAGAATGGATACAACCCAAGGAAGTTTGTAACGTCCACCGTCGTCAAATCATTGGAACTTAAATCTAGGCTAAAGAACCGCGCATTAATACTGGTAAACACGTTTGGTTCTATATAGGCTATCTTGTTGTTGGATAAATCTACAATGCGAAGATTTTTCAACATGGCGAAAGTTGTGTTTTTAACGATATCTATCTCGTTGTTCGACAGATTTAGTGTGTCGAGATTGTAAGCACATTCAATGCCTTGCAGTGACGTAATATGGTTGCCAGAGAAATCTAACTCCATCAGGTAAGGTACGTCACATAGGTTACTAGGAAGTGACGCCATCACACTGTAGTTATGTGAAATCCTGTAATATGTTGTATTCAGTACAGACTCGGTAGAAACTGCAATACTGCCACCAAGTACTGTGGTAAATTCAATATACATGTCTTCGAGCGAAATCTCTGGAGAGAAAAAAATAGAGAATAACAAAATCGTGTAATAAGTATGTACAGTGTATGTACTCAAAATAAAACGGACATATAAATTACTTATCGAGTTATTTACGTGTTCGGGTGATCTTTCGATGTTTGCTAAAATTAAAAATCATTTATGTATTCTCAGCTTCGTAATTAATTTGACTATGACAAGCCAGTGCTAAATTATTCATAGGAAACGGTACAGCAGCAGTTCTGATTGTTTATCTGAGCAATCAGAAATGTTCCTACTCTATTTTCAAAACACTAATCAATTCTTGGAAGTTGTTAATAGATGCGTTCGATTTATCCCCATGCTCGAGTTATTGCGATTCCAATGCATATGTAATATATTTTACTTGAAGCGTCACTCTTGAAAATAAAAGAGACTGGTTCAATCCACGACCGGACTATATTATTTAAATCAAAGCGCCAATGGCACTGTAGTGGCGATCGTATAGAAAATCCTGAAAACTAACAAGCAGTATCTCGGGTTACGCCTTGCGATTTTCAATAATAGTGCACTCTGGTGCGGGTAAATTAAAGAAAAGCTGCATCTTTTGACAGTAGATTAATATAAGTTTGCCAGAATGTTGTCTTGGTGATTTTTAAGTTACGTTCTAAAATTGGTCATGATGTGTTCAAAATTAGGCCAATCAAAATTCAAGAAATATCTAGTTGGTACTCGATAGACTACCGTTTTAGCTCATTGGAATGTTTGTCTTGGTTATTTGTAATCAAAATTGTTTGGATTATCACATGTTCATCACCTGGTCGCTAGGCCATATTAAGATAAAATATTGTGTACACTTTAGAAATGACTAAATTATCATAGCAAGGAGAGAAAACAATATCCATTAGTTTGGTGTTTGTTTCAATGATGTCCGGTATTGAACAGGTCTGTTCAATTTAGTTCCCTCCCTAGAAAAGATAAACTGCTTTAAAAAAGATTGAGAGCAAAAACGAACATATAAAATGCTCATAAAGCACATTTTCTCTGCCAAACTGTTCAAATGATAAAAATAAAGGCATATATGATGATGCTCGATCTCCAACTAAATTAGGCTACACTTTCAGCATTGATTGCTAATTGACTCTAGAACGTACAGAGGGATGCACTCGAACGTATATAACTTGTGTACAAAACTGACATCGTTTCATTTAAACCTTTGTAAACCAGTCTTATCATCTAGACGCTTTCATATATTGCAACAACTACACCATAAAGCGTTTATAATATTGAGATTCAAGAACAATCGATAACCAGTCTCGCGAGCTATTTATAGATCCTATTGAATTTTCAAGAAGCTTCTACTGCGTCATTGAGCTTTGCAAGGCAGTTAGAACGCGCAATGATATTTATTATCTGTCCAAACATGAAGAAAGATCATATTTACATATTTAAACTCTATGTAAATGTTATCTCGATAAATCTCAAATCTTAGTATCAATCAGGTACAAAAGTAGCACTGACATTATTATTATTAATCGTGTCTCTGCATCACTGGTGGAACTATATATTTGGCGGTTTAACGGATGTAGGTTAATTGGTTTGCAGTAGTGAATAAAAAGTCAACGGCTGTTCAAAACTGACTATGTAATTTTTTTTCGTTGTAGATGTTTCTGTTAGCATTGTTGCGATTGTCAAACTAATCTCCACAAAAATTAGCAGCTTCTAGCGATTTAGAATCTATAAGGTGCTGAACTCAAGATTATAGATATTATAGTCTAAGTTTTAAAACTGTATAAAAGTTGTCTTGAAATATTAGAATCATAATTCTGGGACAAAGTAAGAGCAATAATTTTCACTTTCCAGTACAATTAACATCTGAATATTGATCGGTTATGCTTCATTTTTACTTTGTAGATATACCCAGTAGGCCGAAGTGTGTACATTTTCATGACTTTCTATTTTTGAACTAATTATTTCTTCTTTTGTTGTTACTATTAGCAATATTTGGAGAAGTTTCAACATTTTAAAATTGTTATCTTCATCTGGTGTTCAGCATCTTTAATGTATTTGCGTACAGTGAAGTCTCAGGCACATCATTGCATCCCCACAATCTCACCAGAGCGGAGTACAACGCCGATGCAGGCGAGTCCTTTCTTCATGGGAAGGACACGTTCTTGACTTGTAGTTTAGTGGGTGACACTTTAAAGCAACTGAAACATTTCCAGTTTCCAGACAGGGATTTAAATGATTGTATATGTATCGAATAATGTTGAAAAGAAAGTGACAAAGTGAGTAATTTTCTTGGTTTTGAGCAATTTCTCCTTTAATCATAATGTTTTCAAAAGTCGTCTACAGCAGAGGCGGACAAACGTGTCTGTATGAGGGAAATGGTTAAAAGTGATTATTCTTATTGCAGGAATGTAGCGGGATCAGTGTCTAGCCATAACTTACCCCAAGTTGTAGAAGAATGGCATACGCAGCATTTATCCAATGCTTTTTTGTCGTAGGACTGTTCCGCGTCATTACCATGCTGGGTTACGCAATAAGTCTTGCATTTCAAATCTGTTCTGTCTGCCATCCATTTCGGCGTCCAATCAAACGTGTCGCTACAAGTCAGGTGATGACAACACATCACCAAAATAAGCGTGGTAAGTTTGAAGAGCATACTGCTGTATCTGAAATTAAACATGTGCCAGTAGAAAATAATCTTTATACTGCAAATGAAATAACATTAGTGTTAATAGGAAAATCACATACTGCTGTTTATGAATAAATACAAGGGTCTTTAGGAAAGCATACACACTGCTACATATGAAGCAATGCAAGTGTCAATAGTAAAGGTATACAAACAGCTACGTATGAAATAGGAAAAGGTGCAAATAGAAAAATACGCAAACAGCTACAAATGAAATAATGCAAGTGTCAATAGAAAAACATACATAAAATACTGTAATTGAAATAATACAAGTGTTAATAGGAAAACAAACATACTGCTGATTGTGATATATAATAATACAAGTACCAACAGGGGGAAAAGGCACTACTGCATATGAAATAATATAAATATCAATAGGAAACTAAATAAAATGGTGCAAATACAACATACATCAGTAACTATCAGTATGTAAACATACGCACTGCTGCATACAAAATACTATATGTATTAAGTACAAGTGTCAGCTGGCACACATATATACTGCTGAATATGAAACAATAGAAGTGTCAATAGGAACACTTACATACTGCTGTATCCGAAATAATACAAATGTCTACAGGCAAACATACATACAGCCACAAACGAAATAATAGAAGTGTAAATAGGAACACATAAAAACTGCTACATATGACATAAAACAAGTGTCAGTGTGCACAAATACATACTGCTAAACACGAAATAATAGAAGTGTCAATAGGAACACTTACATACTACTGCATCCGGAAAAAAACAATGTCTAAAGGAATACATACATACTGCCACATGCGAAATAATAGAAGTGTCAGTAGGAACACAGACATACTGCTACATACGACATAAAACAAGTATTAATAGGAATAAATACATACTACAGCATACGAAATAATAGTAGTGACAATAGGAAATGATTTATACTGCTGAATACAAAATAATACGTGTTCTAATAGGAACACATACATACTGTTACATACGACATAAAACAAGTATTAATAGGATACAAATACATACAACAGCATACGAAATAATAGTAGTGACAATAGGAAACGATTTATACTGCTGAATACGAAATAATACGCCTGCCAATCTCCTGTAAACTTTTTGAGCACATAATATGCAAACACATATAAGACCACCTGGAACAAAACAAAATACTAACACCTTAAAACCATTGTTTTCGATCTGGATTTTCACAACTACTAACTATCACACAATATTTGTCTAACCATTTCGACGTCGGAACCTGGATAAACATGCTGATTCTTGATTGTTCCAAGGCATTCTACACCGTGCCTCATAACAGTCTACTACACAAGATGAAATTAAATGACCCGTTCCACGAAAAAACCAAATGGCGTTGACGGCAACATCAACAATTGGCTCCGTGACTTCCTGACCAATGACCAACCGTACCATGCAAGTTGTAGTTGATGGCGATACATCAGATACAGTCGGCGTTGACTCTGGCGTTCCACAGCGAATTATATTCCTGTGCCACATAAATTACCTACCAGATCACGTCAGATCGACTGTTCAATCAAGTTACTGATGACTGCTTCCTATATCGCTACATAAGATCAGCACGGGACCATAACAAACTACAGGATGACCTTAACGAGTTAGAGAACTTTACCAAAACGTGTGGTATGTAGTTCCATGCTATGTTTTGTGCATCAACCAAAAGTCAAGTCATTTTTTTACCAAGTCAACAACCAAATCCTGAAATAAGTAGAAGAAAACTCCTATCTCGGTGTAAGACTTTCGGAAAACCTCAAATTCACCTTCCACATAAACAATATTACTAAAACATTCAGCTCAATACTAGGCTTCCTGAAACGGAACTTAAAACACTGCCCCAAATCATGAAGCAAGACCGCATTACTCGGAACACTGCCCCCAAATCATGAAGCAAGACTGCATTACTCGAAACACTGCCCCAAATCATGAAGCAAGACCGCATTACTCGCATGAGTAAGATCTACCGTAGAGTACAGTTCAGTAGATCCACCTCTACAATGGACATCAACAAACTTGAGAGAGTCCAACGCCGCTCGGCAAGGTTTATCACCGACGATTACTACTACCAGGACCAAGGCTGAATCATTTCGATGCACCGTGATGACTTTTAACTCGCTCCCCTACAGGAACGACGAAAATATACACGCCTCGTCTTTTTTCCTGACATTCTGACCTAAATTCAATGTAAGAGAATCAATAGACCGAAAACATTTGAAAACTGTGAGACAACTAACAAAGTGAAAAGATCAGCATCTGTTTTACTTGAAAACTCAGTCTAACCAAAACACACTATTGACTAGAACAACCTATACAATAAAACACTGTGCGCATTGACAACTGCGTGCTACAGCATCGTGACTAAATACATTTCCTTTTCTCTCCCGCTGCACGTATGCCAAAAGACCATGCAGTGTATAAATCAAGATCCAAATCCAATTATTGCTACAAACGAAATAATACAAGTGTTAACAAACCATACTGCTGCATACGACATAATACAAGGGTCAAAAGGAAACTATGCATACAGCTTTATACGAAATAATACAGGTGTCAAAAAGAAACTATGCATACTACTACATACGAAATGATACAAGTGTTTAAAAACCATGCTGCTGCATACGATATAACACAAGTGTCAATACGAAACTATGCATACTGCTAAATACGACATAATACAAGGGTCAAAAGGAAACTATGCATACTGCTACATACGACATAATACAAGAGTGAAAAGGAAAATATGCTACAGCTTCATAATACAAGTGTCAATACGAAATTATTCATACTGCTACAAACGACATAATACATGTGTCAATAGGAAACTATGCTTGCTGCTACAAACGACATAATAAAAGTTTCAATGGGTAAATGTGCATACTTCTTCATACGACATAATACAAGTGTCAATAAAAAAAACTATGCACACTTCTACATACGACATAATACACGTGTCAATAAGAAACTATGCATACTTCTACATACGACATAATACAAGTGTCAATAAGAAACTATGCATACTTCTACATACGACATAATACACGTGTCAATAAGAAACTATACATACTTTTACATACGACATCATTCAAGTTCCAATGGGAAACTATGCATACTTCTACATACGACATAATACACGTGTCAATAAGAAACTATGCATACTTCTACATACGACATAATACAAGTGTCAATAAGAAACTATGCATACTTCTACATACGACATAATACACGTGTCAATAAGAAACTATACATACTTTTACCTACGACATCATTCAAGTTCCAATGGGAAACTATGCATACTTCTACATACGACATAATACACGTGTCAATAAGAAACTATACATACTTTTACATACGACATCATTCAAGTTCCAATGGGAAACTATGCATACTTCTACATATGACATAATACACGTGTCAATAAGAAACTATGCATACTTCTACATACGACATAATACATGTGTCAATCAGAAACTATTCATACTTCTACATACGACATAATACACGTGTCAATAAGAAACTATGCATGCTTCTACATACGACATCATTCAAGTTTCAATGGGAAACTTCGCATACTGCTACAAACGACATTCTTCAAGTGTCAATAAGAAAGTATGCATACTGCTGCATACGACATACTGCAAGTGTCAATAGGACAATATACATTCCGCTGCATAACGAACGACAACAACAACCGTATGATGAAGAACATTCTTATAGCCATCTAAAGTGTTCGTGTTATTATAGTATGTGTACTTTTATTAATTATATAATCATTTTTATTAATATCATTATTTTTATCTTTATTATCATCATCATTAGTAACAATACTGATATCAGTGTTATTACATCCATCATTATCATTAAATTATTATTAATAATAAATAAATATTTATTATTATTATTTTACCAATAATCATCATTAAGTTATTATCATAAATGTCATCATCATCATCATTATCATCATCAGTACCACAATTATTAGTATTGTTATAATTCTTACCAGCAATGTCTTTTAAGTCCTTCTACATATGAAGTCAGTGGGAAATGTAAGGTTTCAATTTTACAAGGTTTAACATTGATTGATTAAGTGCATTCTGATTTATTCATACCCATAAGACTAGAGCGATAACAAGCACTGAAAAACTAAATGGAACTTCCTTGTCCAAGTGTCTAATTTGTCAAAATGCCTTTTGGCGCAAATATAAACAATAGGTGACTCTTCATTGTGGAAAACGTGATGTAATTGAAAATTTAAACGAAATAAATAAATAAAATGAATAAATGAATGAATGAACGAATACATAAACAAATGAACTATTAGATAAATAAATAAATAGATAAACAAATGAAAATATAATGAAATAAAATAATGAATTCATAAATGAGTAAATGAAAGAATGTTTGAGAGAATGAAAGAATAGACGAATCCACTGAATGAATGAAAGCATTAATGAATGGACGAACGAACGAATGAATGATTGCATGATTAATTGAATTAATAAATTAATTAATTAATAAATAATAGATGAATACATTGTTTAATATAGATAAAGTGTTTAATTGATAAATAGATAAAGTGTTTAATTGATAAATAGATAAAGTGTTTATTAAAAAAAAAATAGATCAATTGTTTAATATAGAAAAAAATAGTTATATTTTGTACATTGTGAAGAGTTCTTTTTAAGGTTAGATTATCGTGTCCGATTTCAGGAGAACAATTATATCGATATTTGAAATGGTTTAGGGGGTTCACCAGCCTGATTAAAAATAATGTAAAGATAATCGCCCCGCATCAGATCGGGGGATACACCTACCGTTAACTACTTGTGACAACGCTTCCTGATTGAATTCTGGTTGAGTTGTTTGACTAAATGCTTAAATATCTTAAACCTGATTGTTTATGTTAAATTTACCCTCATTCTGTTATACGGACCTTCTGATTGTGCTTGTGTATATCGAGGGCTTGGCGTGAAACGGTTGTAACTAAAATTGGTATTTTGTTACCAAGGTTAATCACCTCCCTGTAAAGTCTTTATAAGCGTTAAATCATTTTTCTTGGTAAACAATGGAAATTTATGTGCCATTGCTCGTTCTGACAATGTTTATAACCTTATAACAATGCCGCCAATAATTATGCCGAGGTAATATTCAAGCTAAGGAGTTTATTACACGTGATTATACATAAACACTCATGAGATATTCTATTGATCACATAAAGTGACTTATGAAGCGTATTTCGATAAAATGTACGGGTTTTTGCGCCAAAGTGACTAACATTATGACGTCAAACCGCTGCCGTGACGTCATTTTCCTATTATTCGGTCATGTTTTATTACACACGTTATATTCTATTTATCCTAAAATATCTTAAATTAAATATTCATTTATTTAAACAACTGAAATTGCTGTCAATTTATCGACGATATTTGCTGTTTTAATCGATTGAAGTTGGAATTTTCAGCGACGCTTGCTAAAAAAAGTAGTCCCGGCTAGCAGGTGCCCGCCAGGTTATCACGTGACCAACTGACGTAGATCAAAAGAAATATACGGCACCCTGTTATCGGGTCGAAATTGCTAGACGTGGCAGGATAAAAAGAAATACGTAATGGGTATATAAGATCGGATACAAACATTGTCATGTGATAAAAATATATATTTCTTGGACCTACCTGATGGATTTTCGACCGGATTGTTTTCATTTTCTGCCATTCTTTTCTGCACTCATACAGTAAACGCGTTCGTTTCTACGGTACACATGCGCATTCGAATTAAAATAGGGAGCATTTGTTATTTTACATTATTGTTTTATATTTAACCGAATTAGAGAGCTCTCCAAATCAATTGGAAACTCTGCAATTCATTTGGAGATATCTCCAAATCAATTATGGATATGTTTAATTTGGAAGAATTGGAGATATCTCCAATTCATTTGATGCTCTCTCTAATTGAATTAGAGATATCTCCAATTGATTTGGAGAGCTCCCTAATTCAATTAGTGAGAGCAACAAATGAATTGTTGATTTGGAGATATCTTCAATTGAATTAGAGAGGTCCTCAAATCAATTAGAGTGCTCTCTTATTGAATTGATGATATCATTAATTCAATTGGAGAGCTCTCTAAATATTTGAAGAGCTCTTCAAATATTTGAGTTTATGTAGATTCGGCATTCCATAATAGTCCTGTTTTGAGTTTTGAAAAAAAATAGTTAAACATGTGTAGCGCCGACAGAATTGCTCCCACCAGGTTCGACTCAGCATTCGTGCAAGGCCTACGAGCACAGATGTATGTACCGATATTGCACTATATTACTATCCTTAAGGTTACAATATAGGGGCGTAATTATCAATCAATACAAACACATGTGTCTACGAGATTCACATTTGCCGTTTTAACATCAAAATCCAGCCAATATTACAATGTACAGACAATGTATTTCCACATAATGCCTGTCGTTTAAGCTTTATAATTGTATCGTTGTGGTACATGTTTTATGACAAGTAAAGAAACACATTTCTAAGAAGAAATCTTTATTCAAGCGATATGCTTTTTATTTCAACATGCATGGAGGCGCAACATTCTAACGTACCGTTTCGTACCAACGAGTTTCGTACTCTTTACATTTCGAGAGTAGCCTAACTAAATTAACTTTACGTTACAAGGATGACCAGAATAGCCGGAATGATGTTTTTTCGGCTGCCGTAGTAAAAGGAAATACACCTGTTCCGGCCGGTTAATACAGCCGGAGTAAGTAGCCGGAGTTCCGGCTATTACGGTTAGCTACCCCGGCTACCTTAACGCACATTTAATATAGACGCAATTAAACAGATATAACAATACACAGCTGAGTTTACCAATTACCCAGGCTTAACCCTATCCCTGCTGTTTTCTAGTTACAAAAACAGGTGTGTGCTGTGTGCAACTCTTTACTGCAATTGCGAATGAAGTAGATCAATATCAATATGATAGTTGGTGCAGTTTAATCTTGATTTGCATTGTTCACATCCGTCAAACTCTGGCAAATTATATTCAGAAGAAATGTGAGAACAGTTAAGGAGCGGTTATACTAATTGTATTCATTCAGCGTGATAAGGGTTGAAATGACATTCCTTATTTAGCAATGGGTGTCAAGTGTTAAAAAATATGTGCCTTTTGTTTAATTTGTTTAATTTGTTTAATGTAGACTACGGGTGTATTATTATACATAAATCTGGTCCATCGGTAGATCGTAACAATACCACGATATTTAAAGAATTTAATCCTCAAAACAATGATCTTTTACATTAGAACATTTGCCTGTATGCAGCAGATGACTCATCGAAACGTCGTGACAAAGGGGGAAATTGCTCTTGAAAGGCAATTTCTACTTTATCCACAATGTTTCCAAAAGTCGTCTGCTACATACAAAGGTTGAGTTATTTTAGCTTTTTGTCTGTACTATGTGAATACATAATCATGTTTCAGTGCTTCCCAAGTATATTGTGTATTTGGTATGAAGTGTTACACAATGTTTGAATATTTTACTATACATGTATCAGGATCCACTATTCTCCTTATATTTTCTTCCTTGTCTCAAAACCTAAACTTTTATATATCTAGATAGGCGTCTTAAGATGTGTAATTCGAATAACTGCATCTTTTTGTTTTATTTACCCTTTCCCAAATACAAGAAATATGTACCAGGTGGTATAAAACGTAAAATCTAAATCTAAAAATGAAAGTACAATTATTGAATACAGCTGAAGTCATTGTGTAGCAAAAGAAGTTTGCTTCAGATGCGTCTGCATCCGAGAAAGGGTTAAATCTGATACGTTGACAAAAACCAAAGACCTAATAACGTGTTATTAGGTCTTTGCAAAAACTTTCATGTTTTCCCTCTTATTTCAGAAATGTCCCATACTTTATTTCTTTCTTTAAGATAATGTATTTGGACGTATTAAATGCAAATTAGGCCCTATTTCATGTTTCATGGCGATCAGTCAATCAGTCAATCAGAGCAGCAACGTTAGTTCCAGCACTTAGAGATCTCCCATATATCAAGAGCGCCTCGCCTTCGGGAGCTAATGTTACCTACCCTTGCACATAGGAGAGTTCGTGGAGATGCTATTCAGACATTTAAAAGTGTAAAGGGTATAGATTAATGTGTCTTTGATAATACAATTTGCTAGAGGACATATATTTAAAACTTAAAAAAGCTAGATTTAGGTCTACTTTATGTCAGCACCAATTTTCCCGTAGAGTGATTGATTTATGGAATAATTTACCCCAACATGTTGTTGATGCTAAGGACGTGGACACTTTCAAGATAAGGATGGATCGTCACTGGAAAGGAGATATCCTATATCAATATTGAGTCCAGAAGCAAGGCTGTCTAGGGACATCAGTGTATGCCAGACATAATCTACCTGTCCAATAACTTAAACCTAAACAGTTGTGATCACCAGAATCAATATAGTGCCAGATCACGTATATTTATAGTTGTTTAAGCAGGTGAATATTTTCCTTTTTAATGTTGATAATTCAAAGGATTTCACTCTTAAGAGACAGTGAGTATAATACATTATGACTATATTGCCATGCATATATTTATTATATACTAGGCCTTTAGCTTAAAGGTCTGTCAATAGTTGTTATTCGGTTGTTATTTTTAAGATAGGATCTTAACCCTTTCCCAAATACAAATGTGTAGCAAATGCAAATGCAAGTGAATAGAGCATTTTCTCCTTTTGCAACAATGTTTTGAAAAGTTGTCTGCTGCAGAGGCGTCAGAAACATTATATATGTGGGAAAGGGTTAAACCTTTCACTCATACAACAAAGACTATTTTGAAATAATGTTGTCAAAAATATACCAATTTATTGAGATTTTCTATACTTTTGCTCCTTAATGTAAAGAAAATCCCTTTAATTAATATTGTAGTTGTTGATTGAGTTTAAATCATTGTAATCACTAAGATGAGTGAAAACGAAACTGTTTTCAAATTTGCCATTATAGTAACAAATAAAAGAGAAATGATGGATGAAATTTACATTTAGCTATATATGATCTTAGACTTTGGGGATAATGAATACCTTGTCAATAATATTGAGGGGATTCTGAATACCCATCGAGGGGATTCTGAAGACGCTACCATTTTAGTTGAGGGGATTATGAATACCCAGTTAAATCCATCAAGGGGATTCTGAGTACTATGCCATTTTTGGACTGAAGGGATTATGAGTGATGGGATTTGTTGGATACTTTACAAGTATGCATTTTATTGTAATTGCTATTTTCAAACGGCAATGGTCATATACAATGTAGATTGACCGTCTCCTTTCTTGACTCAGTCTAATTCTTCATAGAAAGAATGTGCTCATTTTTCATTTTGTTATTATTCTGTTTATGCGATCGGTTGCCAAATAAATAACATGATAAAACAAGCTAGCGAAAGTCTAAATAATTTGGACTAGAGTCAGTCCAGAAACCCTTTGACACATACAACAAATCTGCAGCAGACAAATTTTAAAACATCTTGGCTTAAATAGGAAAAATCTCTGTTATTGAAAATATATTAATTAAATCGAATTTTAAACACTGCTCATTATGAGCCATTTCTCCTTTTGTAACAATGTTTTAAAAAGTTGTCTGCTGCAGATTCCTCAAAACGTGTCAGGGAAACAAATACACAGGGGCCTAAAAGGGAGGAGTATGTATAGCTAACTGTTGTTTTCAATCTCTATTATTTATTATTCCAGCAACATTCTTATGTTGTGGAATTCTAAATGATCACCTCATTGAGTCAAACCCTTTGAGTACCCACAACAAAGGATAAATGGTTCAGATAAGTACCTTAACATCTTAATAATTAAAGGGATCTATTTTCCAGATTGTTGACAGGAATCATATGAATGATAAAGATGGGAGTTGAATCACAAATGAAAGCCACTTGGTTTGGACAGTACAAGGTGATGCTATGGAAGAACTATTTGTTAAAGCGGAGAAATCTCAAATACACAATATATGTAAGTTTCTTTTTCATCAGCAGTTTTAAGCATTTTCCACATACAGAGTCTTTCTGACACCTCTGCAGCAAAGGACCTGTCAAAACATTGAGACAAAAGGGGGAGATTGCTCTGAATAAGCAATGTTTTCATTTGCATCAATGTTCTCAACTTTGTTCAATAATTTTTCGTTCATTTATAATGAGTTTTCATTATTTTAAATAAATATTTTCAAAGCTGTCTGCTGCATATTTGTTATTTGTGCTAAAGGGTTAAATATATAATTTTCTTCATATTCATACTCATAGCCTAAAATGAAGGGGATGGGATTGTAGGAGTGCTGTAGTCAAGTTACTTGGCATGCAGGATAAAAACAAAACGAAACAAAAACAATAATAATTTGTCAAAGACTACTCTTCTCCGATGCCTTGTGTAAAATATATGGTATAAGTCACACCAACAAGAAACAGAAAGATAAAAGTATAAGAAAATTTAAAAGTGAGGCAGAATCTCATGTTTTAAGATCACCTGAGCCGAAGATCACTCTCTGTCCTTTGTGCATCCCTCCATTCGTTGTTCATCCATCAGGCCGTTGGCCATCCATCGCTAACATGTTGCTTCATATGACCAAATTCTACAAAACTTCACAGGAATGTTCCTTTGGCGGTCTTCTTTCGAAATTGTTCAAAGATTTAAATTCTATAGAGAACTTTTGTTGCTTTGGCATCAGAAAGTTCTGAAAATGCTCAAACTTTAAAAAACTTTTCCTTCAAATCTGATTGTCTGATTCCAAGATAATGTGATACAAATGTTCCTGTGGTAAACCTCTACAAGTTTTGTTTTAGCCATATTGATTGGTTGAACATACCAGACATAATTAGAAAAATTGGCTAAATGACACAACCTTAAAATTCCACTTTAAGCTCACCTGAGTACAAAGTGCTGAAGGTGAGTCATTGTGATTGCCCTTTGTCCGACGTCAGGTGTGCATCAACATCTTCTCCTCTGCAACCAAAGGTTCAATTTTGATGAAACTTCACAGAAAGCATCCTCTAAATGTCCTCACTAAAATTCTGATTCCGTCAAGCCATGTTGACTGGTTGTCAGGGCGGGCTGTTCTGCCTAATGTGGCTTTAGTTAAAAACTTGAAATGCTTCTTCTCTGAAAGTGTTTGGCCAATTTCAAAATAATTTTGTAGAAATATTCCTTGGGTGACCCTCTATGAGATTACTTAATTCAAGCCATGTTGATTGTTAAACAAAAAGGGGGGACCTATTGTAGGTTGCATGACAAATCAAATTGCCTTACTCAGATGGGCGTTCCAGGGCCATCATGGCCCTCTTGTTATGAAAGTGCTTGTCTGATTTTAAGGTTATTAAGCAGAAAAGTTTATTCAGTGACTCTCTACTTAATTTGTTCATGCTATTTTAATGACTGAACAAAATAGCCACCAAGCGGTACAG
The DNA here is from genome assembly GCA_031761405.1 of Serripes groenlandicus. Lineage (NCBI taxonomy): Eukaryota > Metazoa > Mollusca > Bivalvia > Cardiida > Cardiidae > Serripes > Serripes groenlandicus. The sequence goes on from JASEVX010000004.1 coordinate 41,214,847, forward strand.
GAAAGGTGAAGAGTTAAGGATTATTTGAGGATCAGTTTACCTTTTACTTGATATCAAACTTTAGAGATGTCTGCTTTGAAAACATCGGAGGAATTTCATAACAATTTGAATGATGATTTGATACAGAGTTGAAAACATAGTAGGAAAAGGAGTAATTGGTCAACTTCTTCTTTCATGATGTTTTTAAAAGTTTTCTGATCCAATGTTTCTCTATCATGATAAATATAGGCAAGTATTGCATAGAGTGAGAAATTATTTATTACAATAGCATGTTAAAAGAAATATTAGAAATCCAGGTTTTGGTTAGCAATTTGAACCCTTTCATACATTTAGACACTTTCAGAAACTTCTGCAGCAGACAACTTTTGAAAACATTCTCCTTTCACCTCATATTTCAAATTGTTCGAGTAATTATTTCTTCATTTTTGTAGTTTTTCTACACATTTTTATATAGATTTAGTTTAGTAACTTAAATACCAAGGTGGTCCAAGCATTCTTTAACAAGTTCCTTTTTGGCAGTTGATCTCATTTCAACAATAAACTTGTTTGTTTCCTTGTAGGAATTGATTCTTCCACTGTACATGGTGGCCATATTAGCCATTGTTCGTGCAACATCGGTGCAAGATGCCAAGTCACCACTGCCAATGTTCCCTGAATATTACACAGCAGATCCAATCTGGATGGGAAATCAGAGCAGCATAGACTTCCGTGTGTTAGTTTCACCAGACACTGACTTTACAAAAGCTATAATGGGGGATGTAACCTCTATGGCCACCCAGTCACTTAAAATGGAGTATTATGCAACAGATAAAGCTGCGGAAACAGCCTACAGCAATAACTTGACGTCTGTGGCTGCAGGTGTAAGTTTCAACTACAGTGGAAGTGGTGATTTAAGTTACGCAATCCGTATGAGTGATTCTGCCAATCCAAGTACAGATTCAGAAGATATCTTTCAGACCCAAGTTGGTTGTCGTGACGACCAAACTGGCACTAGCTGCAGTGTTGCAAAGTATTTGAAATCAGGATTTGCACAAATGCAGATCTTGATTGACACAGCGATAATACGAAACAAGACCGGTAACGGTGGCTTTCCTCACGCCAAAACGTCTGTACAGATGCTACCAAAACCAGCATACTTACTGGATACCAGCTCCATACAGACATTGTCGTCCATTTATTTTGTGCTTGCATTCACACCTCTCATTAGTATAATGACCGTATTGATAGTGACAGAAAAGGAGAAGAAAATCAAAGAAGGAATGAAAATGATGGGACTCAGAAGCTCTGTGTTTTGGTAAGATGTTATTACGAACTTTTGTTTGATAGATCCAATGCTAAAGTCTTTGTTTTTACACAACACCTTATGTAGTGGATAGTCATTATAACATTGAGTTTGGATACAAGATAGTATCTCCATATCTAGTTTTTGTAGATCTGACACTATGGATAGGTCCATTCGACCTTTTTGTACTTGTATACATGTCCCTTCCAACCTTGTTGTATGCGTACATGTCTCTTCCAACCTTGTTGTACTTGTATACATGTCCTTTCCAACCTTGTTGTACTTGTATACATGTCTCTTCCAACCTTGTTGTACATGTATACATGTCCCTTTCAACCTTGTTGTACTTGTATACATGTCCCTTCCAACCTTGTTGTACTTGTATGTATACATGTCCCTTCCAACCTTGTTGTACATGTATACATGTCTCTTCCAACCTTGTTGTACTTGTATGTATACATGTCCCTTCCAACCTTGTTGTACTTGTATGTATACATGTCCCTTCCAACCTTGTTGTACATGTATACATGTCCCTTCCAACCTTGTTGTATGTGTACATGTCTCTTCCAAACATTCAAACATCCCTTCCTTTATTTAGAAACAACCTTTTACATTTTTAACTTGATGTATTTCAGTAATGAACTTCTGAAAAATGTATATTAAATTGAAACTTTGTGAGAAAAGTTTATATTGTTTGGCAGGAAATTTCTCACATTTTATTTTATTTTACAATTTAAAACGAAGCTGTCTGCTGCAGAGGCATCCTTAGTTGTTTGTATCAGTAAAGGGGTCAATTTCATAGACCTGTGTTTTTGGCTCAGCTTTCAGAGAAAATGAGAGCTATGGTACTCGGTGTCACACCTTGGTAAAGGTTTTGCATGCATGTGCATATATAACACCATAGCTTAGTAACTACTAAATGTATTGCTTAGAACTTTTCTGCCTATGTTAATAATCCAGGGGCTGTTTTGCAAACAATGGCAAAAGTAATGTATTTTTTGCCTAATGACAGTGGAGCAATACTGGCCCCTTATGAGCATCTTGTTCCTTTTGCAACAATGTTTTAAAGTCATCTGCTGCAAATGCATCAAAATGTGTCTGCAAGTTAAAACAAAAACAGCTTGGAAATCTAGAAATATAATTTTGGTACAGAGTTTGATCACTAAGAATAATTCTCCTTTTTCTACAATGTTTTTAAGAGCAAAGACATCAGTCATCTGTATCATGTATAGGGTTGTTTATGTATAATTCTTCTTCTTCTAGGTTCTCTTGGGTCACAGTGTACATTGTCATCATCACAGCAGTGTCGATTGCCATAACGATTATTGCCTTCGCTGCAAGATTTTTGAAGAATAGCAACATGTTTTTATTCTTCATCATGATTGAATTATATGGATTGTCCATCATGAGTATTTCCTTTCTAATGACTCTTTTGTTCAACAAAGCTCAGGTAAGTTTCATTTACAAAGACAGAGAAATCTTTCTGTAACCATTTACCTGATATTATATTTTTCGAGTCGTCTACAATGGAAACATCGGACAAAAAAGTTTCAACATATAGATATATAATTGGTTACAAAACAAGAAAGTGGAATCTGATCTGATTTATCATTACTTTTGAACATCTGAGAGGTATTGAGCCTATATTGTCAACATATTAAGAAATTCATTTCAATTAATCCTTAATTTATATGGCTGATATAACTGCCAGAAAGTTGCTGCTTCAGTACAGTAACAAATTTAGGGAAGCCAGTTCCACCAGTAAGCCAGGCCAGCTGGTACATCCGACTCATCTGATCAGGCTCTATACCGTGGGCTGCTAAACTCAACTTTTTTTTTCTTGGCATTCCTAGAATTTGCTATGGACTCTTCCAATTGTAACATTAGACAAGTCTATTTTAACATTCAGCTTTGTAAGGGCTAGTGATAAATAGCTAAAAGATTGTAATCCTCATTTACATATTTAATGAAGGACTTAGGTTATTTACTCTCTTTATTATAGCTTTAACTTATTTGTTATTCTTCGATTCTATGGCTTTTAAAGTTTGTATGATTAAGAGATTCTTATTTTCTCCTTTCCAACAATCCATAGAAGCTCAGATGTGCCTTTGTAAATTTGTCATGATAGCCAGAGGTTATAGGTTAAATCCATGTTGGGATTGTTCCAAAAACCTCAATCATAAAACCTAAGGCTTCCCTCCTCGATGCTCAGGATTTGTTTGATAGCAAGAGGTTAAAGATTAAATCCATGTTGGGATTGTTCAAAAACCTCAAACATAGAAACTAGGGCTTCCAACCTCAATGCTCAGGATTTGTTTGATAGCAAGAGTTTATAGGTTAAATCCATATTGGGATTGTTCTAAAAACCTCAAACATAGAAGCTAGGGCTTCCCTCCTCGATGCTCAGGATTTGTTTGATAGCAAGAGGTTATAAGTTAAATCCATATTGGGATTGTTTCAAAAACCTCCAACATAGAAGCTAGGGCTTCCCTCCTCAATGCTCAGGATTTGTTTGATAGCAAGAGTTTATAGGTTAAATCCATATTGGGATTGTTCCAAAAACCTCAAACATAGAAGCTAGGGCTTCCCTCCTCGATGCTCAGGATTTGTCTGATAGCAGGAGTTTATAGGTTAAAACCATGTTTGGATTGTTTCAAAACCGTCAAACATAGAAGCTACGGCTTCCCTCCTTGATGATCAGGATTTGTCTGATAGGATAATGACTAAAGCACATGGCCAAAGACAAAAACCTAATAAACTTTTACATTGTACAATACTTTAATGTCTAAAACTAATTAGGAGAACATTGTAATATGTCAAATATTAGACGTTTACCTTTATATCAGAAAAAGAACATATTATTGGAGAATGAGAAATTTCATGTGTTCATATTTTCCTTTCCCTTCATCACATTTTCATACAGTTCACAAGTAGATTTACCAGTACTTATCAGTTTATGTTATGCATTTCTGCAGCAGAAGATATTTAAACATCTAGGTAAAACTATGAAAAATGAGCAATTTCTCTTTTTGCCCACAAAGTTTTCAACTTTTTTCAGTAATTATACCTCAAGCAATAGAGATTTTCCAAATTTTTTAGTAGCCATTTTTAATGCCATCTGCTGCAGATGTGTTGCATGTTTAAAAGGGTTAACCACTCTTTTCATCATACAAGACGAAACAAGATAAAAGTACTCTGGATGTAGGTTTCGTTTTTCATTTCCTGTCCAAAAGATGAAGACTCAATTATGTTTCCCCCCCCCCCCCCCCCCCCCCCCCCCCCCTTTTGTCTGGCATGCATCGTTGGTAGTGCTTTGTTCAGTTTGATAAAATATCTTACTGATTTCTAGGCCAAGTTCGAATATGAGTCATGTCAGGTCAAAAACTAGGCCATTAAGCCAAATTAAAGGTAAATCTTGTTACACTGTGTCAGAATATTTGTCTTGATGATGTCTAGGCTAAGTTCAATTATGGGTCATATGTCAAGTCAAAACTGCGTAAAAATTAGAAATAACTATAGAGACCGCATCTTTTACTTAAGCAGCTTGAAACTATGTCAGAAAGTTTGTCTTGATGAATCAAGAAATCTAGGCATAAGGTTCTAATATTGGTCATGCCATCAGTCATCATCTTCTCCTCTGTAACCAGTGTGTACATTAGGTTCAAACTTCCCCTCAATGTCCTTTCAAAGATTCCTTCTAAATATTTTTGATAAATGCAAAATTCTTGTTTCCATGTCAACTGAAAAAAGAAATTTTAAAATTCTTCTCCTCTTAAACTTTTTGTGTAGAGTGATCCTCTATCAGATTCCTTTTGATTGGTCAAAGACATGGCCACCAGGGGACAGGACTGATGTTGGCAGATTTCTAATAATGGTCAAAGGTCAAGGTCTTCACAATCTCATTAAAATCATCTCCTATTAACGCTACTTACATTTGGTCAGATCGTGTACTTTAGTCAGATTGAGGTCTTCATAATGGGCCATCAAATTAGAATTTGTTTCTGCTGAATATCTCAAGAATCCTGTGATCCAGAGTCCTAACAGGATGATTTGCTTATGTGAGCAGATGATCGTATGACTGTAAAATGGGATAGACATATGCTTTTTAGCTCACCTGAGCACAAAGTGCAGGGTGAGCTTTAGTGATCAAACCCATTCCAACATCCGTTGTCATTTGTCTGTCCGCCTCTTAACATTTTCCTACACACAACTTCTCCTCCTAAATCATTGGACCAATTTCAGAATAATTACAGAGGAATGTTCCATAGATCTTCTTCTTTCAAAGGTATTCAAAGAAATTAATTACAATGAGAACCTTGGTTGACCCTCTACCAAGATTGCTCAAATTATTCTGATCCTTTGAAAAACATGGCCCCAGGGGGCGCGGCTTTTATTCCTGCAAAATGTGTTACTGTGTTTGGCATTACAAATCATATTGCTATCTTGTAATCTTGTACTTGTACTTGTATCTTGCAATCTTGTATCATGGCCCTCTTGTTTTGAAAAGGTACATTCTAGTTATAAGCAGAATTCGGAGGTCACATTAATATTTTGGAACAATACATATATATGCACTTTATCTAGATGTCTGATGATTATTTCAGACAGCCGGAGGGGTGGCCTCAATGTCAACCATGTTAATCAGTTTGCTCTACCTAATTGTTAGTCAAACCCGCACCTATGAAGAGGGGACAGGAAGTGCTTCATACGATGTACCAGTCTATGGAAGATGGCTGCTCTGTATCCTCTCTCCTACAGCATTATCCTTGGGAATAGATCAGGTACTGTATTTATTTAACCCTTTCACACATACAACAAATCTGTGGCAGACGACTTTGAAAACATAGTGACAAAAACCTGAAACATCTCCATAAAAGATAGCTTAATTGTTAAATAAAGTTGAAATCATTGTGGCCAAAGGTGAAACTGCTCATGAAATTTTCTAGACAAATCAACTTTTGTCTTCTGATGTTTTAAGGTAATGGCTCAAGGTGGTATATTCTTATCACCCTTCTGAACCATTGAATCAATTATAACCAAACTTCCAACTTTAGTTGCTGCGGCACCAGAAAGGGGTGGGGGAAGATGCCAAATATCTGTAAAATTGTTCACATCTAAATCTGCTTGAATGATTCCAAGATATTTTGTAGAACTCTTACTTATGTGACCCTCTTCAAAACTGTTTAAGCTATATTGAATGATTGAAAAACATGGTGGCCAGGTGGCATCAGATAAGGGGCATAATGATAAAACATTCAAATTCATTTCTTATGAAAGTGCTAGTCTGTTTTAAGGACAATTTAGAAGAAATCTTTCTTCATCAATCCACTACTTAATTTGTTTAAGCCATATTAATTGGTTAAAACACATAAACACCAGTCATCACAAAGGTGAATAAAGGAACTTAAAGCTCCAAACGTCATCTCCTCCTAAACCATTGAGCGAATATCAACCAAACTTCAGAGGAATGTTGCTTGGTGGTCTTCTTGCGAAATGGTTCAAAGATTTTATACCGTATTACAAATATCCTTTACTTGTTAAATAAAATGACTAATGATGAGTAGTTTCTTGTTTTGCCACAATATTTTTAACTTTCAGATCTTTGCGTAGGTTTTCTGAAAGTCGTCTGCTGCGAATTAATTGAATGTGTGAAAGGGTATTTCATCATAAATTTATTTTATTTGGTTAAATATCTTCTTTTATAAATTTCAAAGGCAATTCAGACAAGCAGAACTTATTATCGAATTAAAATTCAAACACATTTATAAGAGATAATATTTGTTTATTTTGAACTTTTACTGTTCGAAAGTTGTTATTTACATGAATAAATATTTGTAACTAATTTTGTTATCCTTAATCATGTATTGTTGTTAAATTCCAGGCTATTTATCTTGATGTGCGAGGTGGAATGGATTTCAGTTCAGTATCTGATGGTGAATTCCCGCTGTATGGACCTATTCTCATGTTGTTAATAGACACAATTGTTTACTTCTTGTTGGCAATGTATCTTGATCAAATAGTACCAGGTAATATATTAGGTGAAACAACCAGAATTACAATGGATTTTGAGAATATGCCATAGTTTTTATTTGTGAGATTTTTAACATAACATTTTCCCACACCATTTTATCTTTGTGTTTAACACTTGCATTGTTGTACCATGAGCCTATAAGTAAGAATAATTCTTGTTTGATTTAATTACCCTGTCCCTTATCTGTATCGAAAGCTTTCTAGAGATTATGCAACTTTGTCAGACAGTAGTCACAACTCACAAGTAGCCTATTTCAGGATACAAACAAATTGAAAACTTTTTTTTTCTTTTCCTAAACTATTTTCAGCTCTACAGATGTTTTATCCGTTTTCTGTTTTTTTTCCAAACAGATAACTCTGAAAATGGCATTTTATATTAGGGTTGTTTTCCTACTCTTATTTACACAATCTGTTCTAGGTGAATATGGTCCAAGGCATAAGCCTTTGTTTTTATGTACGAAGGACTTCTGGTCCCGTGAGAAGAAACAGAAGAAAAAGAAGGATTATCTGAGTTTCTCTAATAATATTTATGATGATACCATGGATGAGGACCAGGATGAGGTCCAAAATCCTGATATAGAGCCTGTCCCACAGTCAATGAAAGCAAAGGCAGCTGTGAGGTGAGTTGAACCTTTTGCATGTTAGCTGCTGATTTTTCTCCCTTGTCACTTTCAATGACTCAGACAACTTTAAAGACAATTTTTTTGAAAGTCATGTAGGAAAAAAAAAATTGCTTAAATTGAGCAATTGAATAAATATTTTCCCCTGTCAAAATGTTATGTAAAATTTTTCCAGATATGATTTTCTTTTAGCTCACCTGAGCACGAAGTTTGCTATCACGATCACTCGCTGTCCGTCGTTGTCGTCTGTTCATATTTTCCTGTAACAAATGAACCAATTGTTCAAAGAATTGTGTCCTATATAGAACTTAAGTTGCTCCGTCATCCAAAAAGCGGAAAAATTACAAAACAGTAAATATTGTGTTGTCCAAACGTACTGGCCAGATTTAAAAGTATTTTTGCACAAATGTTCCTAATATGACCCTCTACTTAGTTTATTGAAATTTATTCAGATTTGTTAAAAAATCATATATATATAGGGTAAAAATGAGTACTGGCCCAATTCATTATTTGTTTTGCTTTTTTGTATTGAGTAAGAAAATAGAAAAAAGTTCTCTTTAATAAGATGAGCGATACAGGATCATCATGGTCCTCTTGTTCCCTCAGAAGTTTTCAATGCTTTGCCAGGATTACTCTCTGTGTCTCTTACCTTTTCAGGGAGATGCCTATTGGTCAATTTCCATCATCTGTTCATCTGTCTGTCTGTATGTAACACACTCACTTATAGACATACAGCCAGGCTACACATGTGTTCATTTAAACAATCTTTTGTTTTTTATTTTGGAATAAAATATGAAATTTCTTACAGAGTTATACTTATTACACACAAAGAACTGTAAAGCCTAATTGTTTTGTATTTCAGTAGATTCTCAAAACCCAACCAGCATTAGCATTGTTGTGGTATTATGTCACAAAAATATGAGAAATCTCAAAATACACAATATGGGATATTTGAAGTTTTTGGAAATAACTTCAAGTGAGTTATGATTTGGTGATCCTGCAAATCAAATGGATTAACCTAAAATATGTCAAGTAACAGTTTTTAAAACAATATATTATGGAATTCTATAACTGGCCGGATATTTAAAGCTTTCAAGTGAATGATCAATGGGTGACCTCACACAAAATTAGATAAAGTAAAGATGATTAGCAAAACAAATGGGCACCTGGAGTGGCCCAGTTGTCTTAATTGGAATTGTGGACAAATGAAAACATAAAATAAATTATGTCCAAACAACTGTATATAATGAATAAATGCTTTATATTTTTTGTTTTAAGGATACACAATTTGTCAAAGACTTTCAAGAAGAAGAATAAAGAAAAAGAAGATGTCAAAGCTATTAATGGTGAATACATGAAAATATTAGATTTTAAACATGAGCAGTTATTTTTGTTGCTTAACCATTTATAGTTTACGTAAGAAACATCATAGATAATTTTTTAATGTTTGAAGATAAATTTGTAATGTTTGAAGCACATGCCCAATCAAACTCCATCTTTTTTATATCACTATGGCTCAAGGTGATTGACCTTGATCACTCTATGTCCGTCATCTTTCCTGACAAATTTCAACAAAACTTCCCGGCAATTTTCTTTGGTGGTCCTCTTTCAGAGATGTTCAAAGATCTAAATTCTATTTTGAAATGTTGGTTGCTGAGGCATTGGAAAATTGGGAAATGTCAAAACTTTAGAATTCTTCTCCTCTAAATGTGCTTGTCTTATTTCAAGATAATTTGGTAGAAATGTTCCTTTAGTGAATCTCTACAAATAATGGTCAAGCCATATCAATTGGGTGTAAAACATGGTGAACTGATGCCATCAGAATAGGACAAACTGACAAAAATTCCATTCTAAGAAAGTTTTTGTAGGATTTTAGGATAATTTAGTTGAAATGTTCCTTTAGTGACTCTGCATAATTTGCCAGTGAGTGTTATTAGAAAAGCGATCAAATGAGTTTTGTCTCAAAAAATTTCTCCTAACCCAATCTCAACTGAAGACATATTTGCAGTAGCAGAAGACTTTTGAAAACATTGTAACTGAAAAAATAAAAATCATGTTGAGCCATGTCTTACTTTGCCACAACATTTTGAACATTATTCCAGTATCAGATTTCCTAATTTTTTGCTTAGATTTTTTCAAAATCTTCTGAGATAGATTTTTTGGTATATACCATAATAACCTTATACTGTGGGTATTCAAAAAAGTCTTCCCTCTGAAACAAGTACCCATACTATAGAGTTTGGATGTCTAATAAACATGAAAGATAAAAAAAACTCCACTTATCTAAAGCTCTGTTTTCTTATGGTATTTTGTAGAACTATCTCTGACAATCTATGAGGACCAGATAACAGCCATATTGGGGCACAATGGTGCAGGAAAAACAACCTTGATCAACATTCTTACAGGCATGACTGGTCCTACATCCGGATCTGCAACCGTTTTTGGACTGGTAAATAAAGAATATTTGTGTGTTTTTCGTGAGAAATTGAGAATGTCATCACAGAAAAAATAAATGAAATTAATTTTATTTAGCCTAGATTTTGTGTCATCCAATTGAAATAGAGACAATTAATATGAGTGAAATATGTAGGCTTATCTTGCACTGAAATGTTTAGTTCACCTGAACATTAAGTGTGTAATGAGCTACATTTATTGGATTATTCATCATTATCGTCCTTGATTGTTGTATGTACGTCCATTCACATTTTTCTGTAAACAACTTCTCTTAAACCAATGGGCCAATTTCAGGTTATATAAAAACAATTTCGCACTCTTTTACAATGTTTTACAAATGTCTGCTGTAAAGGTGTCAATTATATTGGAGATAATAAAATTTTCAACTGTTTTTCAGTCATGTCATGGCAATCAGTTCACCTTCCCTTGTGTTTCCTAGCTTTGTCACACCAGTTAATGGTACATAATACTTCCAAGGCAACCGACTCTCTTCCCACATATACTTTAAACCCATTTGTGGAAGATGAAATTCACTTGTTGCAATGCGTTCTGTCAATCATTGGACCGAGCTGAAATTTGAAATCATAACCATTTAATTGATATCTCATGTTGTTGGCAATTGGGCCAGCACAAGTTGAGGGAATACATTAACCCTTTCCCACATATAACAAAACTTTTAAAACATCTAGGCAAAAATATAAAAATTGTCTATAAATAAAGGTATGATAACTGAAAAGAGTTGTAAACATTGTGGCAAAAGGAGAAATTACTCATTTGAGGAATTTCTCCTATTGTCACTATGTTTTTAAAAGTTGTCTCTGCTGCAAAGGTGTTTGAAAGTCCCTGTATGTGGTAAACATAAAGTGTTGTTTTGTTTGCACACACATGCAATCTGATCTAATCCAAATGGGATTTTTATTGACTAGTTTACAAATAGTACAGGGCGAGATCAACTATAGGTATGCACAGATTGTTCTGTATCTGCAGTTCCAAGGATCACAACATATTGTTACTATATAAAGTTTGTCAGTAAATGATAATATAAAACCTTGACTGTGTATTTCTCTATGCGCAATTCTTACATCGCGTGTCCATGGAAGGTAAACAAAAACACGACCTTGGCATGTGTAAAAAAGTTTTTAAAACATTAGAAATTAGGAAATTCTATAAAGTATAATCATTGCAAACAGTTGAAAACATAATGGTAATGTTGAAAACATTATGGTAAAAGGAGAAACTGCTAATTTTGAGCAATGTCTCCTTTAGTCACGATGTTTTTCAAAAGTCGTCTGCTACAAACGCGTCTTCAACAAGAAAATGGTCGACGTGTTCAATAAAAGGGTAAATTCATTTTTTTTATATTTGACCAAACTTTCAAAATATTTATTTGTTTGTTAGAGAATAAATTGTAAAATAATTTCTCACAAACCTGCATAAAAATCCCTTTTAATCCAAATGATTTCTCGCAAACCTGCATAAAAATCCTTTATAATCCAAATGAAATCGTCCAATTTCACAAACACAAAAGGTCACAGATTTTAACACCGAATTTTGGGAGAGCCTATGGGAAATGCTTACGTCATAGCGCGTGAACATTTTACTCAAGTGAACCGCACAAATCCCGCATTTGGATAGTTTCAGTGTTAATTTCATGATAAGATCAAATTGCATATTTGTGTGGTAGTTTTTTGGTCATGAATCTTCCCAAGAAACTTACAGTGTGATTCACAACTTAAAAGCAAACAGAACAATTCATGTTCAGTCTGATCAGGGTCTGATCTCTGAAACTTACAGTGTGATTCACAACTTAAAAGCAAACAGAACAATTCATGGTCAGTCTGATCAGGGTCTGATCTCTGCCTCGCAAGGTTCCCCCCCCCCCCCCCTTTCGTATGGTGTGACACAAATCCTTTACACAACAAATTTGGGACAAATGCTGTGTGCAGCAAGTGAAATAGATTTTCCTAATTTGTTATGTGTGGATAAAGTGTGGATAATCCAAATTAATTGGTGGGTATACTGATACTTAAAATTGAAATAAAACGGAATGGGGTGCACATAATGGACGGTTTGGACAATTAACCCTTTCCCACATACGGCAAATCTGCACCAGACAACTTTGAAACTATCTAGGCAAAACTGTGTACAAAACTCTTATTAGTCGCCGGGCAGAAGCCCGCGACTTCTATTTTTAATAGGTTTTCGGAAATCACATGGGAGGAGGAGTTATTATTAGAAAAAAACAAATTTAAATGTCTTGAGCATATTACAATTGCGTTTGTTTAAAAACACTAAGTTATGACACATCTAAAATTAAATAAATATTCCGATGTTTTAAGTATTAGTAGTTTCTTTATTTTGACTCGCATCTCTTTTTTGGGGTTTTATTTACGAAGACAAAACCGTCCCCATGAGACTTGCAGCAAGCAGACTGTTATGTGTCAATATCAAGTAAAAATCACGTCGAATTCTCCTTTAAAATAGCAATCTTAACTTACTGAATGTTATTTTCATGTTCAAAGAGATGTCTTGATTTGTGAGGAATTCATTTTATAATGTTTATCGATGTATATCTAAAATATGAACTGTTTCTAAGCTAAAACTGTTGATCGCGTGACTCGCGAATACCAACTGCGTAGATCAATCTCCTTTGCAGAGAGCCGCTCTTTACACTCACTTACAAATAGTAAATTATAGGTGATTTAAAATGTCTATTTGGTTCGAAACATATGAAGAAAAGAACAAACCGAGATAAAACTGGTTTTAATAGAAAAATGACTTTGAATGAACACTCTCTGCATATAAAGAGAGTTTCAAGAACGACACCTCTGCGAAGAAGAATGTAGGTCACGAATCGGGTCTTTCGTACAAAATTATTTCGTCCTTGACAATTTTAAATGTGTCATTAAATTCCCTAAAGGCATTTTCAATCAGATTTAACTGTTTAGCTGATATGATATTGTATTTCGAAGGTGGTCTTATTTATAAATATTGGACTACATTTCATCATTTGTTAAGGTATGATATAATTAGGATGCCAAGCTAATATCATTTTGAGAAAAAGAGAAAACTCATGTCTTCAGCGATTTAACCCTTATCTCATTGTTTTAAAAGTAAATTGCTGCAAAGTTGTCCAATGTTGACTTTAATAGGGAAAACATAAAATGACGTGCTATTGCATGCAACTCTTAAATTGTCTGTTTTGTGGTTTTATTGATAACTGATAAAATTTAAATATTCTGACAAACATCTTGAAAAGTGTATGTGGAATTCACAAATCTTATAATTATTCCTTAATGAAAGCACTGTATATATACTAAGACTAATGATTGTCAAGATTACTCATTTCACTGTGTATGATCAATAATTAGTTGGCTGTGTGTATGGTCAACCTACTTTGGAATGGAGATTGATCATAAACAATGAAAGGCTTCAATTATCATTCACTTCGTTGACAAAACAATGCAAGTTATGATACATTTTCAGTTGACCCCGCCCCTGATGTTCCAATATGCCACTCAGTTGATAACTGTTTATTCAACTACTATAATGTTAGTGTTATGCATAACTGCAGTATGCATTTCCGGCGACATTGATGCGTTGCATCAACTTTCTCTTGTGGTTGATTAGATTTTGACACAATTTTCAATCATGTCACGGCGGCCGTGTTCACCTTGTGTATTATGTATTTATTACAACAGTACAATCTGTATGACATCATATAGAAATAAAGAAGGAAACAATGTGTCAAAAGGCGTCAATCGTCTGTACTGTTGTTTATTGGAATTTAAAGGTCATACAACTCAATCAAATATAAACCATCAACCACCGATCAGGCTTTGATACGCTGATTAGTAGCATCTGCTGGCATGTCCATTAAATTAGGGGTAACAAGATACGCGAGAAAGTTGATGCAACGCATCAATGTCGCCGGAAATCCATACTGCAGTTATGCATAACCCTAACATTATAGTAGTTGAATAAACAGTTATCAACTGAGGGGCTTATTGGAACATCAGAGGTGGGGTCAAGTGAAAATGTATCATAACCTGCATTGTTTTGTCAACGAAGTGAATGATAATTGAAGCCTTTCATTGTTTATGATCAATCCCCATTCCAAAGTAGGTTGACCATACACACAACCAACTAATTATTGATCATAAACAGTAATGGAAATGAGTAATCTTGCCAATCATTAGTCTTAGTATGTATACAGTGCTTTCATTAAGGAATAATTATAAGATTTGTGAATTCCACATACACTTTTCAAGATGTTTGTCAGAATATTTGAATTTTATTATTTTTCAATAAAACCACAAAACAGACAATTTAGGATTTGCATGCAATAGCACGTCATTTTACCTTTCCTCTATTAAAGTCAACAGTGGACACCTTTGCAGCAATCTACTTTAAAACAATGAGATAAGGGTTAAATCGCTGAAGACATGAGTTTTCTCTTCAAAGTTTCTCAAGATGATATTAGCTTGGCATCCTAATTATATCATACTTTAACAAATGTTGAAATGTAGTTCAGTATTTATAAATTAGACCACCTTCGAAATATAATATCAACTAAACAGTTAAATCTCATTGAAATTGTTGTATAATTTAAACTTAATTTCGAACATAAACTGAGCCCTACAACGTGTTAATTTATTTTAATTCTTTCCTTCCTTTTTCATAATGAAAATAACAAACTACTCATGTTTTAAAATTATATTATGATGAGCGCCCTTGTGTCAATGATGCATAACAATATGCAGATCGGAAGCAATATGCCTTTAGGGAATTAAATGACACATTTAAAATTGTCAAGGACGAAATAATTTTGTACGAAAGACCCGATTCTTTTTTATTCGCAGAGGTGTCTTTCTTGAAACTCTCTTTATAGGCGGAGAGTGTTCGTTCAAAACCAGTTTTATTTCGGTTTGTTCTTTTCTTCATTTGTTTCGAACCAAATAAACATTTTAAATCGCATATGATTTACTATTTGTAAGTGAGTGTAAAGAGCGGCTCTCTGCAAAGGAGATTGATCTACGCAGTTGGTATTCGCGAGTCACGCGATCAACAGTTTTCGCTTAGAAACAGTTCATATTTTAGATATGCATGGATAAACATTATAAAATGCCTTCTTCACAAATCAAGACATCTCTTTGAACATGAAAATAACATTCAGTAAGTTAAAATTGCCATTAGATGGAGAATATTCGACGTCATTTTCATCAGCAGGTGCGCGTATGTAAACACCATTAGACTGTGCGACGTAAAGGTTTGTAGTTATAGCCTTTTGATTACATGTAGTATGTAGTGTAAAATACAGTATTTCATTCTAGCAAATAGGGACTGTTTTGTCTTCGTAAATAAAACAAAAAACATAAATGCGAGTCAAAATAAAGAAACTGAAAATACCTAAAACATCGGAATATTTATTTCATTTTAGATGTGTCATTACTTAGTGTTTTTAAACAAACACAATTGTAATATGTTCAAGACATCTAAATGTGTTTCTTTCTAATAATAATCCCCCCTCCCATGTCATTTCCGAAAACCTATTAAAAATAGAAGTCGCGGGCTTCTGCCCGGCGACTAATAAAATAATGAAATGACCATCATGCAATGCGTAAAATATTACAGACGGACAAAAGACGACGTCAGTTCGTTTTAAAACAATCAATTGATCAGATCAGTTAGCTTACACTTTATAATTAGTAACTGAAATATTATGTCTATTTAATGATGGCTGATTTTGTTTTATCGGACATTTTCGATTCTGATGATGAGTCTTTTCTGATTAATTGTTATCATCAGGGACACTGTAATATAGTGTCCCTGTTATCATTCAACAACTATCCAATCATCCAAACTCGTTCATTTATGTCTTTCCTTATTGATAGATAAGAACTCGTCTATTTTGATCTCTTTATTGGTAGGTCACAAATGATAGGATTATCTGAAAGTAAAGTAATCACTTATTGTATTAACATGTCTAGATTATTGTCTATCTCCCCCAAGTCTTTGTTATGTCTTTACTGAGGTAACACTATGATCTGAAGTAACTATATAACAAGGAATGATTAATAATATGCATAATGAAAACATTAAGAATTAACTGTTCTGGTCAAACACTGATTAAGACGGTAATATAATTAACGCGGTTGAAATTGTCCCATCAAACACTGATTAAGAAAGTATATAATTAACACGGTTTACACTGTCCCATCAAACACTGATTAAGAAAGTATATAATTAACGCGGTTGAAATTGTCCCATCAAACACTGATTAAGAATGTATATAATTAACACGGTTGACACTGCTTCAAATACTGGATATTGAGTCACTAGATATAGCAATGATTATTCTGTAGACATATCATAGTCTCCGGAGTTGTGCCAAGCGGGTCGTTTGCGGGTACGTGTGGATCCCCTGGTGGCGGAGGCTGGTGGGCTTTGTTGTGGTATCCGAGACACAGGTGTTGGACTGTGTCCTTTAGCTGGAGACATAGGCGGAAACGGAATCGGAGAAACCGAAAGCCGTCGCAGCGGTGTACCACATGTGGCTGGCTTAGTGCGGGCAGGTGTGCTTATGGTCTCGTCCAACGTTGGTGGTTCCATCGTGGGTGGTTCCAGCGTGGTGGATGGTGGTGTATGAGCCATGGTGGTTTGTAAAGTGGCCTTAACTGGTAATATAGGACTCGCCGGTGGTATACGATTTGTTGGCGATGGAGTAGGGTTGGGTGGTAATGCCTGTTCCATGGGAATAGATTGTGTGGAACTTGCAGGTGTGTGGTAAGGCCTGAAAGTACCATGCTTCATGTCATCCTCGATACTGATTCGTGGTCTCTTAGGATAGACTGGAACATATTTGCGTAAGAATTTTCTGTTGCGTAGTGTCACTCTCCCCGAGCCATCAATTCTTATCACATACTGGTCATGTTGGCGTACCTCAATTATCGTGCCAGTTTTATCCCATTTTCGAGGGTTGGGTCCAGTCTGGTTTTGGATGCGGACATGGTCGCCAACAATTAGAGGCTGTAGATGTTTGGTATGTTCTGACCAACGCTCAGCAGCCCTCATGTGTCTGTTTCTAAGTGCCTCTTCTCTGGCGGCCAAGGTCTCCTGCCAGGTGTTGTGTGGTTTATATCGATCAGGGAGGACGGGAATGAAATCTTTGATAGATCTGCCAAAGACACACATAGCTGGAGATAGTGTAGTGTCCTTGTCTGGGCAATTGCGATACTGTAATATTGCTCGCTGGAAAGAGTCAGTGTCAAGTTCGCCAAGTGGTCCAGTATTGTCGGTTATCAGTCGCTTGGTAGTCTTAACTCCAACCTCAGCACGGCAGTTGCTGTGGGGAAATGCAACAGACGATAGGCGATGGTGAACTCCCCAGGTTTTCAAAAATTCACGTGTTTTGGCGGCGGTGAACTCGGGGCCCCCATCTGATGAAAGCTCGTCAGGAATGCCATATGTTACAAATGATCTGCGAAGACAGTCAATAAGACCCGTGGCGCCACCTGTGGTGTGTTCAACGATCGGCCAGTTTGAGTATCTGTCGACAATTACAAGATAGTTGATTCCTTTGTAATGAAAAAAATCTGCGCACACACACTGGAAAGGGTATACTGGAGATTTCGCAGGGCTCGGTGGTGCACTTGGTTGAGATGGTGCCATTCTGTTACATTGATTGCAGCCGTTCCTGAGATTGGTGATTGCGGGGGTGATTCCAGGCCAGAATACAGATGCTTCAGCTCTTGCGATCATTGATGACACACCTTGGTGCGCAGCATGAAGCGCTGTCAGACAGTCTTGTCGGAGTGCAGGTGGAATCACAACTCGGTCTTTGTAGACTACTACACCATCCACTGTGTACAGGCGATCACGGAATTGATGGTACTCTCGAAGCGGTTCAGGCAGCTCGTGGCGTAATTCCGGCATTCCATCTTCGACTATGTTGACTAAAGTTGACATATTCTCATCGCTGGTAGTCGCAAGACGAACCTTGTCCCAGGTGATGGATTGTAATGTGTGCAGAGATGAGGTTGCAGCAAGGTGTACAGTGTCTTCCCTATCGTCCTGGTGTGTCTCTATGCATCGAATGCCAGCGAGGAAAGCATGTCGTAAGTCGGACGGCGATGGTAATATGGACACAGATGCTTCATTAAGTGGCATATGTGTAATAGTGGATATGTCATCTCCTAGATGCATCTTGGGAGGGTAACTGTCGCCTGTGGGGTGGCGGGAGACAGTATCAGCAGCCCGATGTTTCACTCCGGGTACGTGGGTCATGCGGAATATGTATCTGAGCGTTTTTTCTTTCAAGTTTCTGAGTCGCGTGTTCGATATATCATCGAGTGACCGGTCTCCGAATAACTTGAGGAGTGGCTTATGGTCCACGGCGATAATGAGCTCCTCGCATCCTAGAACGAAGTAGCGAGCCTTGTCCAGGGCATCGGCAACTGCTAAGGCCTCCCCCTCCACTGGAGCATAACGGGATTCAGCACTGTGTGTGAAGCGGCTACCAACAAGTGTTATTCTCCAACCTGTTGGGCAACAGAACAGCTCAGTCTTAGGGCAGCTACAGTGTTTTTGAAAGAGCCAGAAACCTATTCCAACTTTAGACCAATCTGTGGCAAGGCATGTCGGTTTGGACTTGTCGAAAATCCGTACGCCCTCTTCAATCTCGCTCACAATCACTTGCTTGGATTCTGCCAGTAGCTCGTCGAGGTTTTCATTCCAATGGAAGGGTGTGCCTGGCTTAAGGAAGTCACGGAAGGGAAGCATTCTGTCAGTCATGCTGAAGGCATATGAAACCGGGTTGATGAGCCCAAACCAAGATCGGATGTCCGTGATGTTTTTTGGTTGTGGGAAATCAATGATTGCATCGAGAAATTTTCTGCAAGGTCTTACACTGTCTGCAGTGATTTCGAAGCCTGCAAATTCCACTGTTTCCTGTCCAAAGACGAACTTCTCCGGATTGAGGGTTATGCCATTCCTTCCACATATGTCCAGCCAGTTGCATGCTTGGAAGAAGCTTTCCTCCAGATTGTTGGACCAGAGGAGCGTGTCATCGATGCACTTAGTCATGTTTGGGACCTCTGCTGAAATCTCATCAAACCGTCTAGAGTAACCATCGCCAGACGCAATGTAGCCTTGTGGTGCGGTGCAGTAACGGTATCTTCCCCAGGGGGTGATAAATGTGGTGAGATGCCTATCTTCTTTTCTGAGAGGGACACTGTGATAGCCATTCCATGCATCAAAAACAGTCTTTATTGTCCCCTGTGGCACTGATCTTGCTTGATGGAATGGTGACTGCGTGTGATGGGTTTCACGTGTGACGTGTGCATTCAGAGGTTGCAAGTCAACGGTGCGCCTTGGTTTGCCATTTTTCTTAGCACAAACGACCATGCGATGGCACCATGTCACTGGTTCACCAACCGGTACTGGTTCAATCACTCCTAATCTGACATCTCTATCTAGGCCTGCCTTGATGTCGTCTCGCCAATGAATAGGTACTGGTACAGGAGTGTGTATTGCTACAGGTGTGGCAGAAGAGTCCACCATAAGTTGAAGCGGGGGACCCTCCATCATAGGTAATGGCTGATGTTCACACGTGTTGAATGTGCTAGACTGGTAGCGGTTGAGTATATATTGTCTGAGTGCCTCACGGTTGTTCTCATTTGCAGGGAATGGCAGCTTTGTAGGGGGAGATGGTGGTATCTGGCGGCGTGGGCAGCTGCATTCAGTGGCTAGTCCACTGTCATTGCTATCACTAGCAGGTGGACCATCGTTCAAGGTCTGGATTGTCTGGGTGCTGTCAGTATCACCAATTGTTGGAAATGTGTCTGTAATCATTTGAAGGCAGACACAGGCCTCCCTGCTGATGTAGAGCTTGTCTGAGTTGTCGGTAACGTAGGTTATCTGACGGGTCTCGATCGTGTTGCCCTGTTTGTTTTTGCCGGCGAATCGAAGGATGATGGCACCTAGAATGGTTATACCTTTGTTATTTGCAGCATGCATCTTCAATTTGACGGGAATAAGGTCACTCTTCTTCATTCCGAGTCGATGGATGACCTTAATGCCGGCTAGACAACTCTGGCAACCAGTGTCAGCCATGCAGGCGAGGATGGATGTTTTAGGTGTAGAGATAAGACGGAAGCCGAGTGATTCATAATCCTCGCGGTGGACTCCCACAGTCAGGTTGACAAATGGCTGTGGTTTGGAGGGACGCTTCACCCAAGTATCAGACAGCTGGCTGTAAAGGTGATGGTCGAGGGTAATAGCCTTACTACTGTGGTGCTGACTAAGGTTGTTGATAGCGCAGAGATTGTCGAACACAGCACCTTCATTTTCAGTAGACGATTTTGCCATAGGCTCAAATTTGTTTTTATTTCTACACATATTGTCAAAATGATGGTTGATTCCACAATGTCTACAGGTATGGCCATAAGCTGCACACTCTTTTTTCCTTATATGTAGGGGCGAGCGAATCCCGTGTCCTTTCTTTCCACAATAAGAACACAATTCTTGTTTGTCAGTGTTCTTTTGTTCGCGCCGATTGCGATCTTTTATAGAGTCATTTGCTCGACGTTTGTATGAACTACTAGCTGCTTCTGCACCATGAGTGTGAGTGTCCAGTAGGCGTGAGGCAGAGCGTTTTCCAGATTCTTTGGCTTCAACGAATTTAAATACTTCCTCTAATGTCATCTCCTGATTTTTATCACCCAGGAGGTCCAGCTGAATATCACTGTCATCTAAGCCCCGACTGAGCGAATCACGTAGAACTGCCTCTGCATAGTCAACATCGTAATCACAATTAGGGCATTTGATAATAAATTTACAAACTCCTGCCTGGCCACGGAGCCTGGCACCAAATGAGCGAATTGGTTCATCTCTGTCTTGGCGCATATTGTGGAGAGTGACCCGAGCAACCATGGTGTTTTCTTCTCTCACGGCGAGTGTCTTCATAACCGTAATGACTTCTGCCTCTGATTTATTTGTTAATGTTCCACCGGCGGTACGAGTGAGGTCTTTACGTAAATGCTCATCGCAACACTCTAACAGTTGAATAACTTTGTCCTTGCCGGAAACCTTGGTGGCTTCAACATAATCAGTCCATCTGGATAGGAAATATGTCCAGTCCTCACTGGTACCGGCAGATGATATGGTTGGTCGTTTGACTTTTTCAACCTTCGCGATAGCAGCAGGAGAAGCGGTGGCATTATGGATGGTTGCATGGGTGGTGATGAGAGCTGCAGCCACAACAGGATCCACGTCAGGGGTGGCATATTCACAGTCTGTAATAGGGCAGTCGATCACTGGCATCTTTTAGCAGTTGTGTAGATTCCTCAAATGAAGTTTCTGTTAATGGCGTAGATGTACATAAGATAATCCTATCATAGATAAGAACTCGTCTATTTTGATCTCTTTATTGGTAGGTCACAAATGATAGGATTATCTGAAAGTAAAGTAATCACTTATTGTATTAACATGTCTAGATTATTGTCTAATTGAGATTTAAAGGTATATAAATAATATATTTAGTATTGTGTTTTTATTTATAAAAATGATTACAAACACAAATGTTCATGTAATTTAGTAAAAATCACACAAAAAACACCTATTCCCTTTCTTTCTTCCTTCCATGTCCTACATACTACTCTTCCAATTATATACTTTTTTTATACCATTAGAAAGACAATTTAATTGGCTACAGACTTTATTCTTATACAAAAAAGGTTTAAACAATGTTTGATATAGTAATAGTGGTATAAAATAGACAGGTATCAAATCACTACACTTTTCCAATAATGTCTATGGGAATACTGTTATCAGATAGCATAGCCTTATATGGAGATAAGGTAGTAAAATAGCCAATTCTCTAACTGGGAAAGCAATTTTCACTTTTACATGCAATATTGATATCAAATTACACTATCAATTTAGCAATATTGTAATATTTTCAGGTTTGATATTTCAATATGGAAGTACATCACTAAAGTATTTTGGGTCAGTTTCTACCTTTCTCACATACTTTTCAAAAGATCGGTCATAAGATGTCAGATTATGGGGAAAGATTAAACTTCTAATGTAGTGTAAAGTATTATTTTTCTTACACTTTCAGGATGTGAGTAACCCAAATGACATGGACTCATTACGTGGGGTGACGGGTATATGCCCCCAACACAACATACTCTTTGATCCACTCACTTGTGTTGAACATCTTACCTTGTATGCTGGATTGAAAGGGGTGCCAGAAGATCAGGTGGAAAAAGAGGTAATGCTTGAAACTATTTACCTTTTACATGCATACTGTTTTAACCCTTTCCCACATACAACAAATCTACAGTAGATGACTTTAAAAACATATTGGCAAAAATCTCAATAAATAAGAGTTGAAAAATATAGAGTTGAAAACATTGTGACAAAAGGAGAAATTGCTTGTTGTGACCATTTTTATTTGCTGTCACAATGTTTTCAAAAGTTGTCTGACGCAGAGGCGTAAAATAGCATCTGTATGTGGGAAAAGGTTAAAAGTTGTCTGTTTTCAAATTACCTGATGAAAACTTACGAATCTGGAAATGGTTTTGTAACAAAGAGTTGAACAAAATATAGGAGAAATTGCTTCATTTTGAGCACAAGTCAAAACCTCAAACACAATTTTGGTGAAAGAAGCAATTGGTTTCAACTCAAAATTGCACCTCCTATTTGTTAAAATACTTCTATCTGATTTCACCTCCATTGTTTAAATACTTCTATCAAATTGCGGAATTGGGGAATTTGTTAAAATATTTCTATCAAATTGCGCCTATAATTTGTTAAAATACTTCTATCAAATTGCGCCTCCAATTTGTTTAAATACTTCCATTCAAATTGCGCCTATAATTTGTTAAAATACTTCTATCAAATTGCGCCTCCAATTTGTTTAAATACTTCCATTCAAATTGCGCCTATAATTTGTTAATATACTTTTATCAAATTGCGCCTCCAGTTTGTTAAAATACTTCTTTCAATATTTTCAAAGCAGTCGATCCTAAGGTATCATATCAAGAAAACAATAAACCCTTTCCCACATATACATGATCTCTGATGCCTCTGCAACAGATGACTTTTGAAATCATTGTGACAAAAGGTAAAAATTGCTCATTATGAGTAGTTTCTCCATTTGCCACAATGATTTAAACTCTATTCAAAAGCATACTATCATAATAGTGATTTTTTTAGACTTGATAATTTTAAAGAAGTATGCTGCAGATTTATTGTATGTGGGAAAGAGTTAATCTATATATTTACAAAATATTCCAGGTACAAACAGCCTTAGAAAGTGTGGATCTAAAAGATAAGGCTAATGAAAGGTCTGAAACTTTGAGTGGTGGACAGAAAAGAAAGCTTTCAGTTGCCATAGCGATAATTGGTGATCCTAAGGTGAGAGCATCCGTTTATACTACCTATTCTTCTGAAAGGAGTCTTTTTTGTGACAAGAGTTTTGAATAAGTAATAATTATATTACGGTTTGAAGCTTTAACCCTTTCCCACATAAAGATCTTTCTGACGCCTCTGCAGCAGACGGCTTTTTGAAAACATGTTGACAAAAGAAGAAATTGCTCAAAACGATGTTTTCAATTCTATTTAATTATTGTACTTTCATTTAAAGGGAATTTTCTTTTTTTTAGGCTATGCTTTCAAAGTCGTCTGCTGCAGATTTGTTGTATGTGGGAAAGGGTCAATGAACCAAATAGTAAAATACTCATACTCATATGTACTGTTGATACGAAGTAAGGATAATGGAGGTACTACATTTCCAACAGTATTTGAGTCCCTCTGTGGAATACGGTACAATTTGGCTTTTGTGTATAAGGATATGCACTCTTCATATATATACATATTGGTTTTTTTTGTGTGTTTTGGCAAGGCAAGGCCATCTTGGGCCTCTTGGTTGTCTGAGGATGTATATATCTGTCTATTTAATATATAGGCGGACAGTGAAGACTAATGAGTGACTGAGCACATGCTTAGTCTTCACTGTTCATAAATGAAATTAGATCCCATTTCACTTGACATGGTTCATATTTATTACACATAAGATCATGTTTGTCATAGACTAGTATTGGTGGCTATTTATCTTATTTATATCCAGATAATCATACTTGACGAACCTACAGCTGGAATGGACCCATACTCCCGTCGTCATCTATGGTCAATATTGAAAGAGAAAAAGAAGGGAAGAATTATACTTTTAACTACACACTTTATGGATGAAGCAGACATTCTTGCTGGTAATTCAAGTGCTTTGATTATGAACATTATGTTGAGCTTAATTAAACCTTCTTTAATCTTTTTAGGTATTTCTTAACACTTTCCCTGCTCAAGAATATATTTGACTCGTCTGCAGGTGACTTTGGAAAACTGTTTGGAAAAAGGAGAACTGTGTGGGAATCATGTTTGCAATTTGTCCAGATTCTACATTTTTTCTAATGTGTTTTCAAAGTAGATAACTTGTTACTCATTTTCATTGGAAGCCGTCAGGAGGCGGCTTCCTTTAGGGATGCTTAGAAATTTCGGACAGGGAGAATATTTTGACCTGCCAGCGTGACCACATATCCGGATTTCTCTTTGTCCTTACTAAGTACATTGATTTAAGGTAATGACTTTTAAAACATCCCTTTTACACTCTATATACATGTGTGAGTTTTACAAATTAAAAACAAAAGACAAAGGCCAGTATATTAATTGAATGTACGTACATTTTTATTTAAGCGAAATTCATACTGTATCTAGTCTAAACAGTAAAACTGAATTGGTTACCTGCCTCATACGCTTTATTAGTTTGATAGTATGTTAAACCGGCAACCATTTAACAAGAGGCTCGCGCTAAATTTAATCTGGTTCCTTACATGCTATGATATATTACGCAGTAATTAGATGAAGAAGCCACGGCCCGTATTCACCAAACTTTTCAATTTAGATGTTTGACTAAAGCTAAATCTTTAATATTTAGTTCACTTTTTGGATTCCCGGTAATTTAGATTAAGTCCGTATTCACCAACGCGTTTAAAACCGATCTCAATTAAACCATGCATTCATCTATAGTCTATTTATAGATTTTCCTTTTTTTTTTTTCGTATCCTAACTTTTCATTTGCTTTGTTTTTAACAATCTGACTTTGGTTCCGTTAAAAAACCAACAATTCTTACATCGCATGACCATGGAAGGGAAACAAATGAAAAACAGTTGAAAACATTATGGCAAAAGGAGAAACAAAAACACGACCTTGACATGTGTAAAAAACATCAGAAATTAGGAAATTCTATAAAGTATAATCATTGAAAGCAGTTGAAAACATTATGGCAAAAGGAGAAACTGCTAATTTTGAGCAATGTCTCCTTTAGTCACGATGTTTTTCAAAAGTCGTCTGCCACAAATGCAAAGGTCACAGATTTTAACACCAAAATTTGGGAGAGCCTATATGGGAAATGGCTACGTCATAGCGCGTGAGGATTTTACTCAAATCAACCGCGTCAGCACAAACTGCATTTAGATAGTTTTAGTTATTGCATAATAAGATCAATTTGCATTTTTGTGTGGTAGGATTTTGGTAATGAATCATCATGAATTCATGATCAGACTGATCTCTTCCTCGCAAGATTTTCCCCCTTTTCATATGGTCTGGTACAAATCCTTTACACGACAAATTTGGGACAGAAGTGAAATAGATTTTCCGAATTAATCCAAATTAATTGGTGGGTATACCCATAATCATAATGTATACTATATATCTCATAATTGAAATTAAATGGAATGGGGTGAAAATAAGACATAATGGACAGTTTTGGACAATTAACCTTTTCCCACATACGGCAAATCTGCATCAGACAACTTTGAAACCATCTAGGCAAAACTGTGTACAAAACTCTTATGGTTGATTAGATTTTGACACTATTTTAACAATTTTCAATCATGTCACGGTCAAAAGTTAGAACATCTTGCTAAATTAAGGTATAATTTATGGACATAAAATAGAAAACATTGTAGCAAAAGGATAAATTCCTTGTGAGAAATTTCTCCTTTTGTCACAATGTTTTCAAAAGTTGTCTGCTGCAGACATATATTTTAAACTCTTACTATCATTTATGGAGTTTTCTATTTTTGCACTTGATTATTTCAAAATCTGTCAAGTTAAACATCATTGAAATCGTTGTGGCAAAAGGAGAAATTGCTCATATTGAGCAATATCTGCATTTGTCACAATAATTTCATCACTTTTCAATCATCATACGATAATTTATAGAGATTTTTTATATTTTGTACTTGATAATTTCAAAGTCATCTGCTGCAGATTTGTTTTATGTGGGAAATCGTTAAACCAAAAACAGATGTTCTGTGTCAGCATTATTTGACAAAACATAATCATAACAGGGTGTGTGTTCAACAAGAATAGTTTTTGGTACAAATTGAAATTTATCATAACTTCTTGTCTATTTATCTTTAGTATTATATAAGTCACTTTCCATGATCAGTTTAACTATTAATCATTCACTTAAAACACTGACCCTGCTAGGTTAAATATCCTACATAAAAGTTATATCTTCAAATACCGATATCAGCATTACTGACTACAGTTTAAATTGTTCTAATGTTTGTGGATTTAAATGTTTTTTATGCCCCCGGAATCATAGATTCGGTGGGCATATAGTTTTTGGCCTGTCTGCACGTCTGTCTGTCTGCACAAAAAAACCTTTAACCTTGACCACTACTTTCGAACCATAACAGGTAGGGCTACCATATTTCACATGTGTATTCCTTGTGACATGACCTTTCTGTCAGTACCAACATTTTTGACCTTGCGACCTTGACCTTTGACCTAGATGTTGCCATTCTCGAAAAAACCTTTAACCTTGGCCATTTCTTTTGAACCATGACAGGTAGGGCTACCATATTTCACATGTGTATTCCTTGTGACATGACCTTTCTGTCAGTACCAACATTTTTGACCTTGCGACCTTGACCTTTGACCTAGATTTTGCCATTCTTGAAAAAAACTTTAACCTTGGCCATTACTTTTGAACCATAACAGGTACGGCTACCATATTTCACATGTGTATTCCTTGTGACATGACCTTTCTGTCAGTACCAACATTTTTGACCTTGCGACCTTGACCTTTGACCTAGATGTTGCCATTCTCGAAAAACACCTTTAACCTTGGCCATTACTTTTGAACCATAACAGGTACGGCTACCATATTTCACATGTGTATTCTTTGTGACATGACCTTTCTGTCAGTACCAACATTTTTAACCTTGCAACCTTGACCTTTGACCTAGATGTTGCCATTCTCAAAAAAACCTTTAACATTGACCACTACTTTTGAACCATAACAGCTTGTGACATGACCTTTCTGTCAGCACCAACAACTTTCACCTTGCGACCTTGACCTTTGACCTAGATGTTGCCATTCTCGAAAAAAAACTTTAACCTTGACCACTACTTTTGAACCATAACAGGTACGGCTACCATATTTCACATGTGTATACCTTGTGACATGACCTTTCTGTCAGTACCAACATTTTTGACCTGGCGACCTTGACCTTTGACCTAGATGTTGCCATTCGGGGGCATCAGTGTTTCACAAACACATCTTGTTTTTTCTTATTTCTACATGTTTAATGAAATATTGCGGCTTCTCTTTGACGCTTTGCGTCAAGCATTCGTCTTGTTTTATTAATGAAGTTCTTTCAAGCTCTACAAAAAATAAATGAAATTGTGTACCCAGACATAAACCCATATTTACCAGTTTTATTTCGCAAGTCTAGATTACACATTTTAGAAGGGTCTAACATTTCATGTTATAGAGATAAATGAACCAAGCAACAAGGAGTTTTGAATCCAACATAGTCATAATACAAATCTGCAGCAGACAACTGACAACATTGAGGCAAAAATATAGAAAATCTCTATTAATAAAACTATACTTATTATACAGACTGAAAGGTTTGTGGCAAAAGGATGAATTGCTCAATATGGGAATAGGTTGAATGATTTTGCATACTTGTGTAGTCAGTTATTGGTCTAGAGGCTTCAAGTTTGCTGAGGTGCAGGCTAATTTGGATCTGTGGTTGTTTCCCATATGAATTCATATCATTAGATGACAAGTCATACTTACCTCTAAGAGTGATTTGCTTAACTCTTTCCATCATACAACAATTCAGCTGCAGAAGACTTACAAAGCACCTAGAATAAAATAGGAAAACTCTCTATAAGCGAAGGGATATTTTTTCAATAGAGTTGAAAACATTATGACAAAAGCAGAAATTACTCATAATGAGCCCCGATAGCTCAGTCGGTAGCGAGGCGGGCTGTCAATCCAGGGATTGTGAGTTCAAATCCCAGCTTGGACAACATCCTTTCCGATGTTTGACAAAAGTCACTGTAACATGCAACGTTCGTCTTTCACCTATGGGCTAACAGTCTATGTGGAAAAGCAGCCAGTTGCTTGGATAGTATGTAGTGTTGAGTACTGGTATGAGAAAGCCAGGAAACGAATGAGTAGGTGAACTGGCCGCCGTGATATTGAAAACGGAGTTAAACCCCAATCAATCAATCTCCTTTTGTCACAATGTTTTCAAAGGTTATCTGCTGCAAAGGCTTAAGAAAGAGTCTGTATGTGGGAAAGGGTTAACTCATGTATTCTGTATGTTCATTTAATTTTTCTTTTCAGACAGAAAAGCCATTGTAAATAAAGGATCATTGAGAAGTTGTGGGTCTTCTCTCTTCTTGAAGAATAGATTTGGTCTGGGATACCATTTAAAGTAAGATTTACTGTCTTTGTGTTACTCTTGTCATGTTTTAGTCCCTTTGGTCTTTGACGGAGTGAAAAGATGTTTCAACAGCCGGTCCTTCCACCCATAACATCTTTGGTGTTTGAAAGCTTTTCTTAAATTTTGCATGTAATTCATTCCCAGCAAACAATTGACGTTGGATAGACGTTGTATATTGGTTGAAAATGAAAGTTTGTTAGACGTCAGACTCCGACGTTGGAACAACGTCGAAATCACGACGTTGTATCAACGTCGTGATAACGACCAAAATCCAACGTATAAACATGCATATCACACAGGCATCATGTAATAAGGAATTATCCGCACGTTCTTATTTCCTATATCTGGACAGTATCCCAGACTGTAATTAGTACAGGATTTACTACATTCATTATATAACAAACAGGACTAATATTTATCTCTAGATGGAGATTTTATGGCTTATTTAAGAGAGAAATTGTTTTCTCACACACAATGGTACGAATCGGCGCGATGCCGAATCGGGTTGAATTGTGCAAGGATCTTTACGCTAAGTTTTCATTGAAACAGCCGTGTAAAACAACAGAACATGAGTGCTTTATACATTTAAACATAATTGCATCAACTTACCTAGTTGTATTATTTTAAATATGAACAGTAGAGCTGTAATTGAATCTTTCTCTCTCTCTCTCTCTCTCTCTCTCTCTCTCTCTCTCTCTCTCGCACACGGTTAACAAAATGGCGGTCAAAATTGGTTCAAAAGCGGCGCGCGTCGATCTATTTTTAGGAAAGTAAACATGTTTTTTTTTCGGAATTATCGAAATTACATGATAAGAAGCTATCTTTATAAATATTTCTGCAAATCTTTGTTCAACAAGATGAATTCAAACAAAATATTTTAAAAGAAAGAAAAAAGTCAAAAAAAATGCGACACCACGTGGCAATTCCAATTTCAGAAACCAAGGGCACAAGCAAGGGAAGCAACTTAAATAAATAAAATTATCGAGTTTTAGTATTCATTTGCAGCAGTATCACGATTATTGAGCAACTTTTTGTCACATCATGTGTATAAAATGTATAAACTTGATAAAATACAACTTATTACAAACTATGACCAAAACACAACGTCGGTTCGACGTCTAATTGCGACGTCGAACTGACATCGTGATTTCGATGTTGATACAACGTTGTATTTAAGTCGCCGACGTCGCGACCTAAATCCAACGTATATCCGACGTTGATCCAACGTCATGTGTTTGCTGGGTTATCTCAGATAATTCTTGTCACAAATCAATGAAATGTTATTTGAGCTCTCCTTTCTTAATAAATGACAATATTTAATTGACATCATCATTGTATGGCCTTGACCACCACTTAAACATAAAATAAAGTTTTTGTTTAATGTTGGTCAAGATTTGAATTTATGTCTTTGAGTCAAATAAAGCATGTCAAACATCAACAACATTTCATGCGGACTGTCATATTGCTGACTGATTGATTGCAACCATAAATTTTTGACATTGACTTCATTTGTATTCATAAATGACTAAATATGTCGGGTATTTGTGTCATTAACTTTATGACATTGACTTGATTTGTATTCAGAAAGACCTTTACATGTCAGATATGTGTGTCATTAACTTTATGGCGTTGACATGATTTGTATTCATAAATGACTAAATATGTCGGATATTTGTGTCATTAACTTTATGACATTGACTTAATTTGTATTCAGAAAGACCTTTACATGTCAGATATGTGTGTCTTTAACTTTATAGCATTGACTTGATTTGTATTCATAAATGACTTAATATGTCAGATATTAGTGTCATTAACTTAATTTGTATTCATAAATGACTAAATATGTCAGATGTTTGTGTCATTCACTGTACTACCTGTAAGTAATTCTCCGGTAGATCAAAGGTAATGCTACCCTTTAAAACTGAGTGCCAAGAAGGAAAGTCATTGCTATCTTTTCAAAGTCTTTGGTATGACCTACTTTGAATAGAACCTTGGTCTCGCTCTTGAAGGAAATCTGACAAATTCACTTCTGCTTTGGTTGACAGAGTGGCATCAATTATGGCCATTGATATGAAACAGCTAACGGTGGTTCCTAAATAGGGATTTCTGTGTCCTATGGACATATTTCTAGAGTTATTATGTATCAATCTTCAGGCAGTATTATTATATTATCATACACTCTCATTTAACTCCCCTTTCCTTTATACAACAGATTTGCAACAAATGACATCGACATGTATGCAAAAATATCAAACATTTCTTAAAATGAAGATTTAAGAATTTAAGTTAAAAGCATTCAAAAGTCGTCTCCTTCATATGCATCAAAATGAGGCTTTAAGTGGGAAAGTTTTACCACCAGATACAGACGACTCTAGATGCTGCTGAATCAGATGACTTTTACCACAAAACTTTTGCAAGATATTAAAAACAAAATTAGATTTTTTTTTAGGCAGACATATTTATATCCGGATAACATGAAAACCTTTCTTATCAAATCTTTATGTATTATCCTGCAGTATGGTTGTAAAACCAACATGCGACACCAACAGGGTTTGTCAGATGGTGTCTACTATTGTGGCTGGCTCCGAGATCAACCGTATCCATGGTAAAGAACTGGATATTACCATGCCTCATGATGGTGTTGGCAATTTTGCAGGTATCAAACAAGTATTTGTTTATCCCTTTTCTTCATACAGATGCTTTATGACGCCTCTGCATCAGTCTACTTTTGAAAACATTGTGACAAAAGAAGAAATTGATCATGATGAGCAATTTCTCCTTTTGCCACAATATTTTCAGCTCTTTTTAATAAAATAACTCATATTTATGGAGATTTTTCATGTTTTTGTCAATTTGTTTTCAAAGCTGTCTGCTGCAGATTTTTAGTATTTCGGGAAATGTTTATAATAACATCTGCTGACTTATGATTTACTTTTGTCCTGATTATGTTTTATTCTTGAATCCTATCCTGTATGGCAGGTAGGCATTTGGTACCATTATAGAACAAGCTGATGGCTGTCCAACCAGCCATATCAGAACAGACCCCTACAAGACGAATGTTTCACGCAAAGAGAAGCCGCAATATTTCGTTGCACATGAAGAAATAAGAAAAAGGAACATTTAAATTATTTCTTAAACTGTAAAATCATGACTTTAGATTAATAATAAGAGAACTTTTATATTACAAACATTTAAAGCAAAGTTTTTGTTAAGCAAAGATATGTAAAAGAACATTTATAGTACATTTTAAGACCCTATTTTGTTAACCCTTTCCCACATACAACAATTCTGTAACAAATGTCTTTCAAAGCATTTACCAGTATTCAAAATTAAGGACACTCTATAATTGAAAGAATTATCATAATTATAATTGAATAAAGCTGAAAACAATTCTACTTTTGCCACAACGTTTTCAAAACATATTTGCTGCAGAGGTGCCTGAAAGTGTCTGTTTGTATGAAATACAGTTCAGTTAATTTGATCACACTTTGTTTGTAAGAAGCAGAAGATTTCATTTCATTTAAGTTTCCTGGAAGTTCACATCGCATCCGTGAAAAAACATGTTGTCGGTTAGGCAAAATACACCGAAATCAAGTTTACTGCGATATTCATGAAAGTGACACTGCGACAGCGAAAAAGAACGAATCAACTAGACGACGTAATTTATCTTGAAACAGATATTTCTGTGGTTTAAATCTTTTCATGTCTGCATTTTGCGTTTATACTCAAAGTTAACTTTGAATCAAGTATGTGCAATCATAGACGAAACTTTCAGCAATATTTGCGAAAAACAAAATGCATAAATGTTCGAAAATGAAAGGTGATTGAATACGACAAAAAACAACTAGGATTATGAAAGTCAGATTATTAAAAACAATGCAAATGAATAGTTTGGATCATTGAAAATTGAGATACCATCTTGTGAATAAACGATAAAAATGAAGATCTACAAGAGAAAGTTGATGCAAGGCATCAGTGTCGCCGGAAAAGACTGCATTGATTTATTTATGTATTCTTGACTTTCCTTAGTCTATTCAATCATTAGGAACGCAGTAATGAAAACATTTGCTTATAAATTTTATATACATACCTATACATTAGGGTATCTATAAAAAATTAACGAAATGTGTACACATTTATCTGGCTTAAATTTAATTTTGCTGTTGTTACTTATTTAAATAATAGTATTCATTCATATAATTTCAATGTTTGTCAATCTTATTCGAATCACAAGGTAAATATCCTGGTATTGCTTTAAAGGGAGGTAATTTGAAGAAAACAAAAGTCTTCAAAAGGAGAAATATATCAGCATTACCGTCTACAGTTTAAATTGTTCTATTGTTTGTGGATTTAAAAATGTTCTTTTTTTCTTATTTCTACATGTACAACGAAATATTGCGGCTTCTCTTTGACGCTTTGCGTCAAACATTCGTCTTGTACTTGTCTAAAATAAAATAATATCACTCGCTTTTTCATATCGAAATGCGCATGCGCGAAAATCGATGTTAACGGTCACGAAACTACACAACAGAATAGGGTCTATATTTAGCTTAGAAACAGTTCCTACTTTAGATATTCATGGATTAACATTATTAAATGAATTCTACACAAATCAAGACATCTCTTTGAACATGAAAACAACATTTAGTAAGTTAAAATTGCTATTAAAAGGAGAATCCGAAATTGACCTCAATGATGACACATAAGAGTCTGCATTAGGGGGTGTTGGTTCACGTCTTGAAGGGACCACTTTTGTCTTCGTAAATAAGACAAAAAACTTAAATGCGAGTGAAATAAAAAAAGCTGCAAACATTAAAAAATCGGAATATTTATTTCATTTTAGATGTGTCATTTATTAGTGTTCGTAAACAACCACAATTGTAATATGTTCAAATCTAGATTTGTTTCTTTCTAATAATAAGCCGCCCTCCCATGTGATTTCCGAAAAGCTATTAAAAATAGAAGTCGCGGGCTTCTGCCCGGCGACTAATAAATAGACTATAGATGAATGGTACTGTCTTCTGTATTTAGCTCCTAACTTTATTCGGGAACCAGAGTCAGTGCGCGGCTGCTTACGAAACTTACAAACTTGAATAAATTGAGATCAGTTTTAAACTTGTTGGTGAATACAGACTAAATCTAAAATGCCGGGAATCCAAAAAGTGGAATAAATATTTCTATTTAGATTTAGTCAAACATTTATTAAATTGAAAAGTTTAGTGAATAAGGGGCCTGGCTTCTTCCTCTAATTACTGCGTAATATATCATAGGATGTAAGGAACTAGACCACATTTAGCGCTTTTTTCTGGTTCCCGGTTTGAGATACTATTGAAATAATAAAGCGTATGAGGCAGGTAACCAATTCAAAAGAATGGTTATCTATTTTACTGTTTAGACTAGATACAGTATGAATTTTGCTTAACTAAAAATGTACATACATTAAATTAATATACCAGCTTTTGTCTTTATTTTTAATTTGTAAAACTCACACATGTATATAGAGTGTTAAAGGGATGTTTTAAAGGTCATTTACCTTAAATTAATATACTTAAGTAAGGACAAAGCGAAATTCTGATATGTGGTCACACTGGCAGGTCTTTATATCTCCTTGTGCTAAATTTCAAAGGCTTCCAATAAGGCCACCATGATTTGAATGTTTGATTTTCTGCACCCGGAGTGCATGCCTAAACCACTGAGCTACAGGACATGTATATTGAATGCTTCATGCAGATTGGTTATATTATAACCATAATTATGTGCCATGTTATATGAAAAGTGACCATCTGAGGATCGGATATCAGTAACATTCGTATTGCCTACTTATATAGATGTAGTAGGTTTTTGTCTTTACCATTTCCAAGAGGCCTACATGATAGAATAGATGGCAAGCAAGCTATGCACACAGTTGTTTAGTAAGCTGCTCACAAAATGACACTTGATAAGGATATTAAGTTTTAAAAAAATATATATATACAGTCAAACCTGTGCTAAAGACCACCTTTGTTTAGCAATTCCCTGTCTATAGCAATCACACTTTTAATTTCCCAATTACTCATTTTCTCCGTAAATGACCCTGTAATGAAAGACCACCTGTGAACAAAGACCATATTTTCTCTTACAATGGGTGGTCTTTTAACACAGGTTGGACTGTGTATATAACAATATGTTTATGTAGATGTTCTAAATTAAAAGGTTTTTATACGCCCGTTTCGAAAAAAACGGATCGTATTATAGTTTTACCTGCGGCGTACGGGCGGGCGGGCGGCGTCCAGTATGTTGTCAGCTCAATAACTTTAGAAGCCTTTGTCCAATCATCACCAAATTTGGTCAGAATGTGTAGGTATTGGGATAATATCTCGGACAAGTTCGATAACTAGCCATATCGCTTTAGTCAATCAAGAGTTATTGCCCTTTAATTATAGAAATTACCCAAAATTGGTCTTGTCAGCACAATAACTTTATAAGCCTTTGTCCAATCATCACTAAATTTAGTCAGAATGTTTATTGGCATAATATCTCGGACAAGTTTGATAACTAGCCATATCGCTTTAGTCAATCAAGAGTTATCGCCCTTTGATTATGGAAATTACCTAAAATTGGTCTTGTCAGCTCAATAACTTGAGAAGTCTTTGTCCAATCATCACCAAATTTGGTCAGAATGTGTATTGGGATAATATCTCGGACAAGTTTGATAACTAGCCATATCGCTTTAGTCAATCAAGAGTTATTGCCCTTTAATTATAGAAATTGCCCAAAATTGGTCTTGTCAGCACAATAACTTTAGAAGCCTTTGTCCAATCATCATTAAATTTAGTCAGAATGTGTATTGGCATAATATCTTGGACAAGTTCGATAACTAGCCATATCACTTTAGTCAATCGAGAGTTATTGCCCTTTAATTATAGAAATTACCTAAAATTAGTCTTGTCAGCTCAATAACTTTAGAAGCCTTTATCCAATCATCTGTAAAACTGTACAGACAGTGTCCGCTCTCTAAGTTTGGCTGATGTACAACAAATTATCACTATACTTGGTCTTAAAATAACAGGACGGGCGTATTTTGTGACATTTGGCGCTCTTGTTGAATATAAATAAATGTTAATTAGTATTGTCATGAATATCCTTGATACCAATGACTGTTGAATTTATTGTTGAAAAAGGTGAAGTCAAGCAAACTGACAGTAGGTAATGATTTGTTCAGTTGATTGAAACATTTAGACACTGTTTTTTCTTTGTAGGTCTGTTCAAGGAGTTAGAGCAAGAGTCAACCTTGAACAGTTATGGTATTAAAAGCTATGGAGTTTCCATGACAACTCTGGAGGAAGTGTTTTTAAAACTTGGTTTGTTGTGATCATTCTTTTTTAGCTCGACTATTCGAAGAATATGAGAGCTTTACTACTCGCCCCGGCGTCGGCGTCTCCGTCAGCGTCCGGTTAAAGTTTTAGGGCAAGTTGGGATTTTCATTCATAAGTATTTGTGCTAGGGCTTTCATATTTGGAATATAGTTACATCTTATACCTTTCTTCACATTAAATGCTAAAGATGCTGAGTGTGACCTTCCTTTTGGGAAAAAAAACATGATTTTCGGGGGTTAAAGTTTTAGGGCAAGTTGGATTTTTTTTTTTTTTTTTTTTTTTTTCTCAATAAGTACTTGTGCTAGGGCTTTCATATTTGGAATATAATTACATCTAATACCTTTCTTTATATTGTATGCTGAAGATTCTGAGTTTTACCTTCTTTTTGGGGTAAAAGACATGATTTTGGGTGGTTAAAGTTTTAGGGCAAGTTGGCATTTTCATTTAATTTTTTAATTTTTCTCTATAAGAATTTGTGCTAGGGCTTTAATATTTAGAATATAGTTACATCTTATACCTTTCTTCACATTGAATGCTGAAGATGCTGAGTGTGACCTTCTTTTTGGTGTAAAAAACATGATTTTCGGTGGTTAAAGTTTTGGGGCAAGTAGGATTTTATTTTATTTTTTAACTTTTTCTGAATAAGTACTTGTGCTAGGGCTTTCATATTTGGAAAATAATTACATTTAATACATTTCTTCATATTATATGCTGAATATGCTGAGTGTGACCTTCTGTTTGCGGTAAAACACATGCTTTTGGGTGGTTAAAGTTTTAGGGCAAGTTGGCTTTTTCATTTAATTTTCTAATTTTTCTAAATAAGTACTTGTGTTAGGGCTTCCATATTTGGAATATAATTACATGTAATACCTTTCTTCACATTGTATGTTGAAGATGCTGAGTGTGACTTTTAGGGGGTAAAAAACATGATTTTTGTTTGATTTTGAGAATTTTAGATAAATTCTTAATATTTGGTTACATTTCTTTCTAATTGTGATCATTTATTTATCAAATATAATTCTTCAACATATCAAACGGGTTTTGCATGGTGTCAAACATTAGGAAAACCTTTTTTTAAGGTTTTGCTAATTTTGGACTCTGTCAGTTTTAACATTTGCGTTTAGCTCAACGTTAAAGTTACATCATTCAAATCACTTCATACTTCACATATTTGTTAAGGACCATCGTACAATTAGGTTAGATAACTCCATTGTATCCTAAATATGGAGTAATGGCCCTTGATTGACTTAGGAAATTTTATTTTTGAATTAAATTTAAATGTATGTATATCTATTCAGTTGCTTTTACATATAGAGTAATATGATTTAATAGTACTTAAGTGCAATATAATGAAATAGTGCTTTATGTGAATAAGCGGCATGTAGTCGCGCACGCTGTCCTCCGACAGCTCTTGTTATTCTTAAGTCTATATTTTGCTTTTCTGTACATCAGACTTTATATTCAAAAGAGTGAATTAGAGGCTTTAGAGCATATATACATAATTTGCGATTATTAGATTGAATATCTCAATATTTGATTATTATCTTGTTTTAAACCCTTTTTTTTATAGACAAGTTTTGAAGAAAAACATGGACAGTCTATATAACAATGCAATGTTATTGATGAAAAGCATTGTCAGACAGGAAGTCACTATTTAGACATGCTCTAAAAGTGATTACCATTAGCTTACCAATAATGTTGAATTAACCCTTTCCCACTTGCAGACACATTCCGACTCATTTGCAGCAGACGACTTTTTAAAACATTGTGGAAAAAGGAGAAATTGCTCATGAAGCGCAATTTACCCTTTCGCCACAATGTTTTCAACTCTATTTAATGATTAAACTCCGATTTATTCCCCATTTTTTCCAATATGTTTTCAAAGTCGTCTGCTGCAGATTTGTTATATGTGGGAAAGGGTTAAGAAAAGTCTACAAATAGCTAAATAGGTTAATCCTTTCCCCCATACAGATGTTTTATTGGAAAAACATACTCGGTGGAGGAAAAAGGAAATATTGCACAAACCATTATCTTCCTCTTTTTCCCAAATTGTTTTCCATTCTGTATCAGAATACTACTACATAATTTCTGAATGTTACATTTTCGATGACTTATTCCAATAATCATATTATTGTTTACTTAATTTTCAATTTTATAGAAGAGGATTTGGAGAACAGTAGATTAACAGAGGAAGAAAATAACAGTCTACATAATGGCAAAATGGAAAACAGAAAATTAGTTGCACCACAAGTGCACACACAGGTAGACATTGAAACATCCAATGCAGTAAATCCATCTGACTCTGTTGAATGTGTTGAGGGCATGGAGCTGACAATGCAGAGATATCGGACCTTGTGTTTTATAAGAATATTACAGACACTACGGCGTGGAGTTACGCTATTCTGGAAATTTTTCCTGCCCGTTGGTTTGCTAATAGGTGGCCTAATTGTGTTAAAGAATCTAACAAAGACTCAAGCTGACAAGACGCTGGCCCGAACTAAACCGTTATTGTTGAGCCCATTCTACTATGTTAATTTAACATCTTGGCAGGGGAGTTTTCCTTATGGCACAGTTCCAAAATTCCTAATGCATGATACAGTCAGTGAGTAATGTTTTTCCTTTCTTTATTCCATTACCTGATACAAATGTCTGTTGATGCCTTAACAGCAAATGATTTCTGAAAACAAAGAAAAAAT
Organism: Serripes groenlandicus; assembly: GCA_031761405.1. Classification (NCBI taxonomy): domain Eukaryota; kingdom Metazoa; phylum Mollusca; class Bivalvia; order Cardiida; family Cardiidae; genus Serripes; species Serripes groenlandicus. The sequence goes on from JASEVX010000004.1 coordinate 41,254,097, forward strand.
ATACAAAAAGACCCAAACAATATATCTTTTCCCCACAATGTTTTCAACTTTGTTTTAAAATTATATTTCAAGTTTTTAGCAAGGGGGCTCGTTAGAGCCAATTGCTATAGTAGCTAATTTTCGAAACGACGCATCATTTTGAGACTGGAATCTAGACAGGCGTTTTACGATATCGGCATTGAATTACTTCACATCTGTCTTTCTACATCAGCTCTCCGTTTCTGAACACCATCTCAACTTCATATAGATGTATTGGTGGTTGCAGATCGTACATAATGTCAATGAAAGTGGATGATTTGTGGAATATTTTGTTAAAAATGAAATGACTGTTGCCAGCTAAATCCCATGTTGGTCATCTCGAATCGCCAATAGTTTCTGTCTAAAAATCAAAATGCGGTAACTTGTTGACATATGAAGCCGAAAATTGATTTGATTCGACACCACTAACCCAAAAGAAATAACTTGAAAGAAATGTTATGTTAAAATATATGAATTACATGATTAATAATTAAAAAGTATTTCTACGCATTCAACATATTTGATCACGCGTAAAGTTCATTGGTAATTCCTAAATATTGTAAATCGAATGGAGTAAAGGCAACTTTTCGATTCCGACTCAAAAACAAATTCAGATAATTGACTACCAATGATAACATATATACTCAAATATTCAAATTATTTAAATGATAATAAAATAAATAGTTGACAAAATATAACATATACGGTAAATGTGCAAGTGAGCCTAGGCGTTGGAATTTCCAAAAATCCTTTCGAATAAAATGTATTTTCAGCAGTAACGTTATAATCAAGAATCTAAGTACTAGAGTATTTCATTTTAGATTCCTGCGTAAATACATCAATTCTCAACCAAAATTAACCTGAACAACCCCAGCAGATGGAATAAGATAGTCAAGTCCCAGTTATAAAACAAATCATTTAAATGACATTTGTTTTTTATCAAGATAAAACGCTTCAATACTAAATAATTTGCTAACTCGTGTATCGGTTTATAATTATCTTATAAATAAAATCGTGCGTATAGAAGTGGCCAAGTAACGTAGCGGTTAGCATGTTCGGCCGTGAAGCGGCAGACTAGAGTTCGATTCCCGCTTTGGGCAGATAATTTTTTTTTTTATAAGAAAATTAATATATTTTTTGTCTTATAAATTGCCGATATCAGTGGTGCAATTGTCATTTAACACCGCTACAATAAACTCTTTCAAAATGTTGGGATTTAAAACAAATTCAAAAGCAATGCATTTAAAACTATTCACCTATGCGTTGTGAAACACTAAGACATGATTAAATCGTGTGTATGATGTTTTACGTCGCTTTTAACAATATTTCAGTCATTGCACGCTGAAGAAAATGTAGATAACACAGGATTTTATTTCTGCTTTGAAAGTAAAATTGGACTCTCAATATAATTATCATTGTTAGGTTATTGTGATTTTGATTTGAAATGTATATATGTTAATTGCATTAAAAAAAAAACACAGCTAAAAATCCATTGTAAACTAGGAGGTGTGCTAAGCAGAAACTATCCAGATAGCAGATGCGCATGTGTATGCCAACTTTTAGTATATCGATAGACCATCATACTGTGTATACAGTATTTTCCTTTACTCCTTTATCATTTAATATATGGATATAAAGTGCTAACTAACAAAGTGCTAGTGTAAAGTGTTCAAGTTAAACTTTTGGGATCGGTAAATCCATGTGCAAATGTTATCTTCAGTTAGCCCCTTGCTGTGAGCACTTTCAGTGCTTTGATTATTATGATATTGGTATGATATCTCTTTCTTGCAGTCAAGTAATACACTTTTTGAATAAATGTTGGGTTCAGGTTGATACAGTCAAGTAATACATTTTTTGAATAAATGTTGGGTTCAGGTTGATACAGTCAAGTAATACATTTTTTGAATAAAGGTTTGGTTCAGGTTGATACAGTCAAGTAATACACATTTTGAATAAATATTGGGTTCAGGTTGTTACAGTCAAGTAATACACTTTTTGGATAAACTAAAGGTTTGGTTCAGGTTGATACAGTCAAGTAATACACTTTTTGAATAAATTAAAGGTTCGGTTCAGGTTGATACAGTCAAGTAATACACTTTTTGGATAAACTAAAGGTTTGGTTCAGGTTGATACAGTCAAGTAATACACTTTTTGAATGAATTAAATATTGGGTTCAGGTTGATACAGTCAAGTAATACACATTTTGAATAAATGTTGGGTTCAGGTTGTTACATTCAAGTAATACACTTCTTGAATAAATTAAAGGTTAGGTTCAGGTTGATACAGTCAAGTAATACACTTTTTGGATAAATTAAAGGTTTGGTTCAGGTTGATACAGTCAAGTAATACACTTTTTGGATAAATTAAAGGTTTGGTTCAGGTTGATACAGTCAAGTAATACACTTTTTGAATAAATGTTGGGTTCAGGTTGATACAGTCAAGTAATACACTTTTTGAATTAATGTTGGGTTTAGGTTGATACAGTCAAGTAATACACATTTTGAATAAATGTTGGGTTCAGGTTGTTACAGTCAAGTAATACACTTTTTGAATAAATTAAAGGTTAGGTTCAGGTTGATACAGTCAAGTAATACACTTTTTGAATAAATGTTGGGTTCAGGTTGATACAGTCAAGTAATACACTTTTTGAATTAATGTTGGGTTTAGGTTGATACAGTCAAGTAATACACATTTTGAATAAATGTTGGGTTCAGGTTGTTACAGTCAAGTAATACACTTTTTGAATAAATGTTGGGTTCAGGTTGTTACAGTCAAGTAATACACTTTTTGAATAAATTAAAGGTCTGGTTCAGGTTGATACAGTCAAGTAATACACTTTTTGAATAAATTAAAGGTTGGGTTCAGGTTAATACAGTCAAGTAATACAATTTTCAGATACTGCAGGATCCCAGTCTTACACAGCCACCATTTCATCGGTGTATCAAACAACAACATACCTAAACCAATACACAAATGATTCCCTACTGTTATTGGCCAAAGCAGTGGCCCCCCATTATCTTGGAATGCAAATAGACACATATGACACAACAAGCTCTAGGGTAAGTTATAGTAGTCAATGTTCTTATTTATCACATTCCCACATAGAATATATCAACAGCAGATGACTAAGTCAACATATGGAAACTCTCAGTAAATAAAGTGTAATTATTGATCAAATAGGGTTGAAAACATTGTGGGGAAAGGAAAATATGCTCAGTATGGAAAATAAATCATTTTACTGTAATATTTAAAAAATTTGTAAGCTGCAGCTGCAAAATGCATCTGTATGTGGGAAAGGGTTAATGCTAAGCTGTGAATAACCCGAAAATAACACTGAAAAAAGTCTTAAGGTCTCTCTGGTGGTAATAGAGGGGCTTATCCTCAAAACTGCTGAGATGATACGAGTCTGACCATGAGAATAGGAACAAGTTGGCTGATCTGAACAGTGCCTCTACACATTCTGATCAAGATCTGCACTGTTCACAGTTTACTTACATAAGCTTGTTAGAAACTTCTTGTAGCTTTTTGCCCAGGGACGGGCTCAACTGAAAATTCATTGTTTGGTATATAAATGTTGCTAACTTAAATGCAAAAAAGAGGATTTGGTTATTCTTTTAATTTGAAAATTCATCTTTTGTCACAGGTGACAGATTTGAAGTACAAGATGTGGTACAATGACTCAGCACTTCATTCAATCCCAGCATGCATTAATCTCATTAACAACATCCTCTTAAAGTCTGAAGAAGCTGCTGCGGGAATAACAGGTAATATGCTCACTGATGCAGACGACTGCATTATGTCTTCTTTTTTCACCATTAAATTTTAACCCTCCTCACTGAATGACTGATACAGATGACTGTAGCGGATGTCGTTTAATAGGCCAGAGTTAACAATATTGGTTTGCACCTCGCACCTTGCCCATCTGTCTTCTGCCTTACCTGGTAGAGGCCATATATATATTCTTTACTATTTCTGTTCGAGTCACCAAATTCGGTATGCAAATGCATCTTGGGAAGCTGAAGTGTGATGTCTCAAAACTTGGTCACCTTGACCTTGAACTCTGACCCCTAGTCCAGGCCATATTGCCTATGGTATACCAAATTTGGTAAGACAAGATGTCATATACTAAAATTGGATATCTATGACATTGATATAAACCTCTGACCCCTTTTTATAGAAAAGCTTTTCAGGCCATATCTTCTTTACTATTGCATCTCGAGTTACAAAAATCAATATGAAAGCGCAACTTGGGAGGAGGATGTGTCTGAACTTGACCTGACCCAATTTAAAGACAAAACTTGTTGGGACGTATCTTCTACACTATCACACCTAAGGTTACCGATGTTGGTATGAAGATGCATCTTTGGAAAAGATTGGGTTGTGGACTGAGATTAGGCTTCTGTCAATTTGACCTCTGACCCCGTTTAACGACAAAACTTGTCTGGGCTAAAAAATGTTTAAAAATATAATAAAGCAAACTTAACTGTAAATTACAGTCACTTGTTCTTTCTTGTATATGTCTTTATTTGTTTAAATGTCACAAAAGTCGTGTCCATTGGGTGAAAAATTTTGTGATTTAATATAGAAGTAATTATCTATGATAATATGTGTTTATGTTTACTCATGTATGTGATAAAGGGAAAAATGGCCCTTTTGTTTTAGCTCACCTGAACACTATGTGCTTAAGGTGGGCTATATTTATTGTGAAATGTCAACAACTTGTTTAGACCAATTGGTCCGTTACATCCATACTTCATTTGGTGGTTTGATGGTCCTCTTTAAAACTGTTCAAAGAATTTAAATCTAATGATAACTGCTTGCTGTGCCATCAGAAAAGGGTGAAAATGTAAAAAATTTGAAATTCTTCTCCTCCAAAACTAAAATGATTCTTCTCCTAGTCTGATTAAATGGCACAAGTGTTACTTATCTTTCTCTCTATTAAATTTGTTTTAGACAAATTGACTAGTTGAACAAATCGTGGCTTCCAGGTGGCATCAGAAAAGGGGTAAAATGTAAAATTTTGAAAATAATGTGGCAAAAGATTCACTGTAAATGGGAAAGCATAATGTTGCATTGATCAGAATAATTTAATGTTCTGTGAGTGATCCAGGGGCTCATAGGCTTCTTGTTTCCAAAATTGTTTTACTTATAGAAGACAATTTTGAAATATCACAAACAACAAATCTCCAGCAGGAGATGTTAAAAACACCTACATAAAATATAGAAAATCTGAAGATTAATTACAGATTAGAGTTGAAAATATTGTGGCAAAAAGAGTAACCCTTTTCCACCTATAGACGCATATGCAACAGACGACTTTAGAAAACATCGTTACAAAAGGAGACATTGCTCAGAATGAGCAATATCTCCTTTTGCCACAATGTTTTCAATTTTTTTTTCAGTATTTATACATACAATTATAGAGATTTTCTGTATTGTTAAGTAGACATTTTCAAAGTCGTCTGCTACAGATTTGCTGTATGTGGTAAAGGGTTAAGCAATTTCTCCTTTTGCCACAATGTTTTCAAATGACGTCTGCTGCTACTGGGGCATCAAAATGCATCTACATGCAGTTAAGGTTAAGGATACAATTTTATTTGTAGCCACAAATGAATATTTGACTGTGACAAGTAACCCCTGGCCAAGTGATGGTAAAGGAAAACTAGAATGGAATAATGCAGCCGGTATAGCTGTGTTGCTGATTGGAATGGCGTTTTCCTCTATTCCTGGAGCATTTGGACCAAATGTTGTTGCAGACAGAGAGGTAATAGCCCTTTCCCGCCTTTACATGGCTTACAGCACCTTTTATAGGAGTCAACTTCTGAACATTGCTCAATTTATCTCTTTCTAAAATATTTTCAACTCTTTTGCCAAGATTATACAATTGAAATATTTTATTCCATTTCTTTTTAAAAAACAGACAACACCTTAATATCAGGTTAAATATTGATAATGCTGTTATATTATTGTTATGATTCAAAATATGGTAATTTTTAATCCTAAATATTCTTCATATGGCACAATGCTCGTTATGCAAAAAACAGGGGAGACAATGTACCACTGTTTAAGCCATACTAATTGTTGACAAATTTGATTGTTATCTGCTCTTGTTATCATTTTGCTAATTGGCGGAAATTACCGGACATTTGTGTAACATTCGGTATGTATACACCGATACTGCAGCCGGAGGGCAGTAGAGAGATACACAGGGTACTTCAACATGGGATTATAGGGTAATAAAACTAGGGTGTTATGATATCGATATTTTTTAATCAATTTACCAATAAATAATCGAGCCATTTTTTTTCATCATTTTCAATTTAATAATACATGTACATTGTTACAGACATGGAGCCCGTTTTTTTTGTATTATTATTCATAATGGATAATACCCCCTTGGTGTTTGATAGTAATATATAGATGCATTTGTCAGCCGTATGTCAATTGTATTTAAAGAAATTGTGCAAAATTCACATTTTGAAGTATTATTGTAAAAGTAAAAACTGGTTATGTAATTGAATTTATTATGTTGTCATGTTTAGATGATACACTTAATGTTTTCAGTATTGTAGATTTAAATGGTTTAATCCATAATTGTTGACATATTTTGATTAGCTCATTACACACTCGTTAATTATCCTAGACCATGATAGAAAATCATATAAACTGGCAATTGAAACTAAACGATTCGAAAATATTGATATAGCGAACCGAATTTATAAACTTTGTAATTCAATGCAGATTGAAATTCCGAAATTCTACACCCTTGTTCCCATGTCGTCTACTGTCCATAAAATGAATATACATAGCTATATGTCTACGGAGATTGCCATTTCATCTCTTACATTGACCATTTTTAAAGCAATTATAAATCTTGGTGTGAAAACTTTAACCAATTACTGCTTTTATCTTTATTAAGGGGGTCTCAATGGAAATTGATTTTTGAACAAACTGCTGATCATTTTTTAATTAATGTTAATTAAGTTTTGAACAAGAAGTTTAAAATGGAGTATGGCAAGAGTAGTAGAGGTGGAGATCAGCTTCTTTGCAACATTATTAGATTATTATATATTATCTTGTATTAAGCCTTCGGACTTTGTACATAATGTAGACTAAGACGTCTGGCTGAATGCCATGAGTCCCTTAAAGTAATTGCGACATTCCAATATAATCAGATAAAAATTATCAAAAATAGAACGATAAAATAACACAATTTCCAATGAAAAGATGCGCTGGTATGGGTCCACAATGTATGTATAACCCACATATTTTAAACAAAATATGTCTGTCTTATTGAATTAGACTATCTGTCTCATTAATCTAAGTGTAGACGAAATGGTAACGGGGTGTAAATTGGTTGTAGACGAAATGGGACAAATTGCAAAAAGTGTAGACGAAATGGGATTAGACGAATTGGGATTAGACGAAATGGGCTTAAACAGTATTGTTGTGTATTATAAAGTCCGAATTTTATTTGTAGAAGACGACTTTGAAATAGTTTAGTCTTTTAGCAAAAGGATATATTCATCATTATAAACTATTTTGCCATTATGTTTTCAAATCGGAACATTTTTTTTATTTTAAGATCTGAGATCTTATCATACTATCATACTATATAGTACCATTGATCATTTCCCGTTCTATTATCTGAGTGGCAAGCAATGCAAATTCCATGTGAGAATACTCATAACGAGACGTCTGGACTTGTTTTAGATTGCTTGCAAAAGCCACAGAAAGTCGCATATAGAAGGCATACATGCAAATACATATCCCAAATGTCATTCAATCGCAACGAGCCGTAGTAGTTTGCACCTGATGGTATACTTGTATTCACAGTTGTTTTGGTAATTATCACCTTTAAGACATCATCCGGATTAATGTATATCATAACATTGATTAGCGCCAATCAACGTCCCTTTGATGAAATTAGTTATACGAATTTAACCAATTTGGACAGTTTGACAAACAAACTTTGATAGAATTCTTAAACTTACAATGCGTTATGGCAAATTATTAAACAACGTTAAATGCAATTTTAAACATATCAAATTGAACAGTTTGACAAACTAACTTTTATAGAATTCTTACATTTACAATGAGTTATGACAAATTATTAAACGTTTTAAAATTTTATTCATAAATTTGGACAAGTCATACAATATGCATGGATATCGATCATACAATATGCATGGATATCGATCACCTTATGGTTTTATTTAACAATTAAATAGTTATAACAATCATCCATTTTATTTTAGATAGGATAATATTAACAAATGTGGACATTTATCCGTTCTGACAATACAATCGCATTTTTTTCCTAAAATAAATAAATGGGGCTAATATCCGTCCGCTTGTGTCCATATTTACATATTATTGCATCGAATTTAGGTAAAAGGCATTACATGCTGATATATATATATAAGATAACGCAATATACACAGTCTGCACAGCGGGGGTAATAAATAGATATATGCCCCATCATAAATCGTCCGGCAATGGTCGGTAATCATCGGAAGCTTTCGCTAGTAATCACGGAAACGTAAATGTTACCCTAAAACGTTAGTAGTACTTGTAGAAAATGTTATAAAGGACCAAAATGTTATTACTTTATTTTAATAAAATATATGTCAAATAAAAGGTAAATGAATTTACTACATTAAGCCGTAAGTGCCCTGTTAATTTTTTATTTCTAAAAAAAGATATTCACTGAAGAACGTCTAAAAATTAGCGGAAAAATACCGTTTTCTTAACGGTTTATATGCAATAAAGAGGGAAATTAGGGTGACTGTATTCAAAGTTAAAAAGGACCAAAATATTATTAATATAAAACAAATAAAAAAATATATTTATATAGAGGAGATATTTGTCTTGAAAACTTGATAAGTGCCTTTTTAAATTTTTGCAAAATAAAATTGTTATTGAGTAAAAACTAAAAAGTTGCTCTATAATCCCATGTAATTTAAGTTATCGATTTTTGATAGTCGCTGATTCTCATAGTTGGATATGAATAATTATCTCCTTTTTGTGTTGCTTGTCTATAAGACTTGGAGACACTAAGGGATCACTTCTGCATCGTCTGTCTGTCTGATTGTCCATCCATCTGTCCATGCTTTGCATTGATTGGTTGTTACTTTATTACTTTATTACTGTTTGGCAGATTCACTTCAAAGTATCAACACTTATACAACTTTAATAAGTCTGCTTATTTTAAGATCCTGAACTAAAAGCTCAAGATGATCTATTACAAACTCTCTCTGTCCCTCTTCCGACTCCTCCGTCATCAATTAGCATTTAGCTTTAAATGGTATCTCCTCCTTGACCACTGGACCAATTTCAACCAAACTTCATAGGAATGTTCTTTTTGTGGTCCTCTTTCAAAAACTATTCAAATAATTTAATTCTATGTGGAACTCTGGTTGCTGCTCCAAATTCTTCGCCTCTGAAGGGGCTCGTCGAATATAATTTGGTAGAAATATTCCTTGAGTGACTCTACAAAATTTGTTCAAACCATATGGCAGCCGGTTAGCATCGGAAAAGGGGCAAAAAGACAAAAAAATTAAAATTCCAGTGTTATGAAAGTGCTTGTCTAATTATAAGATAATTGTGCAGAAATGCTCGTTGAGTGACCCTCTACATCATGTTTTCAAGCCATATTGATTGGTTGAAAGACATAGAAACCAGGTGACACCATAAAAGGGGTAAAATTAACTTTTAGCTTCAAATGAAATTTCCTTCAAATCCACTGGATAAACTTCTACCAGACTTCATAAGTTTGTTCCTTTGATGGTTCTCTTTCAGACTTGTTCAAAGATATAACTTTTATAAAGAACTTTGGCTGCTGCGGCATCAAAAAGGGAAAAAATTCTCCTCTGAATCCACTTTTCTGATTCTGTCATAATTTAGTAGAAAATTTCCTTGAGTTCCTACAAAAATTCTTCAGGCCATATTGATTGGTTAAAAAACATGGCAGCCAGGAGGCATCAAAAAGGGTGCAAAATGACAAAACTTTTATAATTCAGAACTGTATCTTTAGTAACCCTCTACTTAGCTTGTTTAAGCCAGAAAGATATTCCCAAATATGTGCAGTTACACATTTGCTACTATACTATCACTCCGGTTATCTCCCCTTTTCATTGTTATTGTGTCCGTCCCTTATCTCACTTATCTAATCTTACTTTTGCAGGTGACACATGTTCCATTGAACGATCTTGTTCAATAATGTTTGTCAAATACACTTCTTAATATTTCATGATTAATCTTTGTTACACTCTCTCAATATGTCATCTTTCTAACATGTCAATTGTTAAATATCTATATGCATCAATCAGTGCCAATTAAAACCATTTAACATCACATATGGTCTCAACCTTTTATTTTAAAGGAAGTTAGTTTCACACCTTTGCTCAACGACTGTTAACCATTGCTATATAAAAAGCAGGCTTAAACTACAAAAGTGTGTTGATCCGGAAGCATCTAATTCCTGTCAGTTAAAATAACGGAGAACCTGCTCATTACTTTTTGGATTACCTAAGTGTAGTTTGAAATAACAATGTTTCTTGAATTAACTTAAGTACAAGTGACTTTAGTTACACTGCTATTTGACGAATTTGTGTTCCTGTTAAATAGATTTGTGAGCATTTCTGTGACAAGATTTGACTGAATCATAAGCTACGTTTCTGGTACCAAATTAGACTCTTTATGCTACATTGTTAATTATATTACGAGGGATTTTCAAAAAGGTTGCGGAAAAGTGTTCCAATTTCTCTATCTATTGTTATTAAATAGAATGATAATTTAATTAAGCTCCAGCAACTTACACAAATGGACTGTCTACCAAGATAATTCAAATTATCCTGATCTGCTGAAAAACATGACTACCAGGGGTTGGACCCTGTTTTCCTTATGTGTATAGAATAAAAACTTTGAAAACTATAGAGGTCTATTAAATGAGGTGTGCAATATAGGGCCATCATGACCATCTTCTTTATATGATTAACTTGTGTATTTCAGTGTAAAGCCAGGAGCCAGTTGCGGGTGTCTGGTGTGTCCTTTGCCATGTACTGGTCCACCTATTTTACCGTGGACTTTATCGTGTTCTTCATACCGGCAGTTTTATGTGTCATTTGTATATTCGCTATTGGGGTAAGTTGTAGAAAACAATACCTTGAAGAATAATTGATTTGTTTTTAGCTTCCCTGGCTGAAAGCCAGTCGAGCTTATGTCATGGCGAATTGTCTGTTGTGCTTAATCTTTTGGCTTTAAATAACTTTATATCTGTAACCACTAGATCGATTGTAATGAAGCCTGATATGTAGCATTCTCTCAATGTCCTTTCTTCAATTCCTACAAAAATATGATTTGTGCAAAATTCTGGTTTCCATAGGAACCGAAAGAAAAACTTTCTTCTCTTCCCAAACTGGTTGGTGGGTTTTTAAATTATTTTGTAGAAATGTTCCTCGGGCCACCCTATATCAAATTCCTTCAATCTATGTTGATTAGTAAAAAAAAAATGGTGTTTTGCCTTATATGGCTAAATTAACAACTTTAAAAATCTTCTTCTCCTAAACTGGTTAGCCAAATTTCAAATAATTTTGTAGAAATGTTTCTTGGGTGACCCTCTAGCAGATTCCTTTAAGCCATGATGATTGCTAAAAAAACATGGCCACCAGGGTTTGGGGCTGCTATGCCTTATATGGCTATAGTGAAGACTTTAAAAATCCTATCCTCCCTAATTATTTTGTTAAAATGAGCCTTGGGTGACTCTCTATCAGATTCCTTCAAGCCATGTTGATTGGTTAAAAGAAAAAACTTAAAAGTTTTTCTCCTCCCCAACTGGTTGGCAGATTTTCAAATTATTTTGTAGAAATGTTCCTAGGCTGACCCTCAAGCCTCTACCAGATTCCTTCAAGCCATGTAGCCCCCAGGGGGTGGGGCAGTTTTGCCTTATATGGCTATAAGAAAGACTGTAAAAATCTTCTCCTCCCTAAATGGTTGGATGATTTTCAAATTATTCTTTAAATATGTTCCTTGGGAGACTCTCGATCAGATTCCTTTAAGCCATGTTAATAGGTTGAACAAAAACTTCTCCCTAATTGATTTGCAAATTTTCCTTAATTGTCACACTTTCGCACCATTGCGAAAATGTTTACCATCATTTTGGAATAAAATGGCTGGGACAAAATTTGTTTTTCACATACATGAACTTCGCTTTCATACAAGGTCACAAGACTAAAACTGATCAAATCAATTATTTCCTTGCATCCTTTACACATTTACAATGAATTCATACTCTATATAATATATTCAGTGCATTCTGGTGAAGATATACACTCATTTTTAGGGACTATTTGACTTTAGATCAGCATGGCCACAGATGTATTTGGAGAATTTAACCTTTATGAAAACTTTCTTGTCCTTATGGATCTGTTTCTTTTATTTATTTATGAAGTATGATATAAAATGTAAGTACAAAGGCATATATTAGGACAATTAGGCAATAATTATCAAAGAAAATTAAAAAATTTGATATCACCGGAACCTAGGTTTTACAGCTGCCGAATCAGCCAGGCTTTGTGCACAATATATAGGTCTACATGAAGAAGAAATAAGAAATGCTTCACATATATAGGTTTCACTGTATCAAATAATCAAACTTGATATTTATGCATTATTCTCAGCCATTTTTGGCAACAAGTTTCATAATTTTTCAACCAGTTTGACTGGATTCAAACATCATTGCAGACGACACAAAATTGACATATTATTTTTTACTCTTTTAGACACCTTCTATGCCCTCAAAGATCTTTTTTTTTGCATGTATTTCAAAGGATGATAACAAATAAAAGTAAAAAAGTAAATATTAGAACAATTTAGCAATTATTTTTAAAGACATTTCAATTTTCCCAATCCGACAAGTTTTGTGTTATTGCGCATCAAAAATATCGGAGAAAGAAAAAAAAGAAACGCCTCACATTTTTGGTTTTACTGTGTTACATGTTTAATGAAATTAGCAAGCTTAATATCCATGCATGTTTTCGGCCAATAAACAATCAAGGTAAAGTTTAATTAGCTTGAAAACATCACTTTTTTATGGACAAAAAGTGTCTATTACTTTATGACTGAATACCTCCATGAACCTAAATTCCACCCCATAAGTGAACCAAGAATGCTACCATCATTGCACTGGACACAAAATTTACTTTTAACATTTTAGGTCACAATACAGTGTTTTACCAACTCTTATCTAGTTGACCATGTTTTCAAAAAAGTTGAATCTTTGATTTTGTTTTATTTTTCCCACAGGTTGAAGCATTTTCCCCACCTGGTGCGGCTTTAAGCATAATCTTACTGTGTTTCTGTTACATCCCTTCCAACATTCTGTTTGCCTATTTCCTCTCCTTCATGTTCAACAAAACAGAAACAGCAGAAGGAGTCCAGCCAAGCTTACAAGGCATAGTAAGCTATACTTTGATTTCATTTTCCCTGCCCCAACCACACGTCATATTTGATACCTTTTGTTATCATTATAGAAAAAGGTGAATTTTTTAAAAAGAAGCACAATACTCCCTTTACCATAATGTTCAACCGTGTCCAAAGCCTATGTTTCCAAATATCTAGATGTTTTGATGATTCTAAAAGTACAGTATTATTACCCGTTCCCATATACAAAAGATCTGCAGCAGACGAATTTGAAAACATACCCGGAGTAAATTGGAAACTCACTTAAATGAAAGTACAATAATTGAATATAGAGTTGAAAACATGGTGACAAAAGGAGAAATTGCTAAACATGCCACTTTAAGTAATGGATAGCACTATTTCTATTTGAGCCATGTCATTAGAAAATAGACCTCTAGAGAGGTTTTTAGCTCGACTATTCAAAGAATATGACAGCTATTACAGTCACTTGTGTGTCGGCGTTGGCGTCGGCATTGCAACTTGGTTAAAGTTTTGCATGCAAGGCTTTTTCTCACAAACCACAGCTGCTATTGCTTTGAAACTTCACAAACTTATTGGACATCATCAAATGACCTTGCAGGACAAGTCCCAAAATTCTACATCTGATTTTGACACAAATATACCCCTTTTTGGACTTGGACATTTTGGTTAAAGTTTTGCATGCAAGGCTTTTTCTCATAAACCACAAATGCTTTTGCTTTGAAACTTCACACACTTATTGGATCAAATGACTTATCATCAAATGACTTTGCAGGACAAGTCCCAAAACTCTATATCCGATTTTGACACAATTATGCCTCTTTTTTTACTTAGAAATTCTGGTTAAAGTTTTGCGTGCAACTACATTATGAGTTCATATCTTAGTAACTACTTCATGCATTGCATTGAAACTTTATACAACCTTTCCTAACCATCCCACCTATGTTAACTCTATCCAGCATATAATGCAAATTATGGCCCTTTTTATGCCCCCGGAATCTCCGATTCGGTGGGCATCTTGGTTTTTGGCCTGTCTGCACGTCTGTCTGTCTGTACGAAAAAAACTTTAACCTTGACCACTACTTTTGAACCATAACAGGTATGGCTACCATATTTCACATGTGTATTCCTTGTGACATGACCTTTCTGTCAGTACCAACATTTTTGACCTTGCGACCTTGACCTTTGACCTAGATGTAGGTTTTGGCCTGTCTGCACGAAAAAAACTTTAACCTTGACCACTACTTTTGAACCATAACAGGTACGGCTACCATATTTCACATGTGTATTCCTTGTGACATGATCTTTCTGTCAGTACCAACATTTTTGACCTTGCGACCTTGACCTTTGACCTAGATGTTGCCATTCTCGAAAAAAACTTTAACCTTGGCCATTACTTTTGAACCATAACACGTACGGCTACCATATTTCACATGTATATTCCTTGTGACATGACCTTTCTGTCAGTACCAACATTTTTGACCTTGCGACCTTGACCTTTGACCTAGATGTTGCCATTCTCAAAAAAAACTTTAACCTTGGCCATTACTTTTGAACCATAACAGATACGGCTACCATATTTCACATGTGTATTTCTTGTGACATGACCTTTCTGTCAGTACCAACATTTTTGACAATGTGACCTTGACCTTTGACCTAGATGTTGCCATTCTCAAAAAAAACTTTAACCTGACCACTACTTTTGAACCATAACAGGTAAGGCTACCATATTTCACATGTGTATACCTTGTGACATGACCTTTCTGTCAGTACCAAAATTTTTTACCTTGCGACCTTGACCTAGACCTAGATGTTGCCATTCTCGATAAAAACTTTAACCTTGACGACTACTTTTGAAGCATAACAGGTACGGCTACCATATTTCACATGTGTATACCTTGTGACATGACCTTTCTGTCAGTACCAAAATTTTCACTCACCTTGCGACCTTGACCTTTGACCTAGATGTTGCCATTCTCGAAAAAAAACTTTAACCTTGACCACTATTTTTGAACCATAACAGGTACGGCTACCATATTTCACATGTGTATATCTTGTGACATGACCTTTCTGTCAGTACCAAAATTGTTCACCTTGCGACCTTGACCTTTGACCTAGATGTTGCCATTCTCGAAAAAAACTTTAACCTTGACCACTACTTTTGAACCATAACAGGTACGGCTACCATATTTCACAGGTGTATTCCTTGTGACATGACCTTTCTGTCAGTACCAACATTTTTGACCTGGCGACCTTGACCTTTGACCTAGATGTTGCCATTCGGGGGCATCAGTGTTTCACAAACACATCTTGTTTTACTTAGAAATTCTGGTTAAAGTTTAGCGTGCAACTACATTAAGAGTCCAGATCTCAGTATTTACTTGATGCATTGCATTGAAACTTTATACAACCCTTCCCAACTATCACACCTATGTAGATTATTATGTTAGATAACTCTATCCTGCATTTAATGCAAGTTATAGCCCTTGTTTGACTTAACAATTCTGGTTAAAGTTTTGTGTGCAACTACATTAAGAGTCCATATCCTGGTAACTACTTCATATATTGCATTGAAAATCTGAACAACCCTTCCCAACCATCACACCTATATAAACAATCAAGTTTGATAACTATTTTCAGCATATAATGCAAATTATGGCCCTTTTTTAACTTAGAAATTCGGGGATTGATTTTAAACTTCAATATAGTCTTTATAGGTATCAAACCAACAGGTTAGGTAACTCCTGACTGAACTTATTATAAATTAGGGATGGGAACAAATACTGAAAACGATTTTCGAATATTCGTTTTACTTATTCGAATATATTCGAATATTCGTTTTTCGATTCAGAAATCTGTATCCGACTTCAGGTTTAATCGAATACTGGTACTTTTCAAGTTCCTTTTTCAAATGATGGCAATTTTACAAGTATAAGTATAAGCTATTGTTTACGTATATATTGCATGTTTTCAACTGTCAGAACTTCCACTCTCCTTTTTTCTCAACAGATATATTTGAATTTAAAAATTCCCCTTGAAACGATAAACCGAATTGCAACATTTTCTGCGCAGTATATTCATTCAGGTGTCGCTTGTTAACCAAATTTAATGTTTAACCGAATCAAATAATTAACAAAATAATTATATATCTTATTCATACAAAAAGCATAGGGAGTTGGATGATATTTCTTTTTTTTTACCGATTTCGTCTTATCAATTTAACCGCGTGTTGGAAAAAAACAAAATAGCGGACGATTCAATTTGTTCGCTGATGTAAATTCGATTTTAAAGTGGTAAAGCTGTATACTTTTGAGACGTAATGCAATGTTAAATATGATTTATTCAATTGTTGCAATAGCTGTCTATGATGTAAACATCGACCATGTTTTGGTTAAGCTTGGAGGGTTTTACGGAACTTGACTTTCACTTTCGTAATTATATGCAGACTGTCACCGTTTATACATGTGTGTCGATTCAAAAATATCGAACAAACCGGTCGTCAATGTGATGCCTGGTTACACACGATAAATAAGGACTCGGGTAAACGTAGGCGTGACAATTATCAATTGGATAATTTTTTCTTAAGATTTGACATACGTTGTAATAAAAACACAACAAACGACACATACACACTCTTTATCACTTCACCCTTAATCGTGATTAACTCCAACTCGCGACCTCTGTCAGAATTTTACTAATAAATTGTGGTCACTTTTTTTATTTCTTAAAACAAAATTGTAAACTGAAAACGAATATTCTTATTTGAAAACAGTATCGAATATTCGTCAGATTTTCAAATATTTGAATATTCGAATATTCGTTTCCATCCCTATTATAAATTATTGCCCTTGTTGAAGTCAGAAATTTTGATTATGGTTTTGCATGCAAGGCCTTTTTTCACAAACAGCAGATACTATTCAATCAAGACATATCCAACTTGATTTAAGTACTATACTATCTCAGTAACAACTGTTGACTATAGCATGAAATGGCCAAATAGTCGAGCTTGCTGTCTTGCGACAGCTCTTGTTATTAGTTATCATCAATATGATAACTTGAATAGTCCTTTTTTAGTCATTATCAATTTTTAGATGATTTAAAAATGCTTGTTACGTCGGATCTGAAGCTTCGCTTAATATTAAGTCTGAAGTTTTTGCCTTACTGAACAATTTGTTTTTTACAGATGGGTTATGTGCCCTTCATCCCAGTTTCTATAATAGATATGACAGCTAGTGCGGAGGCTGCAAAGATAATCCACACTATATGTTGCCTGATATTCCCCCCTTACAATCTGTGTGGTGGACTATACTATATAAATAAGGTAAACACTTTAAAAATCTTCTCGTCCAAAAGTACTGGACTGATTTGAAAGTAATTTTCAAAACATGTTCCTTGGTTGACCCTCAAACAAGATTATTGACATTATTTGGTTTCATTGAAAAATAGCTCATCTAAGAGCGAAGTGTGGGATGAGCTATTGTGATCACTTGCCATCCATTGTCATTGTTTTCGTCGTCGTCTGTCTGTCCGTTCACATTTCCCTACAAACAACTTCAAAAAACTTCTACTAAACCAGTGAACCAATTTCAAATAATTTCACTGGAATCTTCCTAAGGTGGTCCTCTTTCAAAATTGTTCAAAGAATTGAATTTCATTGAAAAAAAATTGCCATGGCAATAGAAAGAAATAACTTAAAATGAAATACGGGTCTGATTTGAAAATCATTTGGCACATTAAATTTTGTTCCAATTGTTCTGATCAAAATTTGGTGCCCAGCCGCTGCAACCAAATCTCAGGGAGCTCATGCATGTTATTCACCAGATGTAGGCGGCCATTCCACAACAGTATCTTCACAGATACATTATATCAATGAGGACAAGGTGCCTTGCTGTAATTGCCGCAGCAAGTGGACAAACAAAGTATTGAAACAAAATCAACTACGATGTGATTTTATCTTGCAGTTTTTGCTTTAAGGGTGTCCATGTTGACCCTCTCTGTTAAGTTTGTTCCCGTGATAAAATTTCAATGAAGTTTTGTTTAATATATTAGGAATACATTGTATTAAACTTATATTTGGTTATTTGTATATTTCTCCGAATTATTTTCCTAAAATATGATAAAAACTAGGTGGCCAATTAGAATTCGTCGAAGTGTATACATGTGGTCAAAAATTTAAAAATCTTCTTAGCCAAAATACTCGCACATGGCACAAATGTTCCTTGGCTGACCCTCTTATAAAATTGTTCAAATTATTTAAGGATGGGGCTTGTTTTCTTATATATTTTGAGTAAGTTTTCTCAGTTTTATTAAAACAGGTGAGTGATATACAACCATCATGGTCCTCTTGTATATACATGTATATATATATATATACAGTGAAAACTTCAAAAAACTTCTTGTGCAAAAGCACTGCCCTGATTTTGAAATCGTTTGGGAGACAAATTTCCTTGTGTGACCCTATACCAAGATTGTTCAAATTAATCTGATCCTTAAAAAACATGACGGGCTGTGTTGCTTTTCTTTATATGTTTATTACATGATGGCTAAAATCACAACCAAAATTAATATAAGACAAATATATTTTATTTTTAACAATGTGGCAAATTATGGTCCAAAATGCAGCGGAAAACCCCAAAGAAATTCTCAATACTTTCATTGATAAGGGAACTGGACTGTTACTCCCCAATTTTCCGCAACATCTGGACAAAGATAAATACACTTTTAATTAAAAATTTCACTTGTTCTACTAGTTTCACACAGCTCTCCATTGTTCCCCTTTCCAAGACCAACTTGAAGGCTTTACAGTAAACCAGTCTGTGAAAAAATAAAAAACAAAACATTTCAAGCAGGTTAATAAGAACGAGTTATGAACGTTTGTACCGAAATACAAATTTATAGCTAAACAAATGAAATGAAAAAAGCCACTATGTAACAAGGACCATATACAGATACATAAGGGCGGGTGGGTGGTAATTTTATTTAAAGACGTTAACACGTGGGCAAGATAACCTTAAAGTGATTTTCACGGAATTCCAATTCTAACGGTGAAAAACAGTGTATATGTAAAAACCCAACTCTCACAGATTCTCAAATCTAACGGTGAAAATTGGTGTTTAGGTAACCCCCATCCCCGTAATTTTATCCTGGTAATAAACAGGCCTATCTTAAGCAATAGTCCCCATTATTACATGATGGCTTAAATCACAACCAAAATTAATATAAGACAAATATATTTTATTTTTAACAATGTGGCAAATTATGGTCCAAAATGCAGCGGAAAACCCCAAAGAAATTCTCAATACTTTCATTGATAAGGGAACTGGACTGTTACTCCCCAATGTTTCAAATCACCACCTTACTCCATGGATGCTCTCCTCACATGGAGCTGGCCCAGCGTTAGAGATCCAATCACTGGGCCTGGTGCCCATGTTCTACCCGCAGGGTCCAATCCCCGGGGGAACTCCCTTGTCGCTCTCCACCGAAGATATTCTCCAATGGAGGTGGCCCAGCGTTAGATATCCAATCACTGAGCCATGCGACGAACCATCATCTTTCCTTTAATACTAAGTGGATCGGCAATCAGCCAGTTCCCTTTACAGACCCAATTTTTAGCTCTTCCAACGACTTCGAACATAAATTTCCCATTACAATAACCATGGTTTTATAATTAAAGATATTTCTCCGGAATTTTCCGCCACACGAACCATGTTCGCCCCAAAATTCCTAACCAAACTTATGAGCCAAAAACATTTTCAAGAGAGTCTTTACATGATAATAAAAACATATCACATCCCACGTCTGAAAGATGAATTCCATCCCTGAAATAAAATCCAGGAGTATCCGTAGTTATCTCCTCATGTGTGATGAAACTACCTCCAATGTAACTTATCAACCTCCTAAGAAACCTGTTCAAAAGTTTTCTTTTCTTTTCCACCTTATCCCGAGATGTACAAGCAGACCAGGCCATCCTCGGCAGCATTGCGGACACCATGAGAACATTTTAGCCAGTGCAAGTATATCTCGTCTGAATACTTGGCGCAGAACATTACACCGTACTGAACCGATATCATTTGAACCCAAATGCACAATAATTGCACGAGGTGCAGCATTATGAAGTCCCAAATACTGAATCTTGTTCATCAGTTGGTCCCAGTGCATACCCCTGATGCCCAGCCATTTAATGCTTGCAATTCCCGGTATACCCAAATTACTGGCCACATTTCTGGTGGCTGCCCTCTGTTCCGCCCAATGGATGTATGAATCGCCAATGATCCACACATCTGAAAATAAACTTGTAAAGGTGTCAGCAAAAGTATAAACAATTCCTGCAGCTGACTGAAACACTTTATCTTATGTATTTTTTAAATGAATCTGATGTCCATCTTCCCATTCTTTTAATAGTATCGTCAGAAATACCCTGCTTAGCAAGCCAAGTTGCTGCACCAATGCGGAAAGAATGAAAATTGCCTCATTTAACTGTAGGCTTGTAATTACTTTACTTAGAACAGCCCCAAATTGGTATCTATTTAATGGGGAACCATCCGCATGGCAGAATAAGCAGT
Source organism: Serripes groenlandicus (assembly GCA_031761405.1). Taxonomy (NCBI): domain Eukaryota; kingdom Metazoa; phylum Mollusca; class Bivalvia; order Cardiida; family Cardiidae; genus Serripes; species Serripes groenlandicus. The sequence continues at coordinate 41,275,117 of JASEVX010000004.1, forward strand.
TATTGTTGTTGTTTCGAGGTTTTATTTTCAGATAATTAAACATAGCTTTTACGGGACATGATATAGTATTTATTGCCAAAATATGAACTATTTGTGGGGGCCCACACTGATTTATTTTAGAATGTCGTAAACGAACTTGAAATTGTTTTCCCTGTTGGAAATTTAAGATATCTGTGATCTGAAGCGGTTTATCATAGTCGGACATAGAAAGTACAAGTTCGCCGACTCTAAACAGGCCAAAAAATGCTAAGGTGTAACCTGCCTGAAACAAAACTGCTTCATAATGAGAATTACATATTAAAACTAACTTTGCAGAAATCTTAACTAAAAGATCATAAGTAATTGGTTGTCTAGTATCTTGCGAAAATTTAGACCTGCGATAGCCCTCTAGCATCTTTGAAATTGTGATATTATTTGGGTCAACGGACATTCCCATAATCCTATGCTGAAATCTAATAGCAGAAATGTAAGTGCGGGCTGTGCTGTATGCATAGTCGCCATGAAACATGAAAGAGATGAAAGTCTCCCATTGAAAAATGGGGGCTGGCCAACTCAAATCAAAACTGTACAACTTCCTAAATTTTTCAAACAAATCAAGAGCCTGCTTATAAACAGCTCTAGTTTGTGCAGACAAGCCCGCACTCAAAAGCTGTCTGGCTCCATCTTGAAGATGTTCCAGAGATGGTTGGGCATTGTTACTGGGTCGCGCTCTGCTTCTGGAGCTAATTCTCGAAACCTGGACATCTGAAAGCGAGACAAACTGTCTGCAATATTGTTATGCACACCTGGGATATGCTCCGCTTTTAAAATCAGATTGAGTTGCAGACATTTCAATGTAAGAGCACGGACCAACACCATTAACTCAGATGATTTAGAAGTCTGCCGGTTTATGACTTGTACAACCGACTTGTTATCACATTTAAACAACACTTTCTTATTTTTCAATTGGTCCCCCCAAATGTAAACCGCCACCAATATAGGAAAGAATTCTAATAGAGTGATATCCCGCAGACGATCTTCCTCAACCCATGTAGCTGGCCATGGTGCACAAATCCATTTCCCCCCTAAATATGCCCCAAAACCCTTGTCCTTGGCTGCAGAACTGTCAGTAAACAGGCACACATCAGCGTTTGAGCGCCAGACGGTGTCATGAAAAATGGAAATACCATCATCAAATCTTGACGCATCCCCATGTTAAGTTTATTTATGATGGTGTGAATTTCGGATACCACATGTGGCATTAATCAAACGTCTACAAAATGGTCTTCCAGGCACAATTGCCCGACACATGAAATTAAGAGAACCAAGAACTGACTGTAGCTCCTTTAGTGTCAAACTACGAATATGTTTTAAGATATCTAGAATTTGAGATACCAATACTTGAACTTTCTCAATGGGTATACGAACTTGCATTAAGTTTGAATCAAGTTCTAAACCAAGAAATACTAAAACTGTTTTAGGGCCTTCTGTTTTTTCCCAAGCTATTGGCACCCCGAAATCTTCACAACACGAAAGAAACGTTTGCATTATACAAGCACATTGATCTCTGTTGCTTTCCTCCCCAAAAGAAATTCATCTAGATAATGTTCAAGTTCACCCTTTATGGAACTTGTTCTGACCACCCATTGCAAGAAAGTTGAAAACATTTCAAATGTTGCACATGAAATACTGCAACCAAATGGTAATGCCATATCAAAATAGTATTTGCCCTCAAATTTGAAACCTAGCAGCCTGTAATCACTCCTACTGACTGGAATTAAATGAAAAGCCGATTTGATATCGACTTTAGCCAACAATGCCCCTTTACCCAAATGTTGAACCATCTGTACAGCAGCATCAAACTTAGTATATTGCACAGAACAAAGGTCCTGTGGAATATGGTCATTAACAGAATCTCCCCTTGGATATGATAGGTGATGAATTAAACGAAATTCACCTGGTTCCTTCTTAGGAACCAAGCCTATTGGAGAAACTCTGAAGTGCTTGAAAGGGGGGTATTGATATGGACCTTGAACTCTTCCTGCTTGTATTTCCTTTCTAATCTTATCCCGAACAATTAAAACATTATCATTGGCAGATTGCAAATTTTTGGCATCACAAGATTTTATAGGGCCTTCATAATGCAAAGGAAACCCATTGCTAAAGCCGCGAGACAAATTGCTTGCTGCAATCCTATCCGGATAATTCCGCAAAAAAACAACCATAGCGCTCAGCCTAATAGGGGTCCCAGCCAGCCCAGTATATCTACTTTCTGGCTTGCTTTGACTGCATCTGAAATGCATTTGGTTGGCCCTGTGGGCCTCGAAAATTAGGATCTAAAGATCTTTGACAACTAGGCTGAGGATGAGACCCTCTACAAGCAGAGCACACATGGTCATATTTACACTGTTTATATGAACAACCACGCACCGAGTTAAAATCAAAACAAGGGCGTTGTCTTTGCTTGAACGCAGAACCTGAATTTACATGAGGCTGACTATTAGCAACGGCCTGAGAAGAAGCTGGCAAAGTCATCGTTCTCAGCCACAAATCAGCATTAATCTTCGACCAATCATCTGACTGTATGGCCTGTCTCATTCTAAAATTCTCGTCATAAGAACGCCACGCAAATGATCCCCGCGACCGAGATTCTGCTTCCCTAATCAGAGACATATATTGCAGCAACTCCCCTGCCTTCTCAGGCTGTTTTTTAATAAGTACTGCTGCAAATATTATGAATGCATCGGTCCACTCCCGGATATTTTGTATCGATTTGGTTGGTCTTGGGTTTTATTTCAACCTGTCCGGTCTCACTTATCGAGAATGTCGAACTTGACACATTCTCTGAGCCCTTTTTCAAAAGCGATGCCAGGTTGAAATAATCCCCAGACCAAATACTTTGAAACATTTCCTTTGAAACATGCATCGTTAAAACATCGTCCGCACACTGAAAGGCCGATGCGGGTAACGCAAAATTCTCTAGCACGGGGACGCTTGCTCCAGGTTCCTGACGGGTTGTTACCACTTTCTTGTTCTTCCGACGCAAGTCGAACAACTTCGACGGCTTCCGGCGCTGTATAAGGCTCCCTCCTCGGAACTCGACGTGTCCTCGGCATGACTTAATTATTTAATTTTCAATTGAATTTTATTTAAAGACGTTAACACGTGGGCAAGATAACCTTGAAGTGATTTTCACGGAATTCCAATTCTAACGGTGAAAAACGGTGTATATGTAAAAACCCAACTCTCACAGATTCTCAAATCTAACAGTGAAAATCGGTGTTTAGGTAACCCCCATCCCCGTAATTTTATCCTGGTAATAAACAGGCCTATCTTAAGCAATAGTCCCCAATATTGTAAAAACTTTGGAAATTTTCTTGTAAAAAAGTACTGGCCACATTTTAAAAAAAAAATAGCACATTATGTTCCTTTGGTCATGGTCACCAGGGTATGGGGCTGGTTTTGATTATATGTTTAGAATAAAAACATTGAAAACTATTGAAGTTCTATTAAATCAGGTGAACAATACAGGACCATCATAGACCTCTTGTATAGATGCTTCACTGTTGAAGTTTATCAAATGATTCATGATCTATTATTTATTTCTCTACAGGTTTATTTCGGACATGTGTGGACATTCACTACAGACGAGATTAAAACCAGTGAATATTTTGAAGTTGAAAGCAACATTCCAACAGCATATATTTGTGTAAGTCATCCCCATGTACAACTAAGTCCATAAGTACCTGTGAACTAAAGAGCCTTTAATCTAATGGTGTATCATCTCCATCCCAGATATTATATGGCAATTAGTACAGAATTTATCTTATGCCTAGATATTATAGGGCAAGTAGTACAGTTTTTTACCTTATTCCTAGATATTATAGGGCAATTAGTACATAATTTACCTTATTCCTAGATATTATAGGGCAAGTAGTACAGTTTTTTACCTTATTCACAGATATTATATGGCAATAAGTACAGATTTTAAATTATTCCTAGATATTATATGGCAATTTGTACAGATTTTTATCTTATTCCTAGATATTATAGGTCAATTAGTACAGATTTTACATTATTCCAAGATATTATAGGGCAATTAGTACAGAGTTTACCTTACTCCCAGATATTTTATGGCAATAAGTACAGATTTTTAACTTATTCCCACATATAATACGGCCATTTGTTCAGATTTTAACTATTCCCAGATATCATACGGCCATTTGTTCAGATTTTAACTTATTCTGAGGAATCTCATAGCCATTTGTAATATTGTATCCTGTTGTTATCTCCCTTTCCTGGATAGACAACTGTTATAGATATCACCAAATTTATCAATGACAGCCATTCAACGAAAAATGGGCTAATCAAAAGCTGCCAGACAGCTGGTGTTGGCACACTGCAACATTTATTTTAAGTAAATAAAGTCCTTTGTCTAGGGAATAAATAAGGAAGGAATTGGCAGATATCATACACCATCATGGAGACTGACCTCTGACGTCACATTGCCACCTCATATTTAAATGAAATTGTGCTTTTAAGGATAAAAAAGACAAAATATATTCATTTAAACCATTTACATTTCATAAGTTGACTATAGTGAATAGTGATTGAGCGTTCTGTTTTAACAAAGTAGTTTTCCTGTAAAAATATCACGAATTCCATTAAATTCCCACTTGCTGGTTTCTACCTGAAAGAAAAGGATGATACCAGATGCAAGGAAGATTCACATTTACCATGGATGGATTATGAAATGTGACGGATGATTTATTGAATAAGTGAAATCCGTCGATGTTCCTTTTAGTTTATACCAGATCCAGCTCCTGGATTAATGCGGCTAGTCGGTATTCTGTTATTCTTTCGTAATCATTTTTATAATATAATTTGAAACAATTTCTCCTTATTCCTAGATGTTTTAAATGTTATATCCTTACATATTTTCTTGAATATTTTCAGTCCATACTGCACATCTTCATCTTTTTCTTCTTGCTGCGTCTTCTTGACATTTACAAGACAGGGGGTGACATTAGGGAGACTTGTTTCTTAAAGGTCAAACCAAACTTTGTGGAGCCCGAAAGTGCACCCGGAACAACAGACCGGAATGAGGATGAGGATGTTAAGACAGAACGAATGCGGGTCATGGGGCTCCAAAGTGGGGTAATTGGGAAAGAGGTAATGTAGTGTTTATGCTTGATTCACTTTTAGGGGCATTACTCTGTGTTCAACACGAATATAATACTTATTGAACTGTGCGGACAAATTCAGTGATCCCTCGCGGATTTACCAGAACTATATAAGAAAATGTTTCTTGCTCAAGGGAAACCCACCATACTCTAGTCTCAAGAAGTATTCATGCACAACTTTAGCCTGGCTATAAATGAGACATGAATATTCGTAATACAATTGTTTTACAAATGTAGATTTAGAAATAAAATTTGTCATCATTTCACAAAATTCGTATTGTGAGCAACTTTTGCCCTTGACACAAAATGTCATTTTATAACGCTTTCCAACAATAATTGAACATACAATAATTATTCAGTAAAAACCATTCATAACATATTCATAGTTGATTAACTGTATAACAAATGGAAAATTCGGCTATTATAAACATAATCCCATTATTATGGGGAAAATAGAACTTTCTGAGTGTATCACAATATTTTAAAAAACCGGGGCAGATGACCCCATCTAGTTGTTTTAATTATCTTCTAATTACTCATAAACCTCAAACACAGAAGAATAAATAATAATTTAACGATTGTTAAATATTGAAAAACTTTTCCTTACCTCTTGTCGCTGTCTTTTCCCAAAAGCTCCAGACTTTCTGTTCCTTCAAAATGGTAGTCCTAAATCTCGTTGGCACTGCTTTCTTTTTAATTGAAATCTTCCTGATTTGAACCCTAGTTCGGCAGCTAGCCTGGGACTTATTACAAAACAATCTTCAGTAAAATGTTCCTGACATAACCGAGAATACTTAGTAGATTTCCACAACAAAGGTCGCTGGCTCAAATTTGTTCCATGGTTCATGTTCACCCTCCATTTCAAGTTTAAACTGGTGTCTCCTGGGAATGAAATAAAGGAAAGGCCTGGTATGAACGAGTTACTACAACCTGGAGCAACGCACCCAACCGGCATTGTGTCGTGTCAATTTAGCGTTCACGAGAAATAGATACAAATTATTAACACAACGAAAACAATCCTTTGAACTCCATTTTTGTAAGCATCAACTGACGTCACTTCCGGTTTAATCACGTACACAAATTCTCTAGATTTTTTTAGTTAACCGATACAGGTGCGCCAACTCAAAATCCATGATAACAACATTATTTCATTATTGACAATTTTTAAGCAGTTGTTATTATAAAAGCTAAGGTCACAATAAAATACAAGTGAAAAGTGCGTTTCAATTGACCTTTAAGACGTGAGTGGTTTCTCTTGTATTTTCGCTTTACTGATGGAGATTAAGAAACGGTTCATTGTTACAGATAGTTTACTGATTAGATATCGGAACTCAACCCTGCCGCTGTTAAAAATCTTTAAAATATTCAAATCGGATATAAAACGCGGCCTATATTCTCATTGAAAATGTGTGACCGCAGCGAAAGAATATTTTCTTGCATGCCCAGTTGCCCACTATCTTATTTAGTGAGAAAAGTAAAAACAGCTTATGATGGGTAATTACTCCTGTTGCCAAAATATTTCCAACACTATCAAAGTACAGTGTAATACTGATTTTTAGCTCCAATGGTAGAAAGCCAGTCAAGCTTATGTCATGGTGCATTGTCTGTCTGTCTGTTTGTCATTCCCCACTAACATTAAATCCTTATGGGCTAAGGGTGGAGCCTATCACAAATGGATACTTTGATTCATCTGCTTTTCTGACAACACATCGTTATTTTATGATTTTATTCTTTTATCTGAAACAATAGAATAAGGTTATAAAATTACAAAATTTTGGTGTGTGTGTGTCTGTGCAATTATTGGATCAATTCTGACCAAACTTCATAGGAAGTTTCCTCTCAATGTCCCCTCCTTAATTCCTTCTAAACATTTTGATCCATGCATAATTATGGTTGCCATTGCAAAAAGGAAAACACTTTAAAAACCTTCTCCTCCTAAACTATTTGGCCAATTTATTAAGTAGAATTCCTTCAAGTCATGTTGAATGATCATAAATGGTTTTACATTTTATGCTTAAAGTGAATAATTTATAAATCTTCTTCTCAGAAGATATATATATATAAGCTTGATAATCAAATTTTTTCAAAGAAATGTTAAAATGATGGCCCTCTACCAAGTCAGGTTGAAGTGTCAATAAAACACAGCAGCTAGGGGCGTGGCTGTTTTATCCTTAATAAAGGTTTAACCCTTTCCCTCATATAGACGCTTTCTGCAGCAGACGGCTTTTTGAAAACATAGTGACAAAAGAAGAAATTGCTCGTTAATAAAGGTTTAAATGAAAACTGATAAAAGCAACATCATTTGAAAACTTACCTTAGGGATTTTTTGACCAGCAAAGATGTGATTAAACTTCATCTTTTCTGAGTCTAATCAAGACTATCCATGTTGGCTATCTTATTGTACAACCATCTTTGAGGACTCTGATAAAAGGTTAACCAAATGATACAGTATGTAATTAATTTCAAAACCTCTGAAGGTCGATTTTCATGTGGCCTGGCTCATATATTGTTTGTGTTTCATGTTAAGGGTTAAGTTTTCCCAAAGTGTCTTAAGCTAACCTGAGTGCAAAGTGCGGGATGAGCTAATGTGATCACTCAATGTCCAGGGGCGTGGTTGTGTGTCCCTCTATGTCTGTTCACATTTTCCTACAAGAAACTACCAATTTCAAAAAAAAATCATAAGAATGTACCTCAGACAGTCCTCTTTCAAAAGTACTGGCTGGATTTTAATATAATTTGGCACAAATGTTCTTTAGTGGACCCTATAATAAGATTGTTCAAACTATGTTGATCCATTTAAAAATATGGCCACTAGGTGGTGGAGCTTGTTTTCCTTACATGTGTTTTGTAAAAAAACCTCTTGTTCATTTACTCCTTTTAGTTCCCTGTAGCCATAGCAGAGGACTTGAGAAAAGAGTTCAAGAAAGCTGGGAACAAAGGAGGCAAGTCTGAGGGCTGTTGTAAAAAGATGCCCACAGAGATGAAGGTCAAGGTTGCTGTCCATGATACAACATTTGCAGTTGATGCAGGAGAGGTGTTTGGGTTACTAGGACCAAATGGTGCTGGAAAAACAACCACTTTAAATATGATGACAGCTGATGTAGGACCGGACAGAGGAAGGGTTTGTAATTCTTAGTGTTGTCTGATTTGAAAGCAGTAGAGAAAAATTATAGTAACAGGAACTTTTGTCACAGAACTGAAAACATTTTGGTTAAAGAAATTGCACAAAACATGCTATTTCTTCTTTTCTCATCATGTTTCAAAAAGTGGTCTGCGGTATAGGCATAAAATGTTGTCTTTATCAGGGAAAGGATTAACTTATATCCTGTTCTCTAATACGGACAACATATATTGCCTCTGCAAAAGACTTCTATGGAAAATTCAGAGGAAAATGGATCATTTGCTAGAAAATGAGTATGTAAATAAGCAAGTAAGATTATCTATCCGGCATATAATGCAAGTTACTGCCCTTTTTTTTAATTAGAAATTCTGGTTTAAGCTTTGCGTGCAACTACATTAAGAGTCCATTTCTCAGTTACTATAAGATGTATTGTATTGAAACTGTCTACAACACTTCCCAACCATCAAACCTATGTAAATAATCAAGTTAGATAACTCTATCCATCATGCTTATGAGGCAAATTATGGCCCTTTATTATTTTATTAAGTTTTGCATGCAACTACATTAGTCCAAGCCTCAGTAACTAATAAGCGGTGGAATAGTCAAGCACGTTTTTCAAAGGTGTTTTCAGAGCAGGCTGAGAAATATCTTATCAGATAAACAGTTGAATTATAATCCAATATAGTTAATAAATGGAAAATCTTGACAGGATGAAAATACACTAGTAATAGTTTGCAAGAAAAAGGAAAAATCATTTGGAGACAGGAAAAGAATACACATTGCGTATGATTACTAATTTCTGTTTCCCCCATAATGTTGTCTAATGTCAATTGAATCTGGTAAAGGGTTTGGATGAAATATTATCTTTTAATCAAAATTTTGTTGGAAGTTCTTCTTCATCCATTTTGTGTTTCAAAATATGGAAATTCATAATGCACAATTTCTTCTTTTGCCACAATATATTTCAAATGTTGTATGATGCAGATGCGTTAAAAGTGTTAGCTGGTTAGAAAGGGTTAACTCAAAGCTCTTTGATAATACAGACAAATTCAGACAAGGGTAGAAAATATTTTCTGAAAAGGAAAAAAGTCTCTAAATGTGCAATATCTCCTTCAACGCAATATTTCAACACCTTTTCAAACTGTTATGTCCATTTAAGTAGATTTTGCAATTTTGTCCTTAGACAGTTTTCGAGCCTTAAAACATATCAGGTAAACAGTTAACAGTATCTGTAGGATATGTGTTAATTTTGCAGGTGATAATTGGTGGCTATGATATAAATTCATCCATGTCACATGCTTTCCAAGCCATGGGGTACTGTCCACAGCATAATGCACTCTGGGACACCATTACACTGAAGGAACATTTAGACTGCTATGCCAAAATCAGAGGAATACCATCTGAAAACCATTCTGAAGTGACAAATTAGTGAGTATTTTAGATTAGAGCCACGTTTTGTTACAATTCTGATCTGTTTGTCATGATGCCATAGATTTGCCACACGGTGACAAACAAGACTTAAAGTAGCTGTCTATATTTATAGCAAAGAAATATTTAACTTCTGAGTGAAAACTAGAGTCAAAGGTCTACTGGTAATTGAACCCTTTCCCTCATACAACAATTCTGCAGCAGACATCTTTAAACATATTTTGTCAAAAAATAGAAAATCTCTATAATTAAATGGATATCCTATGTCTAAAAGTGCTCGTTTTCAGCAATTTCTTCTTTTGTCACTATGTTATCAAAAAGCCTTCTGCTGCAGAGGCGTCAGAAAGCATCTATATGAGGGAAAGGGATAATAGCATGTTCCTATATATATGTGATCCAAGAGCAGGATGCAACAAGACCTCTTTTTACCTGATGTAGCTCATTTCAATGAGCAGAAGGATATTTCATCTCTTTTCTTATTGCTTTTATTTTGTGCTTTTTTGCTTATTTACATCAGAAATTTCAGATACTATAAATCTTTCCCCCAATTTTGAGCATATTTTAACCATTTACTTTAATGTAAGCAATTTGGAACACCTTTTTTAGTAAAGAACATTGAAGGAAAAGGATATTTTTTTCAAAACAAGTAATTTTCCTACAATGTTTTCTTCTCTATCTTAGAATTATATGATCATTTGTCTTGGTGTTCCATTTCTTTTTACGAATGCTTTTAATTTGAAAGTTGTAAATAAGTCCCATTACTAATGCTTTATCTCTTAATGGCACTTTTGTTTCAATTAAGCTTCTTGGACAATTTGAAACTGGGTGAGCATAAAGACAAACATGCCAAAAAGTTATCTGGAGGAACTCAAAGAAAAGTAAGTAAAGTTATTAACCCTTCCTATGGAAGGGTATTAACGCATAAATTGCATCTTTCCTTGAATTGATAGTAAATATATGAGGTTGAAAGTTAAAGAAAGAGTTGGAAAATATTTCATCAGCTGTGTTTTCGCCTTTCTACTGTTGTGGTAGCCACAGCATCAGGGATCATCAATGTTTTACTTACAGCTGGGGCCCTGCACTTTAAATAGAGAGATTAGACATTAAACAGCCAAAGGATTCTAAGTCGGAGGTCTGTGCAATGGATGCAGACAGATTGTTCCAAGTTGTTATTGATCTTGGGAAGGAGGAGTTCTTGTAATAGGCTGTTGAACTTAAAAAGCGTTACTATATAGTTTTTCATATTGTGTACCAACCTTCGATCCTCCATAATTCTCCGTCCAGGAAAATGGAAAATTTATTATAAAGGGACGCAACTTATGTGTATCTTCAAAGTATATTTGAGAGTCATTTACGGAAATTGTCGACAACACACACGTAGCGCCACCTGTTAGCATAATTTGGTTGTCGCGTCATTATTACACCAGGTGTCGCATCGCATTATGCCTTCTGTATTATGCTGTTTACATTCGGCTTTCTACATTTGGCTATTCGTCGTTGTTACTGCTATGCACACTGACATTTGTCATTCGTAAAGAGGAAGGCGTTATTGAAATTAGAATATAAACATGAATTCATCTCATCAAATTAATATTAATTGATGGTGTTAAATAACGAGAATAACAGACAATATTTATTGCAATATGTGCAAGATGTACAAAGCAAGATGTGCATGTCACAACGCAAGATGTACAAAGCATGATGTGCAAGTCACAAAGCAAGATGTGAATGTCACAAAGCAAGATGTACAAAGCAATATGTGCATGTCACAACGCAAGATGTACAAAGCATGATGTGCAAGTCACAAAGCAAGATGTGAATGTCACAATGCAAGATGTAAATGTACGAATGCAAGTTGTAATGTACGAAGGAAAGATGTAATTTATACCCTTCCATACCTTCCCAACTCTATAAATAATGGTATGATTACTGAAAAAAAAGTTGTAAACATTATGGCAAAAGAAGAAATTGGTTGTTTTGAGAAATTTCTCCTTTAGTCACAACGTTTTCAAAGGAAGTCTGCTGTAGAGGAGTCATAAATTGCCTGTATAATAGTTCATGAACAATTTTCATCACAGAGTTTACACTTTCTCTTTAAGAGGAATTTAGAAAATTACCTGCAACAAACGACTTCTGAAAACATAGTGGGAAAATGAAAAACAGCTCTTTTAGACACGTTTCCTTATTTTCCACTATTTTTAGATCACCTAGAGCCAACGGTGAGCTATTCTGATCTCTTTTTGTCCGTTGTCCGTCGTCTGTCGTCCGTCATTAACATTTAGATCATCTCCTTCTTAACCACATGACCAATTGCAACCAAACTTCACAGGAATGTTCCTTTGGTGGACCTCTTTCAAATTTGTTCAAAGATTTAACATCGAGAACTTTGGTTGCTGCGGCATTAGAAAAGGGGAAAATTGCCAAATCTTAAAAAAAAATCTTGTCCAAAAGTACTGGCCCGATTTGAAAATTATTTTGCACAAATGTTCCTTGGGGCACCCTCTACCAAGATTGTTCAAATATTTCCGATCCGTTGAAAAACATGGCCGCCAGCGGGTGGAGCTTATTTTCCTTATATGTGCATTGTTAAAACTTTAAAAATCTTCTTGTCCAAAAGTACTGGCCCGATTTGAAAATTATTTTGCACAAATGTTCCTTGGGGCACCCTTTATCAAGATTGTTCAAATATGTCCAATCCGTTGAAAAACATGGCCGCAGGGGGCGGAGCTTGTTTTCAGCTCACCAATTCACGAAGTGCAAGGTGAGCTTTTGTGATCGCTCACCGTCCGTCGTCGTCGTCGTCGTCGTCGTCCGTCCGTTCACATTTTCCTACAAACGACTTCTCCTCCTACACCAATTAACCAAATTCAAAATAATTTTACAGGAATGTTCCTTGGGTGGATCTCTTTCAAACTTGTCCAAAAAATTCTATTCCATGCAGAACTTTTGCTGCCACGGCAACAAAAAAGGGAAAAGTAGAGGGCCCAGGCCTTTGATATTGGGTATGTAGCATCATCTAGTGGACCTTTACCAAGATTGTTCAAACTATAGCCCTTGGGTCAAAATGTCCCCTCCCCTGGGGTCTATTGTTTTACATAGTCTTATATAGAGAAAAAACTTAAAAAATCTTCTTGTCTAAAAGTAGAGGCCCCGGGCCGTCTGATATTTGGTATGTAGCATCATCTAGTAGACCTCTACCAAGATTGTTCAAATTATAGCCCGGGGGTCACTTGTTTAACAGATTCATATAGGGGAAAAACTTTAAAAATCTTCTTGTCTAAAAGTAGAAGGCCCATGCCTTTGATACTTGGTATGTAGCATCATCTGGTGAACCTCTACCAAGATTGTTCAAATTATAGCCCTGGGGTTAAAAATAACCCCTCCCCGGGGGTCACTTGTTTTACATAGACTCATGTAGGGGAAAAACTTTAAAAATCTTCTTGTCTAAAAGTAGAGGGCCCAGGCCTTTGATATTGGGTATGTAGCATCATCTAGTGAACCTCTACTAAGATTGTTCAAATTATAGCCCTGGGGTCAAAAATGACTCCTCCCCGGGGGTCACTTGTTTAACATAGACTCATATAGGGGAAAAACTTTAAAAATCTTCTTGTCTAAAAGTAGAAGGCCCATGCCTTTGATATTTAGCATGTAGCATCATCTAGTGAACCTCTACCAAGATTGTTCAAATTATAGCCCTGGGGTCAAAAAGACCTCTCCCCGGGGGTCACTTGTTTAACATAGACTCATGTAGGGGAAAAACTTTAAAAATCTTCTTGTCTAAAAGTAGAGGGCCCATGCCTTTGATATTTGGTATGTAGAATCATCTAGTGGACCTTTACCAAGATTGTTCAAACTATAGCCCTGGGGTCTATTGTTTAACATACTTGTATAGAGAAAAAACTTAAAAAATCTTCTTGTCTAAAAGTAGAGGCCCCAGGCCTATGATATTTGGTATGTAGCATCATCATCTAGTAGACCTCTACCAAGATTGTTCAAATTATAGCCCTGGGGTCAAAAATTACCCCTCCCCGGGGGGGGGGGGGGGGGGTCACTTGTTTAACATAGACTCATATAGGGGAAAAACTTTAAAAATCTTCTTATCTAAAAGTAGAAGGCCCATGCCTTTGATATTTGGTATGTAGCATCATCTTGTGAACCTCTACCAAGATTGTTCAAATTATAGCCCTGGGGTCAAAAATGACCCCTCCCCGGGGATCACTTGTTTTACATAGACTCATATAGGGGAAAACTTTAAAAATCTTCTTGTCTAAAAGTAGAGGACCCAGGCCTTTGGTTTAAACAGTATTTATTGCATATTTACATGTACATATAATTATCAATATGGCAGTATATACAAAGGATTTGAAAACAAGCCTTAAAGGCTTATATAAATTCATTTCCTGTGAGGTCAGGATATAAGACAGCCAATACAATCTGAATGGATAATGTGAAATAGTATTTATTTTAAAATTTGACTGTAATAAACACTTTTTATGCAAGTTCAACAATCAGAAATCGACAGACTGCACTCTACTGCGCAAGAATCCAAAGTTGCCCGGTACGCGCTGCTCGCCCATCTATCGCTTATGCCGAGAATCGCTTTGAGGCAATTATATATTTTTGTACTTGTAGGAATAAAACGGTGTTAAGTTTGGTGGTTAAGTTTTCTGAACCGTACATAAGATTATTAAGTGTAGGTGGACATGGTAAATTAGAAAACAACAAATGTCTTAGATCGTCATAAGTGGGACAAGATAGAAGAAAGTGTTTTGTGGTTTCCACTTCACCACAGACGCAAGACGGATCATTTATAATTGATTTGCGATATAAGTCATAATTCAAAGAACTACATTCTAGTCTAAGACGTGCGTGTAAAACTTGGCCACGTTTATTTCCTACAGAATAGTAAGTTGGCGGTTTTTGCATGTTAGTGCTGAGACGACGCTTGAAAATAGGGAGAGTTGGACTTAATCTTATATTAATTGGTAAAGAATTCCATTGCCGAATAACAGAAGGAAGAAATGATTCTTGATATAGAGTTGTTCTTGATTGTATTGACGGAGTGTCTCTATTATTTCTAAGGGTGTATCTATTATCAGGTGGGATCGGTATCAATTCTGTAAGGTAACTAGGGCCTTTGATATTGGGTATGTAGCATCATCTAGTGGACCTTTACCAAGAGTGTTCAAATTATAGCCCTGGGGTCTATTGTTTTACATAGACTCATATAGCGAAAAAACTTAAAAAAACTTCTTGTCTAAAAGTAGAGGCCCCATCTAGTGGACCTCTACCAAGATTGTTCTAATTATAGCCCTGGGGTAAAAAATGACCCCTCCCCGGGGGTCACTTGTTTTTCATAGACTCATATAGGGGAAAGAACACTAAAAACTTTTTAAGTTTGATTAAATCAGGTGAGCGATATAGGACCATCATGGTCCTCTTGTCCTTATATGTGCATTGTTAAAACTTTAAAAATATTCTTGTCCAAAAGAACTGGCCTGATTTGAAAATTATTTTGCACAAATGTTCCTTGGGGCACCCTTTACCAATATTGTTCAAATATTTCCCATCCGTTGAAAAACATGGCCGCCAGGGGGCAGAGCTTGTTTTCCTTTATGTGCATTGTTAAAACTTTAAAAATGTTCTTGTCCAAAAGTTTTAGCCCAATTTGAAAATTATTTTGCACAAATGTTCCTTGGGGCACCCTTAACCAAGATTGTTCAAATATTTCCGATCAGTTGAAAAACATGTCCGCCAGGGGGCGAGCTTGTTTTCCTTATGTGTGCATTGTTAAAACTTTAAAAATCTTCTTGTCCAAAAGTACTGGCCCGTTTTAAAAATTATTTTGCACAAATGTTCCTTAGAGCACCCTTTACCAAGATTGTTCAAATATTTCCGATCCGTTGAAAAAACATGGCCGCCAGGGGACGAAGCTTGTTTTCCTTATATGTGCATTGTTAAAACTTTAAAAATCATCTTGTCCAAAAGTATTAGCCCGATTTGAAAATTATTTTGCAAAAATATGTCCGATCCGTTAAAAAACATCGCCGCCAGGGTTGCTGCTGCATCAGAAAGGGGCAAAATGTCCAAACTTTAAAAAAATTCTTCTCTGTATCTGCATTTCAGATTACAATATAGTTTGGTAGAAATGTTCCTTGGGTGAGCCTCTACAAAAATAGTTCAAGGCATACTGTTTAGTTGAAAAGCATGGCATTCAGGAGGCATCAGAAAAGGGGCAAAATGACAAAATTTGGAAATTCCATTATTTTAAGTTCTTGTCTGATATTAAGGAAATTGAATAGGAATCTTACTTCAGTGATCCTCTACTTAATTTGATCAAGCTGTATTGATTGGATACAAAATCATAGCAACCTCGCGTCATTACAAAAGGGGTAAATTGAACTTTTAGCTACAAATGACAACTCCTACCATTCCACTCGACCAATTTCAACGTTACTTCACAGGAATGTTCCTTTGATGGGTTTTTTTCAAAATTGTTCAAAAACTTGCATTCTGTGTAGAACATTTGTTGCTGCGGCATCAGAAATTAAAAACCTCCATCTCCATAATCCATTTGTCAGATTCCAAGATAATTTGGCAGAAATGTTCTTTGGGTGACACTGCAAAAACTGTTCAAGCCATTTTGATTTCGTTGACAAACCGGGCAGCAAAGCGGCATCAGGAAAGGTGCAAAATGACAAAACTTTATAATTCCATTCTTATTAAAGTTCTTGTTAGATTTCAAGATACAAATGGCTTTTACTGATAAACTATTTCTTTAATTGAGTGTCCAGTCCTTGCAGTTTCATTTGAACTCCTGATCAAATTTTCACAGATATTTGCAGTTAAATATTTGCTTCTAATTAACTATCATTCAGGTGATCGATTTAGGGCCATCTTGGCCCTCTTGTTTCATCTCAAATTTTAAAATGATGTGTCCAACTTTTCTAAATGTAATCCAGTTGAACTTCAGAAGGTCAAACATGAGAAACCTTGAACACCATGGAAAACTCGAACCTGTCTCTCGGTTCTGACAAAAACTTTATATTTTTCAAGTTGTTCAACTCCGGAAAATTGGAACACCTTCTCTTTCTATCTCTCAAACTAACTTATACTTCAGCTTCATTATAGTACATATTACACATGGATGAGTTTAATGGGTAAATTGTCACCTTTAAGACGACCATTTTTGCGTAGGAGATGTTTGTTTGTAAGATTATTGCACAGTGTTACTTGTATAATTAAGGGACTAACCATTTGTTCAACACAAGTTGATACCTGGCAATGGTGTTGGTGTTTCTCTGGTAGGAAGGCAGGCTTAAAACTTTATTTTCATCTCAAAATCTTTAGATGCTTTTGATAATTTTACCCAGATTTCACAGGTCAAGAATGCTGCAAATAGAATTCTTCTTATACACCTGATTAAGGAAATAATTACATTGAACAACTAGTTTTTTTGCATTGCCATTTTTCTCGTAAATATTTTAGTTGAGCTATGGTATGAGTATGCTAGGAAGACCGAAGATAGTTTTGTTAGATGAACCTTCAACAGGCATGGATCCACAGTCTAAAAGGTTTCTATGGTAAGTAATTGGCTAAACATTTTTCTTGTGTAGTTTTAGACTGTCTGCTTCTAAAATATGATATTCAAACATAGTTAAAAACAATATCGGAAAGGGAGAAATTACTGGCTTTAAGTTATTGCCCAATTTAGCTCACCTGAGCAGATAGTTCTCAAGATAAGCTTTTGTGATCACCATGTGACTGTCATCATTCTGTTGTGCGTCGTCAACACTTTGCTTTTAGAGACTCATGAGGTCATAATTTTCATGTAAGCTTCATGAAACTTATGCAGAATGTTTGTTTAGGTGATATCTCTGGCAAGTTTGATTATGGTTCATCTTCTGGACACCTAAGAGGTAAATTGTTTATTATATTTTGTAAATAATAATCTTCTGTACCCTATAGGGGCCACATTTCAAACGTTGTTAGAGTTTTTGTCTTGATTATGTCTAGGCTAAGTTTGAATATTGATCACTTAGCCAATTTCAAAAAAATTCTTGTTGACACTGAAAAGGAGGCTACATTTTTTTTCTTAAACTTTGTCAGAATATTTGTCTTGATGATACCTAGACTAATACGAGATCATGTCAGCTCAAAATCTAGGCCAAAATTAAGATATACATTGTAAACACGCATTTCTGACCTTATCATTGTAAAACTTTGTCAAAATGATTATTTGATGATTGATTATTGATCATTTCCCCACATTTTTAACTTGATCTTAATGAATAATTTTCAGAATATAATATCTTCAACATTAAATAATGTGGGTCATGTCAGGTCTTGTTCCATTTTTAGCTCTTCTGGCCAAAGGCCAGAAAGGCTTATGTCGTGGCGATTTGTCCGTCGTCCGTGCATGCGTAAGTGCATGCGTCCGTAAACAATTTCTTGTTAACACGATACAGTCTTCACTTTTGATTGTATCTCAACTTAACTTATACAGTAGTTAGATATCTATGAGAGCTCGGTTCCTTTCGAAAACCAGCCAGATCCGCCAATGCATGACTGGATTATGGCCCTTGAAATGGTCAAAATTGCTATAAAAGAGCTTGTTAACACGATACAGTCTTCTTTTTTGATTGTATCTCAACCAAACTTATACAGTAGTTAGATATCCATAAGAGCTCGGTTCCTTTCGAAAACCAGCCAGATCCGCCCATGCATGACTGGATTATGGCCCTTGAAATGGTCAAAATTGCTATAAAAGAGCTTGTTAACACGATACAGTCTTCACTTTTGATTGTATCTCAACCAAACTTATACAGTAGTTAGATATCCATGAGAGCTCAGTTCCTTTCGTAAACCAGCCAGATAGAGGCAACCAAACTTAGATAGTAGTTAAATATTGATGAGAGCTTGGTTCCTTTTGAAAACCAGATCCGCCCATGCAAGATTGGATTATGGTTCATGAAATTGTAAAAATTGCTATAATACAGCTTGTGAACACAAAAGAGCCTCCATTTACTATCCGATCTTCACCATACATACATGCTCTGGATTGAAAATGACCAAAGAACCATACCAGTAGAGCATAGGCCCTCATGGGCCTCTTGTTATTTTGAAAGTCTGCCACATCTTTTATCAGGCAAATGTTAACAAGTTACTTGATGGAACTACCTTTTGATTCCCCTGCTGCCAATGACTTTTGGAAACATTATGACTGAAGGCATGGTGAACAAATTGCTCTGTTTCCCACATAGCCTTCTACTCTGTCATAGAACTATGACACCACCACAACCTTAAGTGGGTATACAGCATCCTCTCAATGTCCTCACCAAAATTCCTTGACGGAACTACCTTTTGATTCCCCTGCTGCCAATGAATTTTGGAAACATTATGACAATGAAGGCAAGTGCTCATGTTGAACAAATTGCTCTGTTTCCCACATAGCCTTCTACTCTGTCATATAACTATGACACCACCAACAGTTTAGCGGGTATATAGGAGCCAGCTTGCCGACGTCCTTTGGGTTTTTAGCTCAACTTAGCATGAAGTGGTTAAGGGGAGTGAGATGATGTGGTCAAAGCACAGCATCCTCTCAATGTCCTCTCAAGAATTCCTTCATTTTTAGCTCACCAGAGCACAAAGTGCTCAAAGTGAGTTTTTGTGATTGCCTTTTGTCATTGTCCATCGTCAGTCATCCGTCGTCAACATTTGCTTGTTAACACTCTAAGAGGCAACATTTTGCATCCAATCTTCATGAAAGTTTATCAGAACACATATCTCCATTAAATCTAGGCCAAGTTTGAAACTGGGTCATGTTGGGTCAAAAACTAGGTCATTAGGCCAAATTTAATGAAAATCTTGTTAACACTCTGGAAGCCGCATTTTTGGATAGAGTATGTTGAAACTTTGTCAGAATGTTTGTCTTAGTGATATCTAGGCTAAGTTTGAATATAGGTCATGACCGGTCAAAAACTAGGTCACTAGGCCAAATTTAAGGAAAATCTTGTTAACACTCTGGAAGCCACATTTTTGGATAGAGCATGTTGAAACGTTGTCAGAATGTTTGTCTTAGTGATATCTAGGCCAAGTTCAAATATGGGTCATGTCAGGTCAAAAACTAGGTCACTAGGCCAAATGTAATGGAAATCTTGTTAACACTCTTGAAGTCACATGTTTGGCCGAATTTCAAGTAATTTTGTAGAAATGTTCCATGGTTGACCCTTTACAAGATTCCTTCATGCCATGTTGATAGGTCAAAAAGCATAGCCTCCAGGGTCGACTGGCTGTTTTGCCTGATATGAGTACAGTGAAAACTTATTCTTTTCCAAAAGATGATTGATTGAAAAATATTTCTGTCAAGGGGCTGGACTGTTTTGGCTATGGGTATAGTGAAAATGGTTGACTCTCTATCTGAATTCTTCAAGGTCAAATTACGCTAAATACATCAGCTGACTTGCTGATCTACAGTACTATATATATAGTCCCTAAAAAACCCTTTGTTTGCGTATAAATGAGTGTATACCATCACCAGAATGTATTGAATATATGACATTGAGTTTAATGCATTGTGAATGTGTATAGGATGGATGCACTAGCTGGAAATGATTGATTTGATCACTTTTAGTATTTTGACCTTGTTTGAAAATGAAAGTAGAGAATGCTAAACACCGGTTTTGTCCGGGCCCGATTTGGTCCAAAATGACGGTTACCATTTTCGCCTGGTGAGTTCTTTCTTGCATAATGCATGACCCTACATTTTCTTTGGATTGTTTTAAAGCTAGGAGTTAACTCTTTTCAATGATATATGGTGTTCTACATGAGAAACGCTTAGAAAGTGTGACAATTTAGGACTGAAACTGGTCGATTTACATGGAAACAAAGAAGGATTTTTTTGGTGTATTGTAAACTCAAGCCATGTTGATTGCTAAAAAAACATGAAGTCCTGGAGGGGAGTGGGTTTATTTTTTAGCTCACCTATGCACGAAGTGCAAGGTGAGCTATTGTGATCACATTTTGTCGTGCGTCCATCCGTCGTGCGTCGTCTGTCGTGCGGCGTCAACATTTGAGCTTGTTAACACTCTCTGGGCTACATTTTGCATCTAATCTTCATGAAAGTTTATCAGAACTTTCATCTCCATAAAATCTTGGACAAGTTCAAAACTGGGCTATATGAGGTCAAAAACTAGGTCACTAGGTCGAATTGAAGGGAAATCTTGTTAACACTCTGGAGGCCACATTTTCAACTTGAGCATGTTGAAACTTTATCAGAATGTTTGTCTTGATGATATGTAGGTCAAGTTCGAACATGGGTCACATTGGGTCAAAAAGTAGGTAATTAGGTCAAATTGAAGGAAACTCTTGTTAACACTCCAGAGGCCGCAATTTTTGCTTAAGCAGTTTGAAATTGTCAGAATGTTTGTCTTAACAATATCTAGGTCAAGTTCGAATATGGGTTATGCCGGGTCAAAAACTAGGTCACTAGGTCAAATTGAAGGGAAATTTCGTTAACACTTTGGATGCCGCATTTTTTGCTTCAGCAGCTTGAAATTTGGTCAGAATGTTTGTCTTAAAGATATCTAGGTCAAGTTCAGATATGGGTCATATTGGGTCAGAAACTAGGTCACTAGGCCAAATTGAGGGGAAATCTTGTTAACTCTGTAGAAGCCGCATGTTTTTCTTCAGTGGCTTGAAATTTGTTCAGAATGTTGAGCTGAATGATATCTAGGCCAACTTCGAATATGGGTCATGCCGGGTCAAAAACTAGGTCACTAGGCCAAATTGAAGGAAAATCTTGGTAACACTTTGGATGCCGCATTTTTTGCTTCAGTAGCTTGAAATTTTGTCAGAATGTTTGTCTTAAAGATATCTAGGTCAAGTTTAAATATGGATCATATTGGATCAAAAACTAGGTCACTAGGCCAAATTGAGGGAAAATCTTGTTAACTCTGTAGAAGCTGCATGTTTTGCTTCAGCGGCTTGAAATTTTGTCAGAATGTTGAGCTGAATGATATTTAGGCCAAGTTCGAATATGGGTCATGCTGGGTTAAAAACTAGGTCACTAGATCAAATTGAAGGAAAATCTTGTGAACACTTTGGATGCCACATTTTTTTGCTTCAGCAGCTTGAAATTTGGTCAGAATGTTTGTCTGAATTATATCTAGGTCAAGTTCGAATATGGGTCATATTGGATCAGAAACTAGGTCAATAAAGGAAAATATTGTTCAAACTCCGGAGGCCGCATTTTTACTTTGAGCAAGTTGAAACTTAAAAAAATATAGATCACTAGGCCAAATGAAGGAAAACATTGTTAACACTGTGGAGGTTGCATTCAGAATAATTGTCTTGATGTGTTTTGCATAGCAGTACATTGTATAATTAAGGTGAGTGATCCAGGGCCATCATGGCCCTCTTGTTTTAATGTTCACATTTAATTGTTTCTTAGAATTGCATTTGTGTCAAAAGTTGTCTTTATCAGGAAAATGGTTAAAGGAAGGATTGCAGTATTTCCATATACAGATGCTTTCTGATGCCTCTGTAGCAGACAACTTTTGAAAACATTTTAGTAAACAGAGAAATTTCTCATTTTGCCACAATGTTTTCAACTTGATTGAATAATTATATTTGGTCACTTGTCGGAAGCAGATTGTTTATATGTCCGGAAAATAATGTGAAAGTAACATTCTCAAACACTAGGCCTACCTCAAAAGTCTTAACGACAAGGGCTGTAGATCCAGGGTTTGGGAGTTCAAATTGTTGCTTGGCTTCATTCCTCAACATGATTGAACAAATTTACTTTAGACTAGTTTCAATCGTCTTCCACTGATGGGTTTTAAATCTTTGTTGGAAGGTTAGCCAGTTGCCTGGGTAGAAGAAGTGGTGCAAGACAGCCAGGAAATAAACTAGCTGCTGTGAAAGACTGTTAACCCTTTCACATTTTCTCTCATCTGCAGCAGAATAGGAAATTATTCATTATGATCAATTTCTCCTTTCGCCACAATAGTTTCAAATCTATTGCTAATAATACTTTCTTTCACTTAAAGATTTTACATATAGATGCCATCATGTTTTCAAAGTATGCTGTAGATTTGTTGTATGTGGGAAAGGGTTTAAAAAAGCCCCGAGTGTTTCTATTTGCCATTTACTAAGACACATTTTTGCATTGAATATTAAATGATAAAAATGTTTTTTCTTTGTTTATAGGGATACAATATCAAACAGTTTCCAGAACTCAGATAGAGGTGCCATCCTTACCACCCATTACATGGAGGAGGCAGACGCCTTGTGTTCTAGAATTGCAATCATGGTTAATGGAAAAATTGAGTAAGTACCATAAAAAGGTTATTGTTTGATGCTGTTCGAAAGGTGTTTTAACGCTTTCCCACATACAACTTTGAAAACAATCATGCAAATACATGGAAAATCTCTATAAATGAAAGTACAATTACTGAAAAAAGTTGCAAACATAGTGGCAAAAGGTGAAATTGCTTATTTTGAATGTTTTCAAAAGTCATTGGCTGCAGATGCATCAGAATGTGTCTACAAGTGGGAAAGGCTTAAGTTACTTTCAACAGTATTTCATTTATATCACAGCATTTCATTTATATCATTTCATTTATATCCCAGCATTTCATTTATATCACATTTATATCATAGCATTTCCTGGGTAAATAAGCAGCACTGAAAGTACAGTAAATATGTAAGGAAAGTGATTTAAGTTCTTCTGGCCCTTTGTCTGGTTAACACTTTCCCACTTGCAGACGCATTTGCAGCAGACGACTTTTGAAAACATTGTGACAAAAGGAGAAATTGCTCATGATGAGCAATTTCCCCTTTTGCAACAACATTTTCATTTATGGAGATATTTCATATTTCATATTTTTGCCAATATGTTTTCAAAGTCCTCTGCTGCAAAATTGTTGTATGTGGGAAAGGGTTAAAAATGGGAAAATGGTTGAGTGATTGTCTGGCTTTTCTAAAGTGTTGACCCCTATCGGATAAAAATGTGGAGACATGCTTCTAAGTTGACTTGACAGCCCTGGCCGGTTTTGTTCAACAATTTTAACTCTTTAGAGGGAAATGGTCTGTTGTTTTTGAACCTGATTGATATGATCAGAAACACTGAAACATTTCGTTTCATTCTGCATAGTCTGTGTATTTTAACCACATGCCCTGATAGTTACAACTAGCAGCACCAGTCTGCATAACACTAACAATCAACCTTACACTATTGAACCTCAAAATGCGGCTACATCAGGATATATAGAGAATGAAACACATTGTTAACTGTAAAACTGCAAAAGTTGTGTTTGCACACAACAACAGAGGATTTCCATCTGAAGATTTCAAACTGTTGAATGAAACCAATCAGTGCAGTCAAGTCAACTTAGAAGCATGTTTCCTTTGGCTCTTTTCCCAGCAAAACTCTCCTCTGTCTAGTAGTAGTTTACTTTTAAAAACATTATAAATGTATTTCCAAAATGGTGGATAATGTGATTGATCCTAGCATAATTCATTTGTTTTGCATCTTCCCCGGTTTTTATTGTAGATGTATTGGTTCCACTCAGCATCTAAAGAGCAAATATGGAAGTGGATATCTTCTGGAGTTAAAGATAAAGCAGGAAGAAGACCCATCCATCCTGGAACAAAAGATGGATGCCATCAAAGTATTTGTCTTGGACCTCTTTTCAGATGCTTCTGTTATGGAACAGTTCAGTGAGCGAGTTCAGTATAAGGTGCCTAAATCCAGTGTTACCTCCCTTGCTAAAGTATTCACTGCATTAGAGGAAGGAAAATCAACGTTAGATATTGAAGAGTACAGTTTCAGTCAGTCCACGCTTGAACAAGTATGTATGACTTTGTTATATAATGTGTATGTTGGGATGTGATGAAGATGATATTCAAATAACGTTGCTAATCAAATTATATAGCTGATCACATGACTTTTGTCACAATGTTTCAACTACTTTCAGTAATGATACAGTGGAACCTTTTATAAAGACCACCCATGGGAACACAATAATATGGTCTTTATTTGCAGGTTCATTTTATGCAGAATATGAGTAATTGGGAAATTTAAAGTATGGTTGCTAAAGGTAGGGAATTGCTATATAAAGGTGGTCTTAAGCACATGTTTGACTGCACTTTTTAGCTCACCTATGCACGAAGTGCAAGGTGAGCTTTTGTGATCACTGAATGTCCGGCGTCCGTCGTCGTCGTCTGTCCGTCCGTCTGTTAACAATTTCCTACAAATGACTTCTTCTACTAAACCAATGGACAGATTTCAAAATAACTTCACAGGAATGGTCCTTAAGTGGTCCCCTTTCAAAGTTGTTCAAAGAATTTAATTCCAAGTAGAACTTTGGCTGTTGCGGCATCAGAAAAGGGGAAAATTGCCAAATCTTAAAAAATCTTCTTGTCCAAATGTGCTGGCCCGATTTGAAAGTTATTTTGCACAAATGTTCCTTAGGGTACCTCTACCAAGATTGTTCAAATATTTCCGATCCGTTGAAAAACATGGCCGCAAGGGGGCGGGGCTTGTTTTCCTTATATGTGCATTGTTAAAACTTTAAAAAATCTTTTTGTTCAAAAGTACTTGCCAGATTTCAAAATAATTTCACAGAAATGGTCCTTAGGTGGTCCCCTTTCAAAGTTGTTCAAAGAATTTCATTCCAAGTAGAACTTTGGTTGCTGCAGCATCAGAAAAGGGGAAAATTGCCAAATCTTAAAAAATCTTCTTGTTCATAAGTGTTGGCCCGATTTAAAAATTATTTTGCACAAATTTTCCTTGGGGCACCCCCTACCAAGCTTGTTCAAATATTTCCGATCTGTTGAAAAACATGGCCGTAAGGGGGTGGGGCTTGTTTTCCTTATATGTGCATTGTATAACTTTAAAAATCTTCTTGTCCAAAAGTACTGGCCAGATTTCAAAATAATTTCACAGAAATGGTCCTAAGGTGGTCCCCTTTCAATGTTGTTCAAAGAATTTAATTCCAAGTAGAACTTTGGTTGCTGCGGCATTAGAAAAGGGGAAAATTGCCAAATCTTAAAAAAACTTATTGTCCAAAAGTGCTGGCCCGATTTAAAAATTATTTTGCACAAAATTTATGTTCCTAAGGGCACCCTCTATGAAGATTGTTTAATTATTTCCGATCCGTTGAAAAACATGGCCGCAACGGGGCGGGGCTTGTTTTCCTTATATGTACATTGCTAAAACTTTAAAAATCTTCTTGTCCAAAAGTACCAGCCAGATTTCAAAATTACTTCACAGGATGGTCCTTAGGTGGTCCCCTTTCAAAATTGTTCAAAGAATTTAATTTCAAGTAGAACTTTGGTTGCTGCGGCATCAGAAAAGGGGAAAATTGCCAAATCTTAAAAAATCTTCTTGTCCAAAAGTGCTGGCTCAATTTGAAAATTATAAAATCTACATGCTTCATATTATGAATCCTATAGATCAGGTGAGCGATCCAGGGCCATAATGGCCCTCTTGTATGTAGAGATTCCTATATGTGTTCAGTCATCTGTCGCAGAATTATGGTATGTGGGATTGAAATGAAAGATTAAATTTACTCAAATGATGATCCTACATCTATAAGTCTAGGTTTGACAAAAAAGATAAATTACCGGTAATATTTTCATAGAATACATGTACATGTAAAACAGTAACAAGTTACACCAGAGAATAGTTTCTTAATGTGGCATATAACTGCCGTTTTGTACAATACTAAAAGCTTATCTAGTAAAAGTTTGCGAATTCCACTTAATTAGTAACATAATAAATGGTTAACTAGATAATATTCGTGTTACCACTTTAATAGTTAATATTCAGAGTAAAAACAAGCTTGAAAGTGCTCAGAACTACCGGTTACCTTTTCATTCTGTAATGAACAACACTAATAGGTTTGTGAATTCAACCAAATAAGTGACATAATAACTGGTTAACTAGATAAGATTCGTGTTACCAGATATAACCAGTTGTATAACTCTTTTTATAGAAAACTAGCAACATGAATCTTATCTAGTTTAAACTTTCTAAGATGAAACAAATTTTCCTTTTTTTCCACTTTTATTTTCTATTCTGTATCAATTGTTATTGTCATTTTTCATTCCAACTAATAAACAATTAACCATTGACCTACTGACTTTGGCAACATTATGGGCAAAAGGGGAACTAGCTCAAACTTGCAATTCTCCTTTGCCACACACCTTCTTGAACTATGTATGAAACTTACTTCCAACTTTGTACATGTTTTCCTTCATATGATGATTTAACACTTTCAAACATACAGACACTTTCTGACGCATATGCAGCAGATGACTTTTGAAAACATTGTGGCAAAGGTGAAATCGCACATGATGAGCAATTTCACCATTTGCCACAATGTTTTCAACTCTATTTAATAATTAAACTGTCATTAATAGAGATTTTTCACATTTATGAAAAGATGTTTTCAAAGTCGTCTGCTGCAGATTTGTTGTTTATGGAAAATGTTAAAATGGGTACTTAGTGTTTGATGTGTTGATAACAGAAGAAACAAAAAGCTGAGGACTCGTATCCAGTAAACAATGAATGGTAATAACAGAAGAAACAAAAAGCTGAGGACTCATATCCAGTAAACAATGAATGGTTTTATTTTTTGCTATTTTACAGGTTTTCTTAGAATTTGCCAAGATGCAGTTAGTTGAAGGGGAAACTGTCGAGAGTACTGACATTACAAGAAGGAAGTCTTTATTGCGCACTATGTCTCATCACGAGGACCCTGGTGGACCAGACAGACTCTAGTCAAGAATACACAAAATAGTGTTTACAACACAAGATTGGATACATTCAATTTATTTTCATTTTTAAAATAAGCTGAAATTTTAAGATACCCAAGTATTTGTGACAAATCCATGTTCCAAATGAATATGTTTTACAGACTGTCAGCTAAAGATGCCTCAAAATACGTCAGTATCTGTTTGATCTCAAATAAGGAATCAAAATACATAGATACATACACAGTAAACACTGTTGCAAGACCTGTTTTGTTGACAATGTTTAGTCTTTTCCAGGACTTGTAAAACCATTGATGATTATGGTATGTGTTAATTAAACTGTTGCATGAAGAATACATAACATCTGAACAAGCCCAGTTTACTATATATTTGGTTGTAACAGACTTTGTTATGTATTCATCATGAAACAGTTGAATGTTTACACTGACAATACAAGTTGTACATGTTTTTTTGTAAAAACATGGCCTACCACTTGCAGACATGTGATATCTCCCGATATTGGCGGAAGCTCCCGATTTGAAGCCTCATCTAACGCTGCTCCCGCTCAGTCTCCCGCCGAAAATTAAAAAAAAAAAAAAAAAAAAAAAAATTTTTTTATTTTTTTTTTATTTTTTTCTCCTTCATATTATTGTTACAACAGATGATCGTTAATTATGTATGCATGCATGTAAACAACATGTTCACAGTCATGACCCTTAGCTAATGTCAATTTAAAGGTTGAAAAGTGTCTATTTTAGCATCAAATGAAAAGTATATTGCAGAAAATCTTGCCGCGAAAAAAGCTCCCTATTTGGGACCCCAATCTCCCTACCAAAAATACCAAATCTCCCTATTTGGCTTTAGGAAAATATCACATGTCTGCACTTGGGTGTGAATATTATGAAGAAAAAGTTTTTACAAATATATTAATTCAATAGGCCATATGACCCGTGAGAAAAACAAAATACAAAAATAAACATTACAAATGACATAGCAAGTGGAGCACATTTACCAATTTACAAATACATACATTCGAAAGAGGTAATAATTGTCGCGTCATAGACGGAGAAAGTGTTGTTCAAACGTAATATTATATCCTCATCACCACTGTATATATACACGCTTAACATGCAATACAATTTAATATAACACAATATAATATAATATGGGTATCACTAAACAGAGTCTGGTAGAGTCCGGTAGAGTCTGGTAGAGTCTGGCCGTCAAATATCCCATTATATCACTGTTTTGTTGTGTTTCTGTATTGAAATGAATAAAATAAAGTGCTATTGTATCATATAAATAAAAATAAAAAAGGTATTTGCCTATTTTAGTTCATTTTCGAGTGAATATAGAAATATTATATGCGTGAACACGGACACTGGTAGAGTCTGGTCATTATTAAGCAATAAATACAAAGTTTTATACGATTTTTAAGTTATAAAAAGTTTAATTTGATTTGTATGTGTCATATTATATATTTATTTCTTATACTATTTCAGCTGATAATCGGGAAAATAGTGGAAGATTGAGGATTTTTAACGATAACATTGTGTTTCGTAAATCAAAATGGCTGACGTGAAATTTCTGTTTATAATGCGGCCCTATCGTACATCTTGAACGAGTAATACACAAAATTCTCTCTCTATTATGGGCCAACTAATTGATTAGGTGTGATCAACAGATTAGTTATAATTACCAATATTTTAAATGTATGAAAACTACTTGATTGGAATAATTTTATGTTTTATATGTCATTAACATTAATTAAAACAAATGCTTAGAGAACTATATACTTACTTAAAAGTAATTCATATGAAATTGCAGGATAAAATGAGTTACATCGATCAGAGTAAATTAATTCTTTGTTCCGACGAAGAGTTTTCGACTTGTAAAGCCATTGACATATGTTTCCCACAAACTACAAGAGTCCTTTGCGCGAAACATTTGAAGGATAATGCGGTAAATCAACTCAGTAAGTGTCTTCCTCAACCTGAGGTTAACCGCATATTTGTAAACTCTTCGGTCCTAATGGTATCTTAAGTGCTGAAACTGCAACCTCATTCACAGAAATGAACTAAGAAGTATCCAATACACATCCAAATTTGACATATTTAGAACGGATACTTACCAATTTGGAGAAGCATATGTTTCTCCCCAAACTCAAACATCCCTGGCTACCACAACAATGGTTTAATAATGCAAATGAGTCATACAACCATGTTATCAAAAGGACGACAAACTGGGTAGTCCAGAAATTGCCCGACATGATAGAAAAGTTACAATAACTTGAACAGTGTCAAACTCTAAATGTGAGAGGCGCATTGCACGAATTGGGTAAATATTGTTTGGCGACACAAGCGTCGGTGCTACATGTTTCTCATGCTACATGGACACAGTTAAGTCCTGACCAGAGATCAAGGCGATTTATGAAATTATTGAACTTTAAGTCGCATCACATTTCAAACATCACATCAACAGATAAGCAACTAACATTACCATCCATTACGAGAATTGTACGAAAACTCGGCACGCGCAAACGCCTGAAAAATTGCAAAACATACACAATTGAAAATAAAAAAAAACACATTCATCTAAAAAGGACTGCATATTTTAGCTGCACACCAACAACAATATATTTTTTATCAAGCATTCGCTAATACCTGTATGTCAGTTGTACATTAGACATTCTCAACAAAAATTCCTCTATATCTGTCTAGAATGTTAACGCTAGGACAAGGTTTAAATTTGAGTACTGGTTATGTCTCCAGGAAGCAGACATAAAGAAGCGGAAAATATAAACCAAAAACAATGAATAAAAATGGAGCTCTGTGTAGGGTCTTTTTTGTTAACCAAAAATGAGATCACGTCACCAATTAGAAACGAATTGAATCAAACACACCTTAATCTTGAGGATACAAAATAAACCGGCATACATCTGTTAGAGATTCGGGTTGAGACAAATGTGTTAAGGGAGAATTCCTGGTTTGTCCTTTGCGTATTACTTGATTTAATAGCGAGCTGGCAGGGGAAGGGCTATATATTGACTTATAGGTTTCGCGGGTAATGTTGGCCCCGGATTCACATGTCGGCAATGTCTGCATGCTAAACAAGCGCTGTGAGCACCCTAAGCTAGCACGCTCAACAGTGGTGCAGACACGGCCGGTAGCTGGGTGCTGCTGCTCGGCCATGCTTTGAATCTCTATCAAATGAATGTACATAGAACCAAAATCATAAAATAACAAATCCAAAAAATGCAGCTCTGTGTAGGGACTTTTACGGCGCTATTTTGGTAACCTAAAATGGAAAACATAGAATAAATTCCCAAAATTATATAATATAGATCCAAACATCAAATTTTAGGCCATGAGAGAGTTCCCCCAAGTGGTGTGGCCTGGATACAATATTTCGCAAAATGCATTTTATGAACTATATCAGGATATATAATTATTTTTCAAGTTAAAATATTTTTGCATATTTAAAAAAAAAAAGGCAAATATGGTTTAGTTTGATTCTACTTTTTGCGGAATGTAGTATCTACACAGTCTCTTTAATTTCATATGAATTACTTTTAAGTAAGTATATATTGACGCATAATAGAGAGAGAATTTAGTGTATTACTCGTTCAGGATGTGCGATATTGCCGCATTATAAACAGAAATTTCACGTCAGCCATTTTGATTTACGAAACACAATGTTATCGTTAAAAATCCTCAATCTTCCACTATTTTCCCGATTATCAGCTGAAATAATATAAGAAATAAATATATAATATGACCATATAAATCAAATTAAACTTTTTATAACTTAAAAATCGTATAAAACTTTGTATTTATTGCTTAATAATGACCAGACTCTACCAGTGTCCGTGTTCACGCATATAATATTTCTATATTCACTCGAAAATGATCTGAAATAGGCAAATACCTTTTTTATTTTTATTTTTATGATACAATAACACGTTTATTCATTCATTTCAATACAAAAACACAACAAAACAGTGATAAAATGGGATACTTGACGACCAGACTCTACCGGACTCTACCAGACTCTACCAGACTCTGTTTAGTGACACCGATATAATATAATATAATATGATACAATATAATATGATATGATATAATATGATACAACATAACATAACATAATATAAAACAATATGATACAATATGTCCAGTATAGGCAAGGGGCAATATTGACAAAAGTATGTCACATTCACATCAATAAATGAAAATTATATCAGTACATGCATAAAATGTAAAGACAACACAACATTTATATTTACAACTTATTTGTACATTTTATATTACAAACTGTATCTTAATTGAAAAGCTTTCATTACATATGTTCATAAATTTCTAAGTTTAGAAATATTAGTGCATTCGAAAAGTTGTTTTGGTTTATACATGATAGGATTGGACCAATAATACATAGAAATATATATTTTATGGAGGTCAGAATATAAATTGCATTCAATCATAAAATGGTATTCGTCTTATTATCTGTCTTCATGTGGGATACAGTTTGTGCGATGCCACCTATGAATTCAATGGAAAGATTATGTGATTAGAGTACATGTAGTTACCTTGACATTGCAGCAATTAAAGTATTACTTAAATTACAATTTAGATAAAACTGAAAGTTGAAAGGGACAATGGATTTGAAGAAGGTACTGCGTGGTGATTTATCAATTCTTGCATTCCAGTTCTGTACATTATTATCATGCAAACGTTGTTAAAATGACTCATAAAAGCAGTTACGTTACCAACACCCTGATCTAACCAAACTTCATAAAAACCTAATGATGACAATAATTTTTTAAGTAAAGAAACCCACAACACTTTATTTGGATACAATTCTTCCATCAGATTTTAGAATTTCGTACATGATTGTACAATACTTTAAATCATCACTATTTTTAGCTCTACTGGCCAAAGGCCAGAAGGGCTTATGTTGTGGCGATTCGTCCGTCATCCATGCGTGCGTGTGTGTGTGTGTGCGTCCGTCCGTAAACAATTTCTTGTTAACACAATACAGTCTTCACTTTTGATTGTATCTCAACCAAACTTATACAGTAATTAGATATCTATGAGAGCTCGGTTCCTTTTGAAAACCAGCCAGATCTGCCCATGCATGACTGGATTATGGCCCTTGAAATGGTCAAAATTGCTATAATAGAGCTTGTTAACACGATACAGTCTTTATTTTTTATTGTATCTCAACCAAACTTATACAGTAGTTAGATATCCATGAGAGCTTGATTCCTTTCGAAAACAAGCCAGATCCGCCCCATGCATGACTGAATTATGGCCCTTGAAATTGTCAAAATTGCTATAATAGGGCTCGTTAACATGATACAGTCCTTATTTTTGATTGTATCTCAATCAAACTTATACAGTAGTTAGATATCCATTAGAGTTTGGTTCATTTCTAAAAAAACGGCCAGATCTACCCATGCGTGGCTAGATTTTGGCCCTTGAAATTGTCAAAATTGCTATAATACAGCTTGTGAACACAATAGAGCTTCCATTTACTATCTGATCTTCACCAAACTTAGATGGTATTTGAATATTGATGACATATTGGTTCCTTTTGAAACAAGCCAGATCAATGCCAGTAGAGCATAGGCCCTCATGGGCCTCTTGTTTATTTTTAACGTGAAATATAAAATAGTTTTCATTTGTATCAGAATAAAGTATTTTATATACTTAACGAGAAAGATAAAACAGTGTTCATCTGTATCAGAATAAAGTTATTTTTAACGTGAAATATAAAATAGTTTTCATTTGTATCAGAATAAAGTATTTTATATCCTTAACGAGAAAGATAAAACAGTTTTCATCTGTATCAGAATAAAGTATTTTATATACTTAACGAGAAAGATAAAACAGTGTTCATCTGTATCAGAATAAAGTATTTTATATTTAACGACAAGGATAAAACAGTTTTCATCTGTATCAGAATAAAGTATTTTATATCCTTAACGAGAAAGATAAAACAGTTTTCATCTGTATCAGAATAAAGTATTTTATATACTTAACGAGAAAGATAAAACAGTTTTCATCTGTATCAGAATAAAGTATTTTATATACTTAACGAGAAAGATAAAACAGTGTTCATCTGTATCAGAATAAAGTATTTTATATACTTAACAAGAAAGATAGAACAGTGTTCATCTGTATCAGAATAAAGTAATTTATATTCTTAACGAGAAAGACATAACAGTTTTCATCATGCCTTCGTTATACCTCATAAACAATGGGCAGGCAAATGTATGATTTTGACCCCATTTCAAAACATATTTGGAAAAGGGGGAAAAAGGTACATTAATAGCAATATTTCCATTCTTAGGATTAATTAAGTTGAATACATTATGGAAAAAGTAGAAATACTGTTATATAGGATTATGTATAGGGAACATTGTAGCTTAAGAAATTCCATTCTTGTTTTCCTTTTACATATTAATTAAAGAATCAATGCAATGAATGGGCTTTCCCACACTGGCAACCAGTGTAGAACAAGATCAGCCCATTGCAATTTTCACTGTTCAGGATTAAATCTTCTATAAGGGAGTAGGAAGAGTGATTAGACTATAGAATTATGTAAACTAATCTTTATAAAATCTGGTTGAAATGTCTTTTTATTTGTACATTGAGAGTAACAATATTTATATAATTATGTAGGTGCCATTTGTTTGTTGTTTTAAGTACCTTGACATGTTAACAAACTGTGTAATGTAAAATCAAACTTCAATCTTTATATTTGAAGCATTCCTCTTGCTGCAGGTACTTATTGTCTTTGGAAGAGGAATCTTATGTGTATCAACATCATAGGGTTTAAGTAGAGGAGTCATGTTTATAATGATTTTATTGACCTGAGAGCCTTACATGACATATTACTTTGCTTAAATGATTTTTTACGAGCATTGAACCATGACTACACTATTTACTGGTCCATGTCACATGAAAAACAATCCTAGAGATTTGTCAACAAAAGAACAATTAAGATACGACTTCATGAAGTCGCAGGCTTGATATATCTGACCCTATTCCTACTTGGTTACCATTTATACCTATAACCGTGCATGACATCTGGAGAATAGGGATAACTTAAATCTGACCCTATTCCTACTTAAAACGAATCCTTACAACTACAGGGACATTTATATCTATAGCCTTGCATGACGTCTGGAGTATAGGAATAACTTAAATCAGGATCATGGTTACCATTTATACCTGTAATCGTGCATCACGTCTGGAGGATAGGAATAACTTAAATCAGGATCATGGTTACCATTTATACCTGTAATCGTGCATCACGTCTGGAGGATAGGAATAACTTAAATCTGACCCTATTCCTACTTAAAACGAATCCTTACAACTACAGGGACATTTATATCTATAGCCTTGCATGACGTCTGGAGTATAGGAATAACTTAAATCAGGATCATGGTTACCATTTATACCTGTAATCGTGCATCACGTCTGGAGGATAGGAATAACTTAAATCTGACCCTATTCCTACTTACAACGAATCCTTACAACTACAGGGACAATATATGGAATATCTCTATAAATGAAAATATTAAAATTACAAAAGTAGAAATTGCTTCTAATGAGCATTTTCTCTTTCTGCCACAATGTTTTCAAAATGCATGTGAGAAAGTGATAAGTGTGTGACATTGTTCACTATTTATAGTTGTTATTGTAAATTTTTGTACAAAGAAATAAACGTTTGAAAAAGACATACATGTCCTCTTCTTTGAGTCCCCACATACACTCTTTTTTATATTTGACAAGTCCTTAACCTAAATTTCTTATGACAAAATCCGTCTTTTTTTCTGCAATGTTTTCTCCTTTATAACCCTTGTATCCCAAGTTTGTTTTCGATAATTTTCTACAATTTATTCAAGGAATTAGCCTAATAAAGTACATCTGGGAAAAAGTTCATCGGGATTGAATACTGTAAAACAGGTTTTATTCGTGTTAGATTAATTTTTCGCCAATATTCGCGAATTGATTTCTTTGTGAATTCATAATCATTGCAAAAATTTGCTTGACTGCATTCGAACTTGAGTGTTGACAACTCGGTACCATATTGTAGTATAGCCTCTCGTTTATTAGGCTGTTAGAACAATCTAATTTGGGAATGGCTGTACTAGTACCCCGATGAAATCCTTTTGTTAAAACTCTTTTTTTTTTTTTGCCCAACACCAGCAAGTTATAACAGTTTAGTATTCCAATTACCTATCCATTTAGGGTGCATTCAATCAGTG
Source organism: Serripes groenlandicus (assembly GCA_031761405.1). NCBI lineage: Eukaryota > Metazoa > Mollusca > Bivalvia > Cardiida > Cardiidae > Serripes > Serripes groenlandicus. The sequence goes on from JASEVX010000004.1 coordinate 41,310,863, forward strand.
TGATGACTAGGTTGCACCAGAGACATATAAACACTGTTTTTCAATGTGTTTATATGTCTCTGGTTGCACCGTTTTAGATTTTGTTGACATAACCAATGTCATGCATTCATGATTACGCAAATTACAAAAAAATGCTGACCTTACAAATTCAGTGTTAAACAGTAAACATCAAGAGGATCATGATGCTCCTATAACTTATATCAATGTTCTTGGTTCTTACTTATATATAATGAAAACCAGCCCTGCCCCTGGTGACCATGTTTATCAACATATTGGAATAATTTCAACAGATTTGGTAGAGGGTCATTCAAGGAATCTTTGTGCCAGTCCTTTTCAAGACAAGTTTTTTCACACAAATGGGAAGAGTACTGCCTAATATAAGCAGAAAGCTTTTCCCACAATATTTTCGAAAGTTATCTGTATCTGAGATTGACTTACTGCAACATGAAGGCAAACAAATACAAATTATATTTCCAGAGTCTGTGTACAGTATTTTATTCTTTACAAAGCTATATTCACAAAAAGGTTGTAGGGAGTTCAGTGAACCTGTCATTACAAGAGAATCACACCACTTTGTATCTCCCTCTGTTTTAATGGGCTGGTAGGAATTTTGCTGAAAAGAACAACAACAACAAAACAAACACGAGTTTATAGGCTGACGCAAAGTTCTGCATATATATTACAAATATTTAACCAATTCCCTGCTAAGATATGTCAGATTCATCTGCTTTGAATGCAGCAGTGGAAAAAGGTTTTTTTAAAGAAAATTTCTCCCTTTTTCACAGTATTTTTAAATTGTCTGCTGTATCTGGGACCACTAAAACGTAATAGTGGCCCAGGCTGTATAGAAAGAAGATGCTGACCATCTATTTACTTTACATAAAGACTGATCTTTGAAAACATCGACCACTATGGCCATGAACAGCTCACCTTAATCCCATTTAAAATAACATTACAGAGTACAAGGTATATGAAGAAGAAGATGATTTTATTATCCTCGTAATAGGTCTATTGGGGTCGAGGCCATCCCACACTAAACCGTACAAATCATAATAATCATTTTACAACAAGCCATAATGGCTTACGAGCAAAACAAGAATATAAACATACAAACATTTATCAAATCTTCAAAATATTCAATGGCGGAAATCAGTGTGACTAAATAATTCTTAGATATATTATTGTCAAAATATGATCCAACTAAAATCACCTTCCACTTACGACAGGAGAGCGAATATACATAAATTTAACATTTAAATAATTATACTTTTGTTTTTTACAAAATACGTATGATTTACTTGTATAAAATAAAACAGCAATGAATGTTAATTTGTTTACTGTTTTTTAAGAATTATGTATTTTAAGTACAAGAGGCCCAATATAACTCAAAACATAACTCACTATATATTGCCATATAATGCAAACAGCCCCAAGGAAAATGAATATTGAGTATGTTTGTGTGAATAGGGAAAATATTAGGATCTTTATAGCATCAATTACGGCTCCGATCAAACTACACACATTTTAAGGTAGAACGCGCCTCTAAAAAATTATTCGAATCTCCTCACGAAATTTTGCATCACTATAATACAGCACATGCCCAATAAGATTCTGCTCTTACTTTTTTCGTATCTAAAACAGTTTTGAAATTACGGGACCTCAAAGTATACAACTGACGTCACTTTTTAGACGTCCGTTAAAACAACAACAGCTGATAGTTGGTCAATTTTAGGTTGATAGCTGCGAAATTATATCAGGACTTGCATCTTAAGAATACCTCCACGTACATGAAATTTTCTTCTTTGTGTCGTAAAACTGACGTTCACCCTGGTAATGCGTAAGAAAAATCGCATTTCTTTCATTCAAAAAAAATCCGTACATTTAATTTTTGATTTGTTTAAATCTTTTTATTTAGAATATTATAACAAATGGTTTGATATCAAGAAAAGTATACCTTACCGACATCGTTTTTGCACAATTTCAGTTTATCTCACCCCTTTACCTATTCAGTTATGACGTTAAAAAGGTGTGTTTTAGATATACATTATGTGTAAGCTGGAACAATCGTCCTTGTTGCAGTTATAATGTTATTCAGTCGGCAGTACATTTTAATATTATATTATATCCCAATTATTCAGATTTTTAATATTGATTGACAAATAAGAATATATAGGTCTATAATGGCTCCAAATGTTATAATCATTATTTGAAATAATAACTCGCATAATGTTGCGTTTTTCATCCGATGCTTTCTATTTGATAAAGAAGTCAGATTTCAATAAATTATATTAATGCTGGAAAATGAAGAACATTGACAATTAAAATGGTATCCTTTGAAGTATTTTCTTTTTTCTGGTGACAATTTCGCAATGTATTAACACTTTTAAAAAATATTCTTATTTAGCACATCTTCAGGCAATGAACTAAATATCGTGCACATTGAAGAAGTTTTTATGATAAATCCGTTATCCCGATGTGTTCAGTAAAGTGTTGTTTAAATTGAACACCGTTTGATTCCTGTAGAAAAGTCGCATTTGCATCCATATAACATGACCCCAACCTGAAATATAATGACATAGATTCGTAAAATGAACATTTCTGTGTATTGAGATAATATAGTTTGTAAAAGCAATACTAAGGTAAAATACATAATTATATAAAAAATGAACATAACGAATAGGATGTCCTGACATTATGTTCAATTCATTGCAAAACAAATATTAAACTAGAATTGTTTTTGCAAAAAACAGATGTCTCCCCCTCAAATATCTGTCAAAATCTCTCAAAACATTCCAACCTATAAAGCAGACAATGGGTTCTGCACATCACCTTGATGAGGTGAACATGTGACCCAAGTTTCATAAAAATCCTTCAAGCCGTCTTGGAGATATGCGGACACGATTTGGGACAGACAGACGGACAGACAGACAGTCGAGACATGGGTTCTACACATCGCCTTGATGAGGTGAACATGTGACCCAAGTTTCATGAAAATCCTTTAAGCCGTCTTGGAGATATGGAGCGGACACGATTTGGGACAGACAGTCGAGATATGGGTTCTGCACATCGCCTTGATGAGGTGAAC